>OU015498.1:117236612-117559112 GCA_907164885.2 Dolomedes plantarius | reverse complement strand
TACATCAACCAAAGTATGTAAGCATCTGGTGTCCCTGTATGTAAGCGAAGGTAAAAAGAGTACGACTTTATCAAGTTTTATGTTTTTTTACATGATGTGCTAAATGAATACCCAGCATCATTTCAAATAACTAATTATGCTTTTAAACCCTAAAAATTCCATTCGACAAAGAGACATTGTATTAACCCATTTAAGACCGCTCCATGTTTCCTTTATTGGAAATGCACCAAACAGTTTTTTAACACTTCTTAGAATATTAATTACACAAATAAGTTGTTCCCATAAAATTAAATTTATTTTTACGAGAGTTACAAAATGTTGCGTTTTCGCAACATCAGTCCAAAACGGTTTAACTTTTTTCTTTAAATTCTTTGAAACATTTCGCATGAAGAGGTACATTATACTTATTACATATAGTAATTGTTTGACTTTTTCAGTGTTTATATCTTTTTTGTTTATTTTCACTATTTTTAGTAATAATATGGCCCATATGGTATTTGCGAGTTCCGTTGAGAATTAGATTTTGAATCGAAGATGGTCTTCCAGTATGTGAAGTTTCAGGCAAAACAGAATTCATCTGCATATCTTCAAGTCTTTTTATCAAAGATATCGCTCTCTCAAAGATATAGATCACTGAAATTCTAATAAACATATTTTAGAATTCATTACATCGATGTAGAGTCTCCATTTTCCCCATACAATATGCTCCTTTTTCTTACTATATTGCGTACTTTTACATTTATTAGAAAAAATGTCGATTTCACCTGCAATGTCTTTAGGAGATTCAACATTTTCACATAAAATATCATAATCAATAGCTTCTTCATCCGTCAAATCATCCGGATCTGGGGGGATAATGACGAATTATGGTTCATCATTATCTTCTATTGAGGACGATTCCGAAATATCATTATCATCTAGCTAATGAAAATACTCCAATGCCTCTTCCAATGTCAAAAGTCGCGCTTTTCTAGGGGAAAAACTAATCTTAAATGAAAACAAAACCAATTTACTGCATAAAAAAGTAGGCAGCATATCAAAATCTTAAGTTATACACATTGGACTGATGCTGCGTTTTCGCAACATTTTCAAAATATGAATTGAGAAACATAAAAACAAAAATTATGCGTTACCTGTTAAAGTAATTTTTTTTGTCTCTAGTAAACTCGGACAAGCATAAAATCGAAATTTAACGTGTGCTGCTATCTACAGATATTATTTGAAATTAGTCATATTTTTCACTTTCAAAACACCAGAAAAAAAAATTGCAAGTGCTAAAAGCAGGCAAATGTGGAAACAAAAAAATTATTATGAACAATTAAAGTATTGAGAATAAAATAAAAATGTTACTTCAGATTTACAAAACTTAGCACATGCCTTTAAAAAATACAGAAATTAATGTTGCGTTTTCACAACGCCAGTCTTAAATGGGTTAAGAAAATTATTTATATATTAATGAAACAATTAAATCAATACAAACATTTTTTAATCTGGAACATTATAATCTGCTGTTTTATTGATTTTAACTTTCTATTCAAAATTAAATATATATATATATATATATATATATATATATATATATATATATATATATATATATATATATATATATATATATATATATATATATATATATATATATATATATACATGAAAAGGCAAAATTATCTTTAAAAATTTTATAAAATGTTCTTCTTAACATGTTACATATTTGTTTTTCACTTTTCATTTCTTCACTGAAATTTTATCTCTACAAAATATGGCTAAATTTTCACATCTTTAACAAATATGGTGCTAGCCAGACAGAGCTATTTTAATATTTATGACATTTCACCCCATTTAATATACTTTTTAGAGACGAGGTGACATGTTTTAAGTGAGCAACGAATTTATGCATTCCGTTGGAATAAAATGTTAAAGACATTTCACCAGATAAGCGGACTTTTATGAAGTTATATTAGTTTTTATGCAAATGATATTCTCGCTGACTGTGGTTCTCTTTCCGATATGTGTAGATATGAAAAAAGTTGTTGCAACCGTTCAAATATTTATGTTTTTTTCACCTTTTCTGTTGAAAAGAATTTTATAAAGAAATTAATTTTGTTATAAAAGAAAGTTCCAAAATTATGAGGAATACATACAGAAAATTATAATTTATTACATAAAAATAATCTTATATGTATGAATATATACTCCTTTTAAGTATATATATATATATATATATATATATATATATATATATATATATATATATATATATATATATATATATATATATATATATATATATATATATATATATGTCTATTACATTTATTTAATTATATGCACACATATTATCGGGTGTATTTTTCGTACACTTTACATGAAAATGTAAAACCTTTCTCAACAATGTACCGGAAAGAAGATGTCACGATATTCCTTTGCGTAGCTCCAACAAAATGCAAATGTTAATAATTTATTAGATTTTCTAATTTTTTAAGAACAAAAATGGAATGTTTTATAATATTGAAATATCGAAAGTTTGTTGAAGCAATGGACTAACTACTTTTAAGCAGATTTTATAATTAACCAATGTATTAAACATTTCTTTTCAACAGCTCAATTTACAGATTATTTTTCGTAAAGAATAAGCTTCACTTTCATGCTTGAGAAATCTAGACAATCTAAATGATTATAGATGAAATGCAATAATTTACTTTTAAATTTAGTACGCATAAAGTTACACATTTAGTCTACATATATCCGAATGAATAATTTCAAGCTTTTCCCTTGTATGCTCAGTCTTTTATGGGATAATGGTTCTTGTATATTTTAAGTCTCGGGCCTTTGTTATGGGCTCCTCAACAGGAGATCTGCATCTCCTGCCTACACACATACATATACATATATATATACATATATATATATATATATATATATATATATATATATTTATAAATATATATATATATATATATATATATATATATATATATATATATATATATATATATATATGTGTGTGTGTGTGTGTGTGTGTGTTCGTTCGTTCGTTCGTTCGTGTTAGTTCGTTCATTCGTTAGTTCATAATATTTATAATTTTTAGAATGAAAATGGTTCTACCTTATTCACAGGTAAGAAGAATTTTGTACAGGGTGGTCCAAAATTATTGAGTGCATTTCATGCTTAAAGAAAAAAAGAACAATTGAGGTAGGTACGAAATTGAGGTATGTACCTCAATTGTAAATATAACATACCTCAATTGAAAACAATAAACATACCTCAATGTAGGAACAAATTGAGGTATGTTTATTGTTTTCTTGGAAAGACAATTTGAAACAGTTTTACACAACAAAATTTTAAATATTAAATAACTTCCATATAAGCCGGTAGATGGCACGACAACATTTCGCAAAAGAATTTACCAACTGCGACCCTCTGAAAACGGCTGCCGTACGGGAAAAAGAAATGTGCGTTTTGTGGTTCCATGAAAGCAAATCCTCATGGAACCACAAAACTCATTCGTTCTTACAAAATAAGTTCTTTGTAACTCATTTTTTTTTCAAACATGAAATATGCTAGGGTGGTCCAAAATTGAAAAAAAAGGGAACAAAATAATTTTCAACGGATTTGCTTTCATGGAACCAGAAAACGTATATTGCTTTTTCCTGTACGGCAGCCATTTGCAGACTTACGCAATTAGATTTTTTTTTTTTTTTGCGAAATGTTGTCGCGCCATCTACCGGCTAATGTGGAAGTTATTTAATCTTTAAAATTTTGTTGTGTAAAACTGTTTTAAATTGTCTTTGCAAGAAAACAGTAAACATGTACGTACCTCAATTTTTTTATTCAAGCATGAAATGCTCTCGATAATTTTGGACCACACTGTATTTCATTATATAATTTAAAATATAGTAAGTTTAAGTTTAAGCCAACCTCAGCCTAATCTTATACGGCAAAATCCCTAAATATTTGTCTTGTATATCAGCAGCGTAAAATTTACTTTTAACATCGATTTGCATACACAGTATTATTATACAATACAATACTATACAATTAATTATTACATTATGGAAATCAATTTATAAACAATCCACTATAAATGCAATTTAATATATATACAATACACTGTACAATACAGTATATGTAAAATGCACTGTACAATACCATATGTTCAGCATTGCTTCACCTTTCTGTCGAAAGATGGCAGCACCTGTAAAATTGCTTTGTTTATGTTCTAAAAATAATATTTATTGTGCAATAGAATTAATAGATTAAAGATTAATGTTTAAATTAGTAAATTTCTTTCTTGATTTTTAAATTTTTTTTGAATAATTTGTTTAAACATCTATTACTTTAAACTTAATAGAATTTTCTTATTTATTATATTCATTGAAAAGACTGATGCATTTTTGAGTAGTTTTTTATTCTGATAGTTTTTTGGCTAGTTGTTCTATGTTTATGGTGGAATTTCTTTTGATAATGCTTTTTTGCTATCTATTCTATGTTAGCCTATCCATTCATTCTTTTGAGAAATTCCAATTAATTTTTTAAAAATTGGAACATCCAGATTTTTTTGCGACATTACATTATGGCATTTTATTTAAAACATATTTATGTCAAAAAACTAAAGGATTTCCTTAAACTATTCAACCACACCATTTATGGTAAGTAAATTCTAGCTTATTATTGAAAATTAATTCCCATTACATCGCAGTTGTATTATTTATAAATTCCAATACCAAAATAAATCTTATTTAACTAATTGAAAAGTTTTGTGTATTGTTCTTTTTATTTTTCTCTATTCCTAAATATTGTTCTTCTTATTAATCTCTATTCTTAAATATTCTAATGATCGTACACCATATATATACAATACAAGACTATGTAAAATAAATAGTAATCAATACTATATGTACCATACAACGCACTTAAAATATAGTAAATATATAAATCGAGGTCCATAATGCAAGACAGTATAAAAGTTTATCGGAAATCACAATAAGTAGTAATTTTGTGCTATAATGAAATTATTTAATATTGTTTATTATTTTATATTATTTTGATACATTATAAAATGCGCATATTAACCATATAATTTAGATGTTTGTATAATTAATTGCCTTAGACTTTCTTTTTTGAAAATAGTTGCAGATACAGAAATAAAACGTTTTCGATACATACCCCAAATGTAGACATTAAGCTTTTTTTATTGTGTCGAATGTAATGCCAGTTCAAAGCACCTTTAAGAAACTGAAAAACACTTTATAATAATATAATTCCGCCCACGAAAAAGGAAAATGTGATTTTCTTGTGTATCACTAAACCTCGTAAAAAATTCTGGCCCATGATAGCAAATATTGAAACTTCTCTTTCAGTAAAAGAAGCAAATTGTAACTTTCTAAGTGCTAGCAATAATAATTCTCGTCTTTTCTCCATACACTTCAGTTAAGATTATCGGCAAACTTAGAAAGACAACATTTACCATTCGCATCAAGATGTACTGTTTTGTTCATCTAACAAAAACTATTTTTTTTTACATGCTCTCGTTTCACAGTCAATATAAAAGTTTTCATAGTGCTATGCAAACACTCCAATTGCTATGAGTAATAGAAACTTTCAGATTATTTCCATTACAGCTATTCGTCGTAAATACAGCTAAAAATAATGAGAAGGTATTGTGAAATATTAATACATTTACTTTGAAATTAAAAATTCGCACTTTTCAGACTGTAGCAGTATTAAAACCTTTCATTTTTATTCTTAGTGCTTTTAAGAATAAAATGTATCATATGTAATGTATTACTCTTTCGAAATTCAACTTCCTATCCACCTTATTTCTGTAAGCATATTTTTATATTCATGTATATATATATATATATATATATACGTATATGAATATAAAAATATGTTTACAGAAATAAGGTAATATGTATATATATATATATATATATATATATATATATATATATATATATATATATATATATATATATATATATATATATATATATATATATATATATATATATATATATATATATATATATATATATATATATATAGGTGGCCCTAATAAAAGTTAGACTTTTGTTTTAGCGGCAGTGGTTAATTACTCAGAGATTTGTGTTTGCGTCAGTAGAAGACGTCATATTTTACGAAACAAAGCTGCTAACGTCGGAAAGTGTGAGTGTGCTGTTTTAATGTGTTATTTTATACCACCTATTTTGTACTTCTGTGACAATGTATAGTTTATTCTACTTTTTGGTGATCCTTTTGATGTATAGCTTATTTTAAATTGTGATGAATACTAAAATTTGTAATACCACAACTTCCATTTTAACTAATTATCTCACACAACAACTGGTAAGAATTTTTTTTATATCTTGATAATTATTGTGTCTTTTATCCCAGGGACATGCTTTGTCTCATGACTTTCGTATAAGATCCCGCTATTAGCTGTACTCCATACATCTCTCTTAAAGGTATAAGGTCCAAGTTAATTCAGAAGAGAACTCAAATTACCAGTCTGGTTGAAACGTTGTTCATTCTTATGTTTTTCGTGGTAAACTCGCTTTCCGCTGGAGAAAACGGTTTATGTGAGAACAAGTAGAACAAATAGTTATATACGAAATTTAAGGCTGAATTGTAGTTCCTTTATTTTACATTTCAAGATATACCCGTTATGACATCAACAATTTACCTAACAAAACCCGAGCTCACCGAACGATATGCTAGATTATTCCGTACATCAATATGACTAAAAAACATTTCTTTTATTGACCTACTTCGGATCGACTCGTGACTGCACATGATTGACTAGAACAGCTGTGAATGTCGAAGCTAAATTCTGGTTCTTGCACGGAAATGTCTACGGTTTCTCCAGAAAGAAAAAAAATTCTCATCAGAGATAATAGATATAGTATAAATGTGTTCTTAATCTGCTCATCTCTTGTACTGTAAAATTCTTAATTTCTTTTTACATTAAAAGTTGAAAATCGTAAGTAATAAACCTTCCCTGATTTTAACTGACTAAACTTTTCTATTTTAGACTGGAAGTCTATTCATTCAGTAACGTGTAACGCTGATATAAATTACAGCATATATTTATACATTCCGCTTAAGACTTTCAATAGAGTCGCATGTTTTAAGCTGTGTATCATTATACTATCCATTCCTAACAAAGATTTGGCACGTGTTTAGTGCTTTCAAATTTATATGCTTCCATTAACTCTTTAAAGTGTGTCCACGGATAATAATTTTTTTTTATGTGTGTGGGTGAAAATATGCTCTTATAACTTTTTAAACTTTTATTTATTATTTAGAATATCACGTTAGATAGGAAAGTTTGGTGTCATTATTTCGAGCAATATTAATATATTATGAAACCTCGACTAACGAAGAGGATTCATTCCGGAATCGCATTCGCTAGACGAAACGGGATTTCCCGTAGGTTTCTATAGAAAGTCGTTTAATTAGTCCTGAACGTTGCTCATTATTTTAAGATAAGTTTTGTAAAATATTAAAAGCACTTTATAAAACGGCAAAAACTCACCAAAGGCTAAGATGAAAGGTTACCCAATGGGACAATGACGACTAAGAATACTATCCATTCCTAACAAAGATTTGGCATGTGTTTAGTGCTTTCAAATTTATATGCTTCCATTAAAGAGAATTAAGAGAATTCCATTAAGTAGAATGTAAAACTGACGATCTGTACACTATCATACTGAAAATATATTACACACTCTTCTCTATGACACTGAAAGCATGTGCACAATGTGTTTAACATTCTACTTTCAAATTTTCAAAGTTTATTCAAGGTAAGCCACTTCTTCTTCAATAGCTGGCCTCTGCTTCTTTGCTGGATAAGTCAAAAATGTATCCAAAGTTAACTGGACTTCTCTTCTTTTAACAAGATGTCTTTAAAATGATTCAGACACTTCTTCTCAACCAAGGTACTAAGTTCGTTTATTTCAGCTTGTTGGGATACCACTTTGTAGCCAAAGACTGAAACTCTTCCCAAGAGTGAAGTCTTTTATTAATGTCACCTGTTGGAATCCTTCTCTTTTTATTGCAGTCCTCTTCCTCCTCTGGTCCGACCTTTCATGTTTGCTACTTTATGTTGCTGTTGTTGTTCCTAATGCCCCCTTGCCGTATGTTCCAGACCAGGTCCATATAAGCTTCGGGCTGAGTAGTACGGCTCTGGTTTATAATAGCATCTATTATAAATCGGAGGTCCAAAGTTCAAGGGTCGAAACCAAGGGTCGAAATCCATCTTGGCTAGGTGTCTTCACAATTTTGACCGAGCACTCCCAGGGGCGACATCTGGGGCGATAGTATCTTCCCCATCCATTGGCCTCACAGAAAAACTTTCCGATCTACTGATTTAACGTGTCCATATCTGTCCTAGACACGGAGGTATTTAACAGCACTTTTCAGGATTCGATGCAAGAACCCTCAGTACCGAAAGCCGACGGGTTACCGATAGGTTACCCCAGGCCTATACATTATATTATCTTGCGTATCCACTAAAACACTTGTTTGCCTATTCCATATTCTTTAGCCGAATCAAAAAACGGCTGAAAAATTCTTCAGTCAGTCGAAAAATTCGCTAGCAGGTTAACTCGCTAGCCGAGGTATCAATGAAATTAGATAATAAATTTGACAAATATATTTTAAGTGAAAATATTTATATTCAAAATAATAAAATTTCTATTTTCTTTCAAAATGCATTAACTTGAATTTAACTGATTTTCGAGGGAATAAAATTAAAGTAACAGGTTTGCTAACTGTGATTTATAGTATCTCATTTAATGATATCTTGGAAAATTACAGTTGGCATTCCTTATTCATCAAAAATATGAACAGATGCACGCGATTTCTAATTATTTAAAAGTACCTAATTTAATTTTTCCATAATTACAAATATATATCATACTCGTTAAGTTTCAAAGCACTTTAATTGGCATACTACTTACAAATTGGTTCTCCGGTATATTTTACTGAAAGCCAAACAAACTAACGGTCTAAAAAAACTCTGGCAAAAAAATAACATAATAAGCTCCTAGCTTTTTTATATAACTAAAAGCCAAACTTTAAAAATATAGAAAATTCAGTAGAACTATATATCAAACTTTAATTAAAACAATTTATTTAGAAACTTCATTACTTTTTTGTATATTACTTTGAAAGGAAATAACTATGCGACACCGTTGATAGTAATACAAAAAAAAATCTTCCTTAAATTTTCAGCTTAAAAAGGGATTGAACTGCCTCACTAAATAAAGTCGAAAAATAAATAATTAAAAGAAACTTTTTTGTAAAAGAAAACTGTCAAAAGTAAATTTATTTATGAGTTTTTCAACGGAAGTATTTTTGACATAATGGAAGGGGAGACACTAAAGATTTGCACAATATATTAGGCGTTACCTATACGTGTCCTGTTATAAATAAATTAGAACGTTAAACGAAATTTATTAGACTCTTCCTCAAAAAAAAGTCCAATTAAAAATTTGTATGTGTATATTGTCGAAATGTGATGACTATAATTTGAAATAATAAAAGCTACTTTTTTATGTGCAGTTACTTGGTATTTGAAAAATATAACTATTCATGACATTGAGTGTGTAATATAAATTTAAAAGAAATTAAGATATGATGTGAAATACATTTACTTTTAAAAAAATGAAAGAAAAGTCAATGGTGTAATGATAAATATTCTCAGTGCCTGTGTTTGTATTCTAACAGAGGTGAAACTATGAGTAAATTTGTGGTTTCTAAAAATAGGGTTATCCACAAGTGCCAAACCTGAATCACAGGGATTCATATTTTTATGACTTCTTTTTTTCCTTTTGTGAATGATGAACGAGAATAAAGTATCTATGAATTTGAAAAAGGAATTACTGCAATATCGTCTTGAAAAATTGTAAGGAGAGAAAAATAAAGAGTATCAATACGTTATATCTTCCGTCCACATGGTGTAGTGGTTAGCCTACTGAGCTGCGCGCAGTTGTCTTGGAAACAAATCCCGGTTTAGGTTTGGTCGTTTCCATGTCGTCCCCCTTAGGCGTCGTACATACGATAAGGTTTCGGTTTTATGATCGTTTTGGTGTCAACCGAAAGCTTTGTTCACACGATTCGGTTTCTTTTACCGTATACGGTTTTCCCGTCCGCACAGCACCTCTTTGAAATCATTGCACTGTAGTTCACTTTGCAGAATGGACGTAAATACCTTTCTTGTAATGTACTTGTACCGCCGTCGTCGAAGCAAAAATAAAAAAAAATAATAAAAAGTATTGGGTACATCCTATTGTAAGGGGCAGATATTGTCTGGGATCTTTTCAAACGCTTATGATTCAATTAAGAAGAGATAAATCAAAATTTTTCAACTACTTCCAAATGACGATACATACATTTGATAATATATTAAAAAGAGTGGAAGAAAATTTGAGAAAGTAGGATACAACTATCACAAAAAGTATTAGTCCAGAAGAAAAACTAACAATATGTTTAAGGTAAGTACTTTTTATTCACATTTAAGGGAGCTCGGGACACATTTTAATTTTTTTTATTTATTGAGTTAAAACTTTGAATTTTTTGTGATAGTTAACCGTATAATTTGTAAACAAAATCACATCATAAATTTTCTCATAAAGTTTTTTAAAAAATTTGTAATTTAAAATTAAAAAAGGGGGGTAATTTAAAATCGTTATAACTCGAAATATTATTTGTCGAATTTCAAATTTTTTTCATTTAATTAAACAGAAATATATAAGTTTTAATTTTGATTCAACGTTTTTTTAAATATTATTTTTTTAATAATTTTAAAATATTTAGAGAAAAAAATTTTAAAAAATGATGTAGCTTATTTTTAAAAAATCATGTTTCTAAAAGTAAATATATTTTTTTTAAATTTGCTGAATCAAAATTAAAGTAAAATAATTGAAAAAGACATGTTACGAGTTTGAACCATTTATCTTTAAACGGTTCTTGACGTATAACAATTTAAAGATGAGAAATGGTGAAAAAAACGATCATGCAGAAAAACGCATTTACAGGTTTAAACAAAGATTGGCTGCTATTAGAATGTTGCAAAAAAAAAATAATAATAATAGTAATATATCCTGTTCTAATTAAGATATAAACATGATTTAAACGTCGTTTAAAGCGTCATTTAAAGCAAAACATTCTTATGTTTTGTCCCAAATGGTCGGTCTTTATTCAACCAAAGAAATTAAAATTTCTGTGTCGATTTTCTCCATTGTGTAACCAGATAATGGCATTCGGTATCAGAATCTGTGAGTTCGAATCCCACTCTTGGCATGAGCGTTTGAAGCCGTTCGGAATCGACTTTAAGCAGTAGGTCCCGGTATAATTAGCCCTCGTGTAGCAAAAAATTGACCGTAGTGCTCGTAACCAAACCAATCAAATCCCACCAGACATAGAGCATGACTTTCTTTCGATAATGCCCAGCTTTTGGGGTGGCTACAGGTGGTTCATTCCGCTTTCCCCAATATATATATATATATATATATATATATATATATATATATATATATATGTGTGTGTGTGTGTGTGTGTGTGAATGCTGAATCTCTGGTCAAAAAAAGGTGCTTTGATCTTGCAAACATCTCCTTCCAGAGTCCCTTACAGTACTATAAAGCGTATAATCAAAAATACGGTGAGAGGGGAGTTCAGAAAGAGTCTCGTCCTTAGAACTTTTCAAAAGCCTCGGAGAGCAAAATTATTTCGTGTCTCTAAATCGCCCATACATAAAATGGAGGCTGAGTTTAGACTAGCCACTCGCCATGATTGTCTCCTGGAACATTAACACCTCCTCAACATTGTTTCTAGTCCTTTCTGCAGACTCTGTGACTTGGGACGGGTCATGAACTGTGAACATTTGTTTCATTGCCCTGCATTGACTAAACGTTCTGTTGTAAACCGTTACTGGGAGGCCAGGGGACTTCTGGATTCATAGGCTATTTGCTGCACCTTTTTTCCGTTTTTTATGTTTCTTGTGTTATGCTTTTTTCTGGCTGTAGTTGTCTTTTAAACTGTGCCATTGGAAATAAAAAAATGTAAGTGTGAATTGAAAGAAATGTAAGTGTGAATGTAAGTGTGTTTTTGCTTGTACATGTACCTATTTATTTATCTATTGTAAACACGTAGCCTACACAGGAAAATTATATATTACATGTTTAGAGAGAGATCTCACATTTTTAACATATTATTCTTTTCACGCGTATAAAAAATCTCGAAATTCTTACAGTAGCAAGATATAAAAACACAGTTAAGAAGAAAAACTGCTTGTATCATACATTCTTTACATTATGTTATGCATTTGATACTAAACCTCCACTTCAGATATCTTGTCGGAAAAAAGAATGGAAATGGGACATACTAAGTATTTGGAGGAATGCTTTTAGCGGCACCTGTTCGGGGCCGAAGCACTGCAAGAGAAAAAGGAAAACATTTTGCAAAACTTGTGATATTATGAGAAGCAACGGGAAAGACTTTGAGAAAATTTCTCTCTTTATCCTGTTAAATATATTTTCTTCCTCGTTTTGTTTTTCGTATGATACTAACAATAATACAGAATGAAAAATGTAACTACTTAGAATTTAATCTTGTAGAAAGCAGCGACAAACTAATATGGAAATCGAGTAATACCAAATTTGTCTTAAGTAAATTTTAATTTTTGGGAAATATGTTTTGTTCACAAATACTTAACTCTTTTTTATGCTCTTTATTTAAAAATATATGTTTATTTGAACTGAATCAGGCATTGAGAAGTATTAATTTCTGATTTAAATTTTTCTATTTGGTGCATTTTTTTAGCGAACATAGTTTGTATAGTTTATATGCTCCTGTTAATCGTAATGTATAAAACAATAATTACATGTAATATGATACTGGTATCATATTACTGCACTACTCAAAATCATGTGCACAATGAAAACCAAAACGTAAAAAAATGTCCATGTTGCTATGATTAATTACTGTATCTATTTTTAAAGTGTGCGGATGGGATGATTGTGCAAATACACAATTAGAGATAAGAACGAATATGTAACGTATTTTCGAATCCACGGCGCACTCCATAGGTGGTCATCTGGATTTAAACCACAGAAATTAGCTGGGTTTTTGAGGAACTCCTGCCTAATTTTGTGGGACTGCGAATACTGGGGAAGGCAACTCAGACATGTTAGATTTCTATAGGGCCTGTTCACATAGAATCCGTCCGAGTCAACGTTACACGTATTGACATTTTTAAAACCAATCATAGGCCTGAACAATTTTGTGGCTAATCGTTAGGGAGGTTTGTAATTGGTTGAATATATTTTAATACGAGTAACGCTAACGCTTACAGATTCTGTGTGAGCAGGCCTATAGTGTTGTTGCGAATGCCTCCCAATTGAGCTCAGATTGCTAATGTTTGCTTCTGTGACAATTCTATAAATTTTTGTGTTAATCTCCGTCAGGGGGACGAGCCTATTGGAACTTTCTATTTCCGTGTGAAGCAGGCTTCAATAAGCAGATTTTCCATCGTATGAAGAATTTTCGCCTGTAACGTAGCCTTATATTCTCAGTCAAGGATCACCTTTTACACGTGCCGAGCAGGATTGAATGTGCAGTTGCATCGGCGTCTGACTATTCTTTCGGCTTTCGGTCGTACGAGTGTTGTTATCGGAGCTACTGTTATGTTCATGCTATCTAATGCCGGATAGATGTACCTTTTGATTTCGAACTAACCTAGTGTCAATAATTTGAACCCTCTCCTGCGGGTAATAATTTTAAACGTTCAATCTGTATATAAAGTCTAATATTTTTAGTAGCGTCTGTTTTACATGGTCAGGTTTGAATTCTGTGATGACATTTTAAATAAGAACGCATTAGCTGGAATTTAAAGTATCGAACTTTCAACATAGTGGTGGTTATTTCATAAAGTTTTGCTACTTTGTTGTTCAGTTGCATTCCAATTTTATGTGTGTTCAACTCTAGAGTTTATAACTTTCATAGAAAGGTGATTGGACCTAGTTTCTGTCCACAAGAAATAATCCCATATTTAGATGGATTCTTAATCTTGTATAGCCCTTGGAAATGCATGGCTAAAAAAAGTTTTCCAGTAGCGGTTTTGCAAATTGCAAGACGAAATTCTAGCATTTCCTGGGTATGTTGTGCCACCAGGGAAATTTAGGGCTGTAAGACCTAAACTGCTTTGTTCATGTGGTTATATCATTAAACTATATTTGTCCCAGGAACGTGTATTGCAAATGAAGTTTTGTCTCTTGATCCATATTTTGTTTCATCCAGTGTTATAGAGTAGGCACCTTCCCATTTCATCACAAAAATACGTCATTTCACAAAGCGAGGTAACAGGCTTTATGGTTTGAAAGAAATAAAAAAATTTAAAAAATAAAAATTGAAAGAAATAAAAAAGCAAAAACACCAAACTCACCTCAGCTGGATTGTACAGATTTGGAATAAAGAAGAGCGCCGTTTGCACATCAATTAAAAAAAAAACATTCTTTAAAAGTTAGTTATTTTAAGCTATTTGAGGTAGGAGAAGTAAGAAATTTCAGCCACAGTTCCTAAGAGGCTACAGAAGTTTTAATGGTTTATTATTTTGCTAGGTTAAGGTGATATTTTCTTTCATATCTCTTGTGAGGCAATCGACCCTTTCCAGATCTTAGAAACAACTACCTATTTGTGCATTACTAATATTTAGATTGAAAGGTGGTTGTTTATTTAATCTTCTTGATTGGTGCCCAAACACGTCCAAGGTAGGCATGTTCGTAATTAATATGCTACTAGAAGTATTGCCGGTTTAAATCGTTGAATGTTATTCCTCTGTCTTAACTGCGTTACCAACATCTTTATATATGAGATCATGTGTAAGCTACACTATGCTTAGTAGATGAACGCATTCCGTCCCATTATGGGTTTTATTTATCCTGCTAACTATGTGGTATCTGCTGTTCTGCTGACTTTGTTGGAGGTATATCACTAGATGTTGGAAATGATGATAAGGATTCTTCTATAGCGCTTTACCGGAAACGTACGATTGACGACAACATATTTTGAAATGTCTCAAAGCGCATACAGAAATAGTTTTTAGACAGTCTTGGACAACCTAGAGCAGTGGCGCCTTTTTAATAGTCAATACGCCTTGAATCATAAAATAAAATCTCGCACCCCTTTGAAAAATGCTTCTATTTTTGCCATGTTTTTATTAACTTGCTTTCTTGTTTGTGTGTTTGTGTGTTTGTCAAGTACAAATCTTGCAATCGATTTTTAACTAACTTCCCGACTAGATAGACATTTGAAACTTTTAGAATAGCTCAGAACACGATGACAAGACATTTTTTTAATACTTTTAGCCATCTTTAAGCAGAATTAAATTAATTTTCAGTTTTTTCAGTTAATTTTGTTTTGTAGACTGGTGCAGCCATATATTGGTCGGAACGGGAACGAAAAATTATATGCAAGTTAACTTCCAATTAACTTCATTTTATTTCAAGTTGATGGGATAATTCATCAAAAAAATTTTAAAAAGTATTTATTCATACATAGAATTGTCAAGTTTATATGATTCAAAAGAAAATTTAAAAACATGGTATATATATAAAGTTTTTTTTATCTTGCAATTATGTATTTAGGGGAAAGATATTTATTGCAAGATAATTTATTTATTGCATAAAAAATTAAAGCATTTATAATACATACTATAATATTACATATAAAACAATATCTACATTTTTAATGGCTACAATGTCGTTGTTTGTTCATAAATATCCGTTTAAAAGAGGCTCTCTTTTTGAAAGACCCAGACGTAAGTCTTCAGATAAATTTAAGCGATTTCTGTCTTGTTTTGATGTGCAAAAGTGATTCACAAAAGTAATAAGTGGCAAATGGTAAAAGCTTCTCCAATGCTGTTTTTGCCAATTCTGCATAAAGTTCTAACTGCGTACACCAGAACTGTTCTAAGTCCAGTTTTTTTCAAATTATATTTGAATACGGGCATTAGCTCGTATTGCGATGGGATCGTGTTTTAAATAAAACGTTGTCTTCCATTGAATTTAGGTCAAACAGAAATGGATTGAGTATCCATGTATTAGTTTTGCTTATAATTCCCGTTGTAAAGTAACCATCAAATGATTCACTCAGTTAGTAATTTTAATTAAATTTTTAGAACCTTCGCTCTCACCCCTAGAAACGCTCTCTCACCCCTAGAAATGCTCTCTCACACCACAAGGGTGCCCTCAACCCCGGTTAAGAACCACTGACCTAGAGGGTAAAAAAATATAAAAATAAATTTATATTAAAGTAAGTCATTCTTCATTGTTATTTACCACAAACATACTATTGAAGACAACAGTTTCTTCGAAAGTTTTGGAGAACATTCAGAAATACTCTATTTACACAATGTTCGACCACCTAGTGGGGTAATGTATATTGGTATAATCTATCTGTAGCAGGTTATATGTCATTCCCTTAAAAACTAAGCATGTTTGTATCTAAAATGTTATAATCTCTTCTTCCACTATGTATCTCTGTTTATTGTTTTTTTTTTCTGATGTTCAGTGTTCATCATCCAGAACTGAAATATGAAACGGACAAATGAGATCAGATAGCTGATACATTAAAAATAGGGAACTTTATAGACGATATTTCTGGTCTACCGAAATTCCTGTCATTAATTTGCTTTACCTATAATAAATAAAAGTACATTCCGGACAGAATCATAATCTAGAAATATGACATAATACAATAAAAATAGTGGACTCAATTGTTTCTACTCAAAGTAACATCTGAAGTAATTTGATGAAGAACACTGTTGTCTGGCTCTATATATGAGATGAGACATGGAAATTGGCTTTGAAAGATAACAAGAGAAAATTAACTTAATTTTCTTCAAAAACAATATGATGGGCGACACTATTAAGCAATAAACTAATGGTACATTTTGTAAATTAATTCCGTGTAGCACTATTATTATAATTGCAATTACTTCATTTCTGGTTGACTTTATCTTACTCTAAATTTATTTCAGATTCAAAATTGGCAATAAAATTATTCTATTTAAAGTGAAAATAAAGGAGAAAATGTAGGAATATTTGACGTAGACGGCACTTTTAAATTGTCCTTCATGTGTGCTACAAGTACAATTAAAAAAATTACATAAACTTATAATAAATCAATCACAAAATACATAAATTAATCATACAATCAATTACATAAATTAATCATAAAAAGCGTACAATTTTTCCCAATGCGGAGGCACTTGTCGCGAAGACATTCGCGCCATATAGGCAGACCAGCATTGTCCCCTAGGAAGGGACGACAAAAACGGAGGCATCTTAGTGGCGCTTCGCCAGGATTCGATCCGAGCACCCTCAGCACCGAAAACCAGCGAGCTGTACCACAAGGCCACCACGGCCGCGTTCAAAAATTTATTTTATAAAAAAATGTGCTGGATTCAACGTCATAAAATTGCATTGCAATAAAAGATAATCTCGTGTGTGTATGTGTCCCCTTCATGTTCTTTAACCAAAAGTTATGAGGTAAGGAAACCCTGAGAATACTTTATGGACACCCTGTATATCCGGTTTAGTCAACGTAGTTTATTTTTTCATTTGCTCTTTATTTTCCCCATACATTTAAACAATGAAATGCTTTTTCCTCATATTACCAAAATAAAAGTATAACAATAAGGGTAAGAAGATCTATTTAAGATACAAAAGAAGGATACGAAAAACAGGTAAAACGGCTACCCAGATACATTACACCTTGAAACAGGTAGTTTTAACCCCGAGAAAATTTTCGTTTTTTACAGCGTAGACAGATACTTTCGGATCTCTTCAACTTGTAAAAATTAATTCTTGTAAAATTAATTCTTGTAAGTAAACTTCTGACCGATGTGCTCATAAAGCATTCTGCGATGCTTTCAAATTCATATATAATTTTACTAAAAAAATATTGACGAAACATATTAATGTCAAATATCAAAATTTATTTTTCCCAGAGGTCTTCCATAAAATAAAATTGCTGTACAAATTTTTTCAAAGTTTCTCATTGTAAAGCATAAAGTGAAGTAACAGGTTGTACGAATTTTTTCAAAGTTTCTTTTTGTAAAGCATAAAGTGAAATAACAGGTAAAGTGCTCTGAATATTTTACAAGTATCGGCATAAAAAATTAAATCTATGTTATTATGCACTTCTTTCAGATCTTGAATTATATGTATATAAGCATTTTAGTAGCAGTATTTAACAGCTTCATACATTGCTTTTGCGATCTAAAACACATTCCCTTTAACACTAATTTTCCTTTCATTCCCGAAAATTTCAATTTTGAAATATTGGGAATTAGGACTGTAGCAAACAAACAAAAGCAATCATAGGTAATTGCTATTTCAAAAGTTGCTTAGATCCAATTTCCTTATATTACAATGTAAAAATAAAATAGTGCACCAGGTTAAAAAGGCTCTATTTCAAGGTGCATTGATTCAGGGTCGCTTTTCTACCTGTTTTGTGCATCCTTAATTTGTATCTTAAATAGATCTTGCCATTCTAGTTACACTTCTGTTTTGCTAATATGTCCAAAAAAGGCATTCATTTTTACAGCGTAGCATTAGAAATACAAAATCCTTTAGCGTCAAATAATTGTTTCAAAGAATCGCAAATTGGTTTACAGCAACCTATCCCACTAACACAATTTCTGCAGGACGTTCCGAAACGGTTATTTCTTCCTTTAAAAATCATAGCACACATTAAGCTATGAATGTCTCATTAGAGAAAATAAAAAAAAAATAAGAAGAGAAAAATGTTTGATTCCAGGTCCTTGTATTAGGACGACCTTGATGTTACTTCCTCACTAATGATAACACGGAACTAATCTTTTATCGCGTAATTTGTTTATTAACAGTAATTCACTTGTCTTTTTTCTGTTCATTGCCTGCAATAGAAAAACACAAATTATCTTTCGACGTTCAGCTCGTCATTAACAACAGTTTAGTCTTAGTAGAGAGTAAATACGTTTAGGATAAGGTCTTTAATAACGAATTTTTAGTAAGGCAGGTTTTTTTATTATTTGAGGTATAGTAATTTAATTGCTAATATTGTATATATAAATATATATATATATATATATATATATATATATATGTATAATTATTTACATTCTTCTATGCAGCAATTTCCTCTATATTTTGATTTTCTTTATTAAATAATGCCTATAGATCTCTCAAAAGGTAACCGTAATGATGCAAAATTGTAAGGATTATGGTATTTTAAAAACGCTAAAATATAATAAAGTCATTGGAAGCAATAATAACCTGATATCACTTGGTGCATTTATGACGCACATTCTTTAAAGTAAATCTACCTCTAGAGATTCCTTTGACAATACTGTTTAGAATAAAAGTTTTTTTTTCCCGCTGAGTGAAAAAAAAGCCCAATATTTATGAATATTCTTATTTTACAATAGCTCTATAGCAATTGAAGGAGTTGCAGATAGTTAAATAATATCCTAATTTATCAAAGATAAATCCCCCAATCTCTCAAATTGTGTATGCAAGTTTCAATACTTCAGTTTTATTTCCTAAATTGGACAGAATGGCTACAAAAGATGTCATTTGTTCATAATGTTCATGTATTTATAAACTGTTGAAAACCTTTCAGTTGCTTTCTTTTTACACATGAAAAGAAAGTGTGAAACTGCAATTTAATTCAATTATTTTAACGCACAAATTTAGTTCTTTCCTTACGTAAACTATGCAGCAAACAGGAAAATTCTAATTACATCATTTAGAAACAAAAAGTCAGCCAAATATATTCCTTTACTGGTTTGCAACAGCTAATTTTGTACGAAAATAATACTCAGTAAATTTCAGTTGGTGATAAAATTAAAACATAATTTCCTATAAGGTAATTTTAGGTAGTTAAAGTGGTATCCTAAATATATTTATAGTAGCCCATCTAGAAGAAAATCAAACGCTTATCCTCAAATAAAGGACTTCGGCGATATTTGTGTTAAAATGCATTTTCTAGAAAACTAATTTTTCAGATACATTTGTGAATGAGAAAGCTAATAATTTAAAAAGTTCCAATATATTTTAATGAAATTTTGCAATAGTGTTTTATATATTATTAAGTATTTTTTGGACTAAATGCAAAGCTATGTTTGTTAATTTAATCATTCTACGCGCACCTATACTTAAAGAAGATAATTAGAAAAATTAGTGTTTTTGGTATATTCAAATTATTTTTAGAAATATTATAAAGCTTTTACTTCAGAACACAGGTAACTGTCACATGAGTATATCTATGGTGCCCGGTATAAAGGGCTTAAGTCAAAAACAGTGATTTAAATATACCCAGGTATTTACCAATCGCTTTTATACCAATCGCAGAACAATAATTTCGACTTGAGTCTTTTGTACAGAGAAATGTACTTTTGTATACAAAATTGATAGTCTTAAGCCTTTTATACAAGTCAAAAGATTTTTTTTTTACCAATACTAACAAATATCTAAAAATCCTTTTTCTTACTTAAGCCCTTTATACCGGGCATTATATATATAGTATAAATGAAATTAAAATATATTTAGTTGAATGAAGTGTAGGGTCTCTAGCTTAAGCACTAAATTGTACTAAAAAATTATTAAAAATGCCCCTTATTTTAAAATGTTGTGAAATTTTTATCAAAACTATATTTGTTTTCTTGATTTTTTTTCACATTTGAACTAAAAATATATGTATTTAATCAGTCCTGTATATTGTTGATAAAAATGTGCTCGAACGAAGTCGGATAATTTAATTCAATCATGAATAAACAAAAAATATAAGCAATGTATTTTTATCTTGAAGAACTGTCTTTGAAATTTTGTTTCTGTGTTCTGAAGAATTGTTTATGTAATGCATTTTAATTTTAATATTTTAATTTAAAATTTAGTTTAGAGTTTTTAGTTTAAAATTTCAATAAGGAATTTCTTGGTATTATAGCCGGTAACGTATAATTTTATACAAGTAAAAGTATTAAGTAGGATCTTATAGAAAAATATTATTTGAATAAAAGTTACTCTTTTTTTTATATCTCTATAAAGTAATATTTCCAAACTACTGCCTTTAAACATAGAGTTATATAAGATTATATAAGTCTTTATCTATTCAAAAACATCTGACGGGTTGAAGAAATGATCATTGAGTCCCCTGCCCATCGAATTATTTGGGTCTGGAGCCTTAAGCCCGCGCGTCTCATGTTTCCCGAAAGCGTGAGAAAATCTGTGGGTTAAAAATCTTCGACAACTTTGGGATTCCTAAACCTGTCACTTGGTAGTCATTATTCAGAGTTTTTGACGTTACAAAAGACTTAACTTTTCACTTAATGACCCATCGAACCGCTCAAGGCGCGACCTGTCATCAGGAGTTAATCCCACTCTCCACTCTCAAAAACAAGCGTTTTCTCGGAAGGCCTCCCACGTTGCAGCTAAGGAAATCTCAGCAGGATATATATTCCAGACTCTTTTTTTTCGAGAGTCCCCTTAAGATCTGGACTTGAGCGGTCACGCGAACTTTTGCCTCCCGAAAAGCTATACTAGTTGAGAGGAGAAGCCGCTGCTGAAATCTTTTGTAATCTGGCGTCTCGTTCAGCTGTAAATTGTTCAAATCAACGTTCAATCTGTTAAGTTTTAGTTCCACATTAAATGTGTGAAGTTTTAATAAAATTCCGGCCTGTTTATTTAACCATCAGAAACCACTCGGCCATTGCTTACTATTTGCAACGAAATCGATCAGAAGCTTCAGCCACTCGCCAGCAGTTGTTACAATACATTGCCATAATATGAGGTAAAGTCATTATCAATATTAAAGTATTTTATTTTGACTTCTTGCTTAGCATTGAATCACTTTTGTTGTTTAATTTGAAAATAGCGTGGATGTAGAGCTCCAGCTAATAACGATTAACAGAGGAAAGAAACCGAAAAAAAATACTACAGAGCCTATTTCTGAAGTATTATTCATCTGGTATTTCACTGTAAGTATTTCTGTCAGGTAGTTAAGAATTCAAATAGATACTTTTAATTGACAAATGGGTTAATTAGTTTATGTATTTACATTGCTCGATTTATATCTAATTTAAATTTCTCATATTATTACATACCCATGCTTTAGTTTTAATAAAATTTCAAAGAATTATAACCCGTGGGCCCAGTTTTTTCGGACCCGGTTCTTATCATGAAACAACCTCCTCGCGTTCTTAAAATATAGTGTATGCAAGTATTATGAATTCATTTTTATCGCAATTCCTTGCCTTTTCATTAAATTGTATCTAATTTTTAATTAACAGTTTTTTTTCCTTTTTAATTAAAACAAACTTCGAAGATTAGATTCACAAATCACAAACATAATGAGAATTAAGATGCTTAATTTAATCCCTTTCAGACTTGATCACTCGTCATTTACCTGATTCTAAATGATGATATAGAGAATAATTTACATCATTTGTAGGACCAAATCCCATTAAACCACATTTCCTTTCGGAAAGCTTCCCCATTAACTATGAAAGATCAACAATGGTTTACAGCTTCATTATGAGAAATCTTAGGGAAATGCAAGGCTGTCATATTGTCAAATACATCTTTAATGTAGTTTTAATTGATTTATAAACACCTTTATTTTACTATACTCTGAAAACCTTTTAAGGATAAAATACTTATGTAATGTGTACTTATATTCTTATATTATAAATTTTAATTTTTTCATATTATGTAAAGGAAGTAAAATAATCTATAGACATTAACATATAGGCGGCCAATAATTTTATTTTCTTGAGTGCATTCTGTAAAGATAAATTTATTAAATGGGGCTTTATATATAAATCACTACCATAAGATGGGGTTACTTCCTTACGGATTTCCCTGTGCCAGCCGATCAGTTTTAAAACAAGCCCAAAACGAACACTTGCAAAACACTGGTACACATTTTCCTTACGTTTTAATGTATAGCGCTTACAAGGATCTTTAATTGCCATTGAGAAATTAAACTTAAAATTTGTCACAAAGTTGCCCCGTCAAGTGGGGCTACTTTTTGACATCTGTGTTTTCGACTTGAATTCCAAGAATAAAAAATACTTGACACAAAATTTGACAGTAAAACGCTTATTAAAACCTTGATAAACAATGATATACACCTATTACAAATATTTGTTAGGTTTATCTATATCTTTGACATCAAAGAGACCTCGGGTGCCCAGGGCAGCCATCAGTTCTTTCAGAAGATGAAGGAATTCCTCTTTCGGCACATTTTGCTCCTTCGAATAGTTTTTTTCCAGATTGTCAAAATGCCTTTCTCTCCAGTGGCATTTTAGAGGACGGAAGAATGCAACATCGAGCGGCTGGAGGAGGTGGGTCGAATTGAAGGTTATTTTGAGACAGTGTCAATTTGTCACAAAGTAACCCCGTCACCTTTCGATATTTAGGTTATGTTCTCTTACATCTCAGAAAAATCACTACACAAAAGTTTTATTGCTCCACAATCTAACATATTGACAATAAAAAATAATTACCCGTGGTAGTTGTTTGCATAAGGTGTTAGCCTTCAGCACACAAAGTTTCTGAAGTTTGAGTCAATAGCTTGACTATACGTTTGAATAATACACTGACCAGCGAAGACAAATGGCACACAGAAGCTTCGGACACTCGCCATTAAGTGTCTCTGTATGTCGGAAAAGCTGTTGGCGCTGATCTTTGTCTCCCAGTATCACGGGCATGGCGCAAGCTCCGAAATACGAAAAAATTACTTTGTGTCACAAAGTTTTCTATGCAGTCTTTCCGTAAACACATAAAAAATACTTGAAATTAAATTTCTTTGTAAAACATTGAGAACATATTTTTTTTCTAAATTTTGCGTCCCAGATATCCTTAGAAATATTAAAGAATCAAATAGATGTAGATTTAAAGAAAACAAAATTGTGTGATTAGCAGTATCCATGCGAAAATGTTAGTATCGATATCACTTAAGATTCAAGCTTAAAAAAATAATAGCAGCCCATTATAAGGTGTTATAAACTTTATTATGACAGGATACGGCAGAATGTACTCCCAAATTCGTATAGGTGATAAAGAACAAACAAAACAATTTACAGAAAAAAATTTCAGGTAGTCTCCTTCTAACGAAATTACCGCGGGTTATTAACGTAGGATTACTTTTCGTTACTTACCTCTTTTGCATGTATATATGTACATTTGTGTTGTGTATATATGCATCGATATATATATATATATATATATATATATATGTGTGTATGTATGTACGTATGTATATATATATATATATGTATGTACGTATGTATATATACATATACGTATATCAAAATGTTGACGCATTTTGGTACATTTCTGTTTAATTGCTTACTGCTTGTTCAAGCGATACAGACTAGGTTTGTAGCGTTGCCAAAATTATAACTCGCGAGTTACGGATGGACGGTTTTAGCGTCTGAAAATTTTTCTTTCCGGAGGACCGTTATGGAGGAACTTAATCCTACGTTAATAAAGCTCTATATTTTCGAAAGGTACTAACAATGAAGTTTTTTCCCACTAGATTTTATAAAGTAAATTACTCAGGAGACACCCGTTAATTCCGACGCACTGCCGTAGCCGATCTTTATAGTTTTACATCAATAAATGATTTGCGATGGTGAAAACAAAATCTTCTCTGGGTTGGTCATCTCTGGGAAAATGGCGGCACCTTCCTCAGGAATGAGGGACTCACGGACAGTTCGCGTTCTGGCCACTGATTGCTGGACGCATCGTAAATTGGAGTTTGTTGGTCATCTCTGAGGTAATGGGGCAGTTTCCTCAGGAATGAGGGACTCACGGACAGTTCGCGTTCTGGCCACTGATTGCTGGACGCATCGTAAATTGGAGTTTGTTGGTCATCTCTGAGGCAATGGGGCAGTTTCCTCGGGAAATGCGGACTCACGGACTTGTTGCACAATTTCAGTTGCTCTTATGTTCCGAGGACGACCACTTGATAGTGAAGGCTCACTTGATCTCCCGTTTGAAACCCACAAAAGGTTTGTCTTTTAATCAGTAACGGCATCAGCTGCATAAAGTCTGAAGCGTATCTTGTGTCGTGGTCATAGTATCGTTGTTTTTAAATCGTTGTTCATCGAGGCTTGAGGTAGCCTAGTGGTGGCGATTCGGCTTTCGGTGCCGAGGACACTCGGATCGAATCCCGACAATCACCACAATAAAACTCTTCCCTGTCTAAGGCCGGACGTGGGCACGTTAAGTCTATAGACCGGTCCATACAGGGAGCAATGCTGGCTCACCTAAAAATTTAGTTCCCCCATGATAAAGTTGTCAGCAAAAACATCGGCGTATTACAAAACGGGAAGTCTGACGACAAGTGCCTCCTATTGGAAAACAAAAGAAAGCATCGATAAAGAAACCGTGATGTTCACCGTTCTTTGCACACCGATGCACACCGATTTGTCCGTTCCAACGTATGGTGTCTTCCGACACCTAGAAAATCTGCCGGAATCTTTGCCATATCCCCCACTGCCCCACACTCACCACAACCTTACCAGTGACCTTCAGAAATGTGGAGAGTCAGCAACCTGTAGATAGACAGCAAGATACGCGTAAATCTCTAAAAGTGTCTATTTTGTCTATTTGTTAATATTTATTTCATCGTAATTTATATTATCTTCATTTAAGAATAATGTAAAAATTCTCCTTTGGCCGTTGCTCAAGTTATCAAGGTTTTAAGGGATTATAAGGGTACACCCTGCTAACGATGGTTCCGAAACATAACACTATTTAACACATATATTCCTCCTAAGATTATTTGTTAAACTATTTGTCGTAAGTCACCCTTACATCAAAGACAAAAGGACATTTGTATATAAGATAATTGACCCGTAGTTTCAACTTTTCGAAATTTAAGAGCTTCATTTATTAATGCAGAATCATTTACGGCAGAAGATGTTATTTTAGTTAGTACAATATAGAGAATAAATTTATGTAGTATGTTTCATTCTTTATAAGTCCTAAAACCTATAGTTTTACAAAAAGTTTTCAGTAAGTAAAATTATTTTTATATAATAAGAAAATAAATCTTTAAAACATTTATTTCTGAAGCAAAATTCAGGAGTAATAAAATAATTTGCTAGATAAACTCAAATACATGAAATCAGTAGGTTTTAGGATATATGAATAACTTATAATATCCTGTAATTTTTAGTTAGAATTATCTCGAATTTATTATGTTTAAAAGTCAATATAAAGAAAGTATTTAAAATCTTTAATTAAAAGCAATTTTTGTAATAAATTTTAATTCATTTTCTTATTATATTTTATTAATTAGTTTATCGTTTCATCTAATTTTAAAAACTTTCACTTTTGCCATTAATCCTTTCATCTTCGTTTCTATAAAATATACATATATTTTTCTGTTTTACTACTGATAACATTTTGTTAAATAGAATTAAACATTAAAACTTATTACCCAGACTTTTGTAATAATCTTTTTGTGTTCATTGAACTTTTGATCTTTACTCTCTCGCTTTCATGTAAATCTTTTTGATTTGAATGAAATGAATTTCTATCACAAAATAAAATCTGCCCCATGATTTTATTAACTAAAACTATAATTTTATGACTGTTAACATAAGACTCTTACTCTTTTATATATATATATATATATATATATATATATATATATATATATATAATTAGGGTGAAGCTCTCGTATATGAAAACAATTAACTTAAATTATAAAGCATATATAAATTTAGTCAAAAGATACTTTAAAATAACGTTTGGTGTCGAATTTGGGTATCAATTTTCTTGAGACAATTTTGAAATTCATGAGACCATCTCTGGACTTTTTATCACTTACCTGCATAGAAACCTCCGCTAGTGTCTCTACTGAACGTACTATGGCTTGGGTATTACATGGAAATCTTATAAAAGGTACCTTTTCACTTCCTTTTGTTTTCACCATCGCAAATCTTCATCCATGACGTCTCTAAGAATGGATGGTTGGAGCTATATGGGAGGTTGCTAATCTATAAGGCCTGTGTATGTATGAATTGACATTAAGTTTTATTTTAGGGACCTTGAAAACAAAAGGAAACTGCCCATGATGAATAAAGTGTCTGGCTTTACAGATTCTTCTAGCAGCAAGTTCACTAATTTGATTTTCAGGATCTGAGAGTATCGATAATAGCACATTCTCAGGATGCACAAAGAAACTGTTCCGCTCAATGACAGGATCGACTACTCCTTTTAACTGAGGTGGAAGGTGTCGAGAATCTGAAACCAATTTCCAAAAATGTTTAGACCCGTCTTTGCATGATGGATGCATTTTAATTTGGAACCAAACAGGCACGTAAACTCTAACAACAAACGTGGCTAGATGTTTAAGATTTTCTCGTCGAAATATATAGCCTTAATATTCTGTTGGCTTTCGTTAACCATCGGAGCATACGACAGTTTTCTTGCAACTATGTTTGCCAGATCTGAAGAACACTCGCCACTAATTACAGCTGATGCAATATCATACAAATAACGTTGATCGAACTTAGATATATGATATATCCGACTGAATATCCGGCAACACGCTTTCACATTTTTATAGCAATCTTTCAATAATAACAGAATAGGATGTAGGCCCAGTAGTTTCGCCATCTAAGTAGGAAAACAGGTGTCTTAAAGGCAATTCTTTCGTGTGTAAAAGGAATATGACCCATTGTAAAGGTTGATTCAAACGTTTCTCTAACAAAACGTTTCTCTAACAAACAGTATAACACCACTGTTTTTCCCTGTATTTGTAACTGTTCCATCACAACCAACCGCTGGAGTGTCTCTCAATGAAATGTTTTCATAAGAAAGTAAATCATATATAGCAAGTTCTATGCTCTTAGTCGTCCCAGTACTTGGGACTATAGCGTAGGCGACATAAAAAAAAAGTCTGGTTCCTTGATAATTGAAATGTAGTCTTCTACCATCACTTTGCGGTATTTTTTACACCCTTTTTTACTATCTTTAAAACTGTATCTTTTCTGCCGTAAAAGAATAAAGCGGGAACACTGAAAACTCAATGTTTAGTTAATATTTCATTGCGTTTTTTTTGTTGCTTATTCCCGGAGCAATTTTGATCTGTCTATTCAACATCTGATTTAATGTCACGAAGAACTGCCGACTCCATTGCTGCACCAGCTCTATCAGATAGGCCATATCAGT
Source organism: Dolomedes plantarius (assembly GCA_907164885.2). Classification (NCBI taxonomy): domain Eukaryota; kingdom Metazoa; phylum Arthropoda; class Arachnida; order Araneae; family Dolomedidae; genus Dolomedes; species Dolomedes plantarius. The sequence goes on along the minus strand of OU015498.1, from coordinate 117,530,877 downwards.
CGCACGTTTTTTACAAAGACGACATGCTGAGATTTGACTTGTTCTGGGACACTTGGAGCTTTGAAGAACAAGGTTCTAAATTATCGCCTATATCAACTGTATCTTCTGACTCGTCCGATATAACAGAGCTTCGGGGAGAAAGTTCTGTATTCCTGCGTTTCTCACTATTTTTCACAGATGCATAATATAGTTCTAACTTTCTATTTCTATCATTTCGTTTATCTATTTTTTCGTTTGTGAAAAGTCTATACCATCATTAATCATTTCACTTTCAGTACTCTGATCAGTCAAAAAAGTTTGTTCTTCTTTCGTTACTTTTGATCCTTTTGGAAACTTACATTGTAGAAAATCATTGCACTTATAAAAACAGATATCAAATAGTTTGTCACTACGGGTGTGGAATTTTTTTTTATTGTCAGTCAATCGTTTCCAAGATTTTACTAAATTTTTGCTTTTGGAATGGTATGCTCTTATCAGCTGTATAATGCGGGTGTAGGATACGATTGGATTTGAAGCGTTTTGCCGTATAGTTTCGATTATCACCGCAAAAGTTTTCGCAATATGTAACAGCTGGCTCTCTTCGAGTATCCGATTTAAGCTCTAGCTGAAAAATTACAAAATTATAAAATTTCATGACTTCCTTATAAGTAGGTAACATATTACCTTTCACCTCTTCAATATTGCCAAAGATACAGCAACTAGAAGGTTTTCTTGTTTTATCCATATTCAACTCTGTAACAATTAGCAAACGAAACTCTAGATACGACCCCACTGGGAACAATAATCGCGGGAATTCACTGATCCTGATCAAAGAAGTGTGTATGGTTGCTCATGCCTACGGACAGAAGAGTAATGACCGGACAAGTAAATTAATCCTTACACACCTATAGGGCTACAAAAAATTATTCATTGGCTACTTAAATTATTGGCTTCTTGCCTTCTTTGGTTATTAGCTTCTTGTTTCCCCGCTCTTTCGCGGTTATAAGGTAGACCGGAACCCCATTTTCCCCAAAAATCCATCAAAAAATTATTTTTTATTTTTTTCAGAAAATGGTAAGGATTTGAAACTATAAAGTTACCCGGCGATTAGCCATAAACGAATTGTACTACAGATAACCAGTCGCTGAGTAATTCCTGAATACGCAGCCGAGGGTCCGTTTGTTCGTGTTTATTTTCGGCCTTACGAGCCGTGTCAAGGAGTATAATTAACTCCCGACGGTTAGCCCCACCGACCTCTTCAGAAAATGGTAATACATACATTTAAAAACCTGTGTACAAAATTTCAGGTCTTTGGGACAGTTGGAACAGTTACTAATTAAGCATTTTATAACTGCTCGCAAAGGATTTAAATGTCCGATCTGCGATTTTTAAAGGGCCAAGTCTTGTGTTTACATTTAGTTTCATGCAAGAACTAACCTTTGACCCAATTAATAATATTCTTCTTTACAAAACTAATCAAAGAAGACACTAATAACTTGAGTAAATTACTTTTAACAGTAACTGTTTATAAACCATTGAATTCCAGTGTTTTGGTTTAACTAATGTTTTCATGATTATTTGTTCTTCGAATATTTTGGTAAAATTTTTATGTTTACGAAAATGAATGGATATGGAGGAAAAAGAAGGCTTGCTTAAGGTGCTGGTGAGTTTTAAGATAAAAGAAATAGCAAAATATATTTTTTTAGTTGTTTAAAATAAAATTATGAAACTTTTTTTATGAATTCTAGTCCTTCACATATGGAACTGCCTATAATTTTTTTTTATGTTTAATTTAATATGTTCTTGCTATCCTAAGAATCTTCAAACATCTTAAATTACTAAAAAAATATATTTGTAACAAAAGTAAGTTATTTTTCTATAATTTCTGTTTTGTTTTATACTTTAAATGATATTTCTCCTCAAAAGCATGTTTTTGCAGTTTTGTGTGATTCGAAGTACTAAGGCATTGAGAAATATGTACTTACAGTTATACTTTTTAGATTTTTTTAATCTTGATTAACGTTTTAAGAAACGTAGGGAGAGTTGTTTTGTATAAATGCTTAAATTTTTTTTTTACAAATTGATAAACATGAAAAAGCAGAATATTTTGTTAAAAATTACCATATAATGAGAAAATTTTTTTTTTTTGAAAACTTCAGAAACATATTTAAAAAAATCTCTCCCTAGGTTTGTAGCATATACTATGACATTCTTAAAAACATTTAAATTATAGAAAAAATAGAAAATTGACAAAGGAGTATTCTTTCCTTTCTTCGTACAGTCATGTTTCATATTCCTTACCTTTAACCGATCGCAGCGCGTCATTTGCACCTAGAGGTCTTTGTTGGAACTAATTGTTTTTTTTTTCCCACCAATCAATTCCCCATGTTCTGATATGTATACCCTCCAAATATGAAGACGTTACGTCCACTGCTTTTTTCGCCAGGGCGCCCCAAACAATGATACTTTAATTTGAATCACCCGGTATATATATATATATATATATATATATATATATATATATATATATATATATATATATATATATGTAGACTTTCCTGTCTATGTGACGGCGTCTAGGGGGTGTATAAGAACAACAAACTTGAGTCATAAATCAACTAGACTTGTTAAAACTCAGCAATTATCATTTATTAATGTAGACAGCAATTACAATATGCCGGAGAGCCTACTTTCACTGTCTCCGGTACAATATAACAATAATCACGGGATCGCAATGCTTCGCTTCCCTTCAACAGAACAAAAGATCGGGTTAGCTTTCTCGCTCCCGTCAAATACAATCTCTCGTGACTACGCACGGACTCACCAACACAACCTGTCCCTCTGGAAGTCTGTACTTCTCTCCCCTCCCCGTGCACAAGGCATTTTTCACACCACACTTCGAATTGCCTGCAAGCCGGGGTCATTCAACCCTCGACTGTCCCCTCAAGAATGTCGCAGGAAGAAGGGTTTGGTGTGTCTCTGGCTACGCATAGCAACAGAGAATATTACTATGGCATAAGGAGAGATGACACATAAATCCTACATTCTCACCCTATCCTGATAAAGAGCCGGGTCCTCACGGCTATAAATAGCGCACAAGTTAAAAGTACACTCAATTAAAACATATAAAATATTAAAGCACTCATTTTCCAAAGAATTAGACTAAAATAATGTAATTAACCCTCAAATCATTAAAAACAGTTAGAGCTTAATCATTATTAACTGAGTATATTGTAGCGTACTGGAAATAGGGTCTTATTTATCCTCGAGACCCCACAAGCTCTTGGAACACAGCTGCGTGTTTTCAAGGAATGTGTTTTTCGGTTCCAAGACACTAAAGCTGTCAGACGATAATCTGCCGGCATCTGTCGCCCCTCCACCCCTTCTGAAAAATCCAGACATTGGGGAGAGACGCTTCATAGATTTCGCACAGTGTAGACGCGTTTTTCCTAGGCTCCTGTGCATTTGGGCTGAGAATGGGCCCTGGAGCGTGTAGTTGTGAATCTGCAAGTAAAATTGAGTGAATTGTGTCGAAAGTGTTTAATGTTTAATTCTTTTTGTAAATAAATCTATTTGTTATGTTTTGTTTTAAAAATTTGGCTTTCGTTTTTATTTAGAACTCTGTCTTTCTTTGGTATGGATCAATAGTAGTAAAAATTTAAAAATGCCTCAGAGAGTAATCAGCCTTGTCGTGATGCCACAATATCAAGGAAAACTAAACAATAATTATCAGTTCAAATCACCACACAGTATACACAAAATTAACACTTTTATAAAAATATTACCAAAACACTAATTTTTGAAGAATTGATAAAATATAATGAAATACCTTTGAATGACAAAAAGACAGTTAAATTCTAACCAATATTAATGAAGTATACCAAGAAAGGCTAAACACAATTACCACTATAATTCACTACACCGTATTCACAAAATTAAACTTCAACAAAATATTATCCTTGAACGATCTAAAACACAAAAACAAGCCTTATTTAAAAAATATTATCAATCACTCATTAGTATTAGTCAAAGAATTCTCACTACACAATGAATAAGAAAAATTAGAACTTGAATAATTTTTAAGAAAACACAGAGTAATCAATATTTAGTATATCAAGGAAAACAGATTAAACGATAACCAGTACAACTTACTACACAAAATATACCATATGAAAAATATTACTAAAACACTCATTACTCGTTAAGAATATTGCTAATGACCCAATGTATAAAAGTTCGACCCTTGAGTAATCTAAAACACACTAATATTTTTTTTTGTTAAACAGTTTTCTTTTTGTCCTCTTACTAAAATTCCACTCGAATTTTACACATTCATTGCGAGCATTTTGTGCTCGTGATCTAGTCTTTATAACTAAAAAGTTTGTAGGGTCAACGAAAAACTTTGTAGGGCAGTCTTTAGTTACATAATGCACTACAGCCTTGATTTCACCACTCTCTCAAGTATTACGATTGCAGCAGTTTTCTACTCTATTTCAGCACGAATTTTATCACATTGAGTCTCTAAGTTTTGTGATTCTCCACTAGTTTCTGCAGCGGTTTGATCACACACTCGGACTGAAATCGTACATTTATCGTGCAAAATGTTAGTTTCAATATCGGACTTATTTAGCCCGTTGCTACAAACAGATAAGTTGTCTTTTGACGGCTTTGACTTCTCCGTCTCGCTAACATTCTGTCCCGAAGCACCTATCTCACTTACTGTGTCATTCACATCTTTCTTGTGTTCACACGTATTGAAGGAGCGCAAATCACTCTTTGATTCTTCCACCTCGAAAACATGACATTTCGAAATACCACTTAATCTCCCTATGTCATTCACATCTTTCTCGTGTTCACACGTATTCAAGGAGCGCAAATCACTAATTTGTTCATGGCTTCGCTGCTCAGAATATTCGGAAGGATTATTCAGCATTTCAGGTGCCACATCCGACTTTAACTTAGAATTAACAGGCAGCTCTTTATACACCACAAGTATTTTCTCTGTATTCCCAATTGTAGAGGGATCCGTTTTAACTATATCAGGGATCGGCAACCCCATCCTCCTATACTCTAACTAAAGCTCTTTTTTCATTCTCTGTATCTCTAGTTTCTTTTCCTCCATCTTTATTTTAACCTTTTCTCTATATTCGTGTTCCTCATGGTCTTCCACTACTGTCTGTATAACACTACTGACAAAGTCAGGGTCAGTTTCGTAGTCCTCACAATCTTCAATCAAGCCTTTCAGATCATTCCAATCCATCCTTGGAGTTCGATCTAAGCAGAGCTCATAACATACAATGAACAAATCCTCTTCTATGGCACTTCCAAACAGTTTGTTTTTCTCAAGCAACTCAAAAATTTCACAGAAGGTATCACGAATTCACTTCAAAATGACGAAATCAATTGTCCACAGAGTTCATCCGGGCTGGGCGCCCCAAAATGTAACTTTCCTGTCTACGTGGTGGCGTCTAGGGGGTGTCTAAGAACAACACACTTGAGTCATAAATCAACTAGACTTGTTAAAACTCAACAATCATCATTTATTAATTTAGACAACAATTGCGATATGCCGGAGACCCTACTTTCACTGTCTCCGGTACAATATAACAATAATCAGGGGAGCGCAATGCTTCGCTTCCCTTCAACAGAACAAAAGATCTGGCAGCTTTCTCGCTCTCGTCAAATACAATCTCTCGTGCCTACGCACGGACTCACCAACAGAACCTCTCCCTTTGGAGGTCTATACTTCTCTCCCCTCCTCGTGCACAGGGCTTTTTTCACACCACGCTTCGAATTGCCAAGCCGGGGTCATTCAACCCTATACTGTCCCCTCAAGAATGTCGCAGGAAGAAGGGTTTAGTGCGTCTCACTACCGGGGCGTCGTTTGACTACGCATAGCAAAAGAGAATATTACTATGGCATAAGAAGATATTTCGCATAAATCCTATATATATATATATATATATATATATATATATATATATATATATATATATATATATATATATATATATATTACAGGTGGTTATAAAAATAATGGGAAAACTTATCAATATTAGTGGTGTTTATAAATGTGCTTCGTATTCCTTAATAAATAAGTCTGGCCAGCGGTATTTTTTTTATATAATATACTGTATGTATTATTCTATTGTCAGGTAGCAGTAATGAAGCTAAGGGCATTGTGCTTTGGGTGGAACAGAGTAAAATCTCAAACATTGCAGACTTTGCGAAAATGGCAAAATGTTGGAGCGTATTTAAATTGGAGTAACTGTTACTTCAAACCCCAGGCTAATGGGTGTGTTTCGAGCTATGGTATCGAAAGTCATGATAGCATATAGAGAGCACGGAAACACATCCTTTGCCAAACAGCATAGTGGACGAAAGGGAGAGCTGAGTGAAAGAGACGAATGAGGTATTGAAGTGGATTGTGACAAAAGAAAGAAAACAACTGCAACCAAAATTACCAACGAGCTCAATCTGCATCTCCATGTTCCGATATCAACCATTAGAGGTAGAAGGGAATTTCACAAACAAAGCCATTACAGAAGAGTAACTATTCCCAAACCACTTGTAAAAGATGTCAATACAAAATATCGTCCACAATGGTGCCACGAGCATAAATCCTAGTCGAGTAATATGTCAAGAATCGGAATTTGGTCCGAGGAATCATTGTTGAAATTCTTCCTCGCAACAGGACGCGTGTATGTCTGGAATACAACTACACAAGCGTAAGATTCTGGCTGTGTCATCTTATCCGGCATGGTCCGGCTGTGTCATCTTACACTGTCAATCATGGAAGTAGATGTATCAAGGTTTGGGATGACATCTCATTGTTTTATTCAGGCTCTATCTTCAGTTTCACGCAATCATAAGAGCGGCCTCATCCGCACGAACAACGTCGCTAGAATCGGTTAGACGCCATTTACCACGTTCCAGAAATCCGGTGGTATCAAGTGAAACCATTCGGAGATGACTGGCCGAAGCAGGTATAAGGATCCGACGTCCATTAAGGCTCCTAAATCTGTCCCCACATCATAAGCAGTGTCGATTCAATTTTTGCTGACCTCGGGAAAGCTGGAGTGTGATCTTCAGAGATGAATCCTCATTCAGTGTTAATGCTGATGACCAGCGCATACGCGTGTGGAGGTGGCCAGGCCACCGGTCCGATCCGGCATTTGTTGTCGAGAGGCATACGGCTATTAAACAGAGTGTGACAGTGTGGGGAGCGATTTGTTTGGACACACGATCACCTCTAGTCGTCCTTCAATGCACTTTAACGTAACTGCGCACTAACCGGGACGCAGTTACGTGGACGAGATTTTAACGCAAGTTGTACTGCCTATGCTATTAAGTCGCCCAGGTGCCATTTCTGAGCAAAACAACGCTTGTCCACATACTGCGCGACTTTTCCAACAATGGCTTCAAGCATATGACAAACTCCCATGGCCTTCCAGGTCACCAGACCTCTCGACGGTTGAGCATGTCTGGGACGTGAATGGAAGGCAACTGCAGCCGTCCCGGACTACTGGTGAATTAACTGCCCTATTGCAAAGATTATGTCATGATCTTCCGCAGGATGTCATAGGTGACCTCATTGATTCGATGCCACGCCGTTTTTCGACTTGTATAGCTTCCAGAGGTGAATTTACTACTTACTGATTTGTAACCTTTTTCATGCCATATCTTCTTAATTAAACGGTATGTTCTTCTGAATTTGTAATCATTTGCTTATCTCCTCATACACTACATACATGTTAAGTTTCGTGATAGTAACTCGTTTCCTTCTGGGTGCATATATTTTTTGTGACAGAGTGTATATATGTATATATATATATATATGTGTATATATATGTATATATATATATGTATATATATATATATATATATATATATATATGTGTGTGTGTATATATATCTATCTATATCTATATATATATATATATATATATATATATATATATATACAAATTTTAAAACAACTCTTTATCGGTTATGGAATTGATTTTTATTTTTAGGTAAAACAGATAAACCACAGAAATTTTATGCACTATCTGATTCCTATTTAAAGAAAAATACTATTAAAACAAGACCTTAATTTTTAGTACTTTTTCTATACATTTATATTATGCATACATTTTCAATTTATTCATTACAGGTTATGAAAATTAAACACTAAGAATTTACTTTGCTTTCAAATACATTTACATTGTCATCCGTACTTTTTTTACTTTAAGTTAAACAGCTAAATGTACCAATCACTATGAATTAACTATTACACGTTTTTGTGAATAACAACAATATCAAGAAAGCAATATCGATTTTCCTGTATAATTTATAGTCTCAGTTTCGCGATAACTGAACAATTCATTCAGTGATACAAATCGAAGCTCTGTATGTACATTACGAACTCAGCGAGTCTAACTCCTTTCATTAAATTGTCATCTGCATTTAGCTATTATTACTAAATAGATATTTAATGAATAACCTTTAGCCTAATTAATATCTTTCGGATGTTCGAAGTCTGATAGGGTAAATACCGAAATTCCCCGCTAAGCAGCATTGCCATCCATGGGAAGATTAAACGCAGCTTATAAATTTATTCTAAGGAATCCTCCACCTTAGGTGATTCTCGACTTTGGAATTTTAAGTAGCTTTGCTAAAAGATTTGTATTGATTTTGATAGACCAATGGCATATATTTTTATAATCACTTTATTATAAACTAACTGAGTTGAAGCTTTAAATAGCCTCTTATGTTTGTTATTATTTTTGAGAAATGTATATGATTTCGATACTAAAACGAGAATATTTCTGGACTTTCTCATAGTCGTGATTTTAAAATTGAGTTTATATAAAGTTTTAAATGTGTATATTAAAGCACCTATTTTGCAATAAACATAGTAAACAGTCCATTTTTCTTCTTCGACAATACAGCTTTAATGTCATTTGAAAAAAACAATTTATTATATATTTAAAGTTCTAAATCTCAGAATTTATTCTGAAAACTCATATACATATACATATATATATATATATATATATATATATAATGAGTTTTATGGAAGAATACAGTTTCAATTCATGTGGAAGCAGTGCCCCCATCTGAACGAGTCATATTTTAAATAAAATGTCTTATTAACAATTTTATGGCGGTTAAAGTTAGGAGAATGGATATCTAATAAATGACCTATAATCGATGTCAAAATCCAAAGTGTGTTGTAATGTCATGATTTTTTTAATATATATATATATATATATATATATATATATATATATATATATATATATATATATATATATATATTTATATTTATATATTTATTTATATATTTATTTATTTATTTATTTATTTAAACATTCAATAGCCTTTAATTCCTGAAATAAAAATATATCGTCACTATCTTTATCGTCAAAATTTCTATTGTCCCTCAGTTTTATATGTATATCTTTGTAGTGCTTTAACAAAATCTTCATTACTGCATTCTTTTAATTAGATTATGTCAAAGATAGGCTTACAATTTTCATTGTGCTGTTTCAACAATACAAATCTTTCTTCAATTGTTGATATAGTTAGTGTCAAAGACAGAGAAAAAATTGCATTTAAAAATTTTGTATAGATTCATTTATTGATTCATATGATGTTTCGTATCCAAACATTCGTTTTTATGCTATTTTTCGAGTTACAGGATCACAAGATCGATGCTGTGATCGTTTGCCACTTCCTTTGTAGAAGTAATAACGTTGCCTGCGGCTCTTCAAATCCTTTGTAATGAGATCGAGATTTTTTGTAACTGTTTGTTTTGTTACGCTTTCTCTCGTATATCGCTTGTGAAAAGATGACTCCTTACTTTAGTCGCAGAAACTTATTTTATTATCTCTCAAACTATAATTTAACAACACATAATAAACTCATACAGCTTAATTAAATATACGCATTGCTGCTATGTAGGTTCCTGTGAAGCACACATACATAACGAGACACTCGAACTATGACTGGCTTACTGACTACAGTCTACTGCTAATCCCTAACTGACTCTCCTTACAGGACATTACTGGCAATCTAGTGTTAACTGTGATTCATGCGCAGATTTGACTCTCACGGGATTCTGTATTACAACATCAATGCCTGGGCGAAGCCCTCAAATGCTGGGTTTTCTAGCATTGCTCACATAGGACAAATATCATGGATAACTCTCACTGATCTGCGTTACCTTTTATAAGGTGAAGAAGAGTTCTATAACTAAGAGGATGTTTCAAAATTTACGCTGTTGGTGGATTATTTAACATTTGATTGCGATTTGTTAACAGCGGCGGAAGAAATAGTGAACAAGGCACTCTAAATTATGTCAGAGATTTCACTTTTGGCAATATTCAAAAGTCGAAAAATTCGACAATAATCCCAAAATCTCGCCAAGTACATTGCTTAAAAATACCTAAATTGCTAAAGCTCATATCTCGTGATCCAATTAAGCTATTTAAAAGCAACAACAACCAATTTGTTGTACGAATTGAGCAGAAAACATAAAAAATAAGGTAATTACATAAAACATGTTTGTGGTATTCACACTATCGAGGGCGCTGTGGCCCAGTTGACAAGAGCAGCGGGACAGTGATCTGAACGTCCCTGGTTCGATGCTCGTCGCTGCAAATCCACCACCGTGTTCACTGATGGTGGCCGGGACTCATAAAATAGGTCATGTCTGCAATGTCCTTCAAGATCTCAAATTTACCTTCTCTGGAGGTGTGGGGTCAAATGTTCTGGTCTCGTACCTTGACTCGGTTCAAAATTACGAGACCTAGCCAAGTCGGACTCCGACGCTTGTGGTGCTAATTCAAAACAGGAGCCGCAGCTTTCAACCGAATAGCCTATTGGGACCTGGTGAACTAAAGGTTACTGAAGGCAACCTTTAGTTCACCAGGTCCCAGGCTTTCTTGACGTGGTTACTGAAGGTAATGGAACCTTCAACCAGACGGCATTAGCAACAACAACACTACCGAAAAAATATTAAACAATGTACTAAATGTCGGATTCTGCTTCATTTTGCTTTACAAGATTTACGAGACTTAAGATGCCATACCAAATATTAATACAGCGAACACATTTAAAGGAAAATTTTTAAAAAAAGTTTTCACCTGAACTTTAGAATATATTTCTAAAGAATCACCTTTAGTAATATCTAAACGAACCTGATAAATCTCTCCTAGCGAGCACCTGCGACATTTCAGGAACCGCAAGGTAAATTTCAGCTTCCTAGGCCCCCCAGTTAAAGAAATACTGTTTATTCAAAGATTTTTCTAGGGGGGCGGGGGACTTGTTAACCTCCTTAAAATTGTAATTTTTGAATAAGGCTTAAGGGGACCTCCCTCCACAAGTTAAATCTTCTTGGGCGTTACCGTGCTAGAGATGCTGTGTTTTTTCGGAGGGAAATAGGATAAGCCCGAATTAACCCCCTTAAATTTCAAATTTAAAAAAAAAAGTTTTCTCAGTCAGCCCCTAGGGTCTAAGAAGATTCACCCTACAAATCTTCATTTCAGAGATGCTGTGATCAGTCATTCAGTTAATGGGAGATTTAATGGTATTTTGCTTTTATGCATGTAAATATGTATGTATGTGTGTGTGGATATATGTATATATATATATATATATATAATATGAGAGAGAGATCGTTACGTGGTTATAATGTTGATAATTGAGGCAATGATTTCGAAACGTTTATATCAGAACGCGGCTAAATCAACACGACTACATTCAAAATTTCAATTCGGCACTACACATATTGTCTTTCCTGACAATGCGGAGTGAGTCACGTGGTACGGTGATATCGACACACTATTTATTTATCGTCTTCAAATTAAGCTTCCTTCCTTCTCCCCGATAAGGTACCTTTGTTCAGGGCGCACCCTACCCACCCGCAAGGGGGAAGGCTGAAGTAATAACTGGAGGTAAAAATTTTTGTAACTCATGTCCTGCTAATCTAAAAATGAATCTTTTGTCTGTCATAACTTCAAATCGAAATCCCACCTTCTGATCTATCGTAGGAATTCCCTTTTTTTTCAAATTCTTTTTATTTCTAAGCTGAAAATGAAGTACGCGAATGCCATTGATGTAAGTGCAAATATTAAAAGAAAGGGCGCAATTAAAGGCATATTTGTGATCGTTTTAATGTACAGTGTGTACAGAATGGTCTGTCAAATTATAAAGAGTTAAGAAAAAAGAAGGAAAAATTTACAGAATAAAGCTGTATACTTTCGAAAATTACTAACAAACCATTTATTTTTTTCTCTAGGCTTTGAAAATAACATTACTCAGGTGGTGCGCATTATTTGTGGTGCACTCTCGAAGCCATTCTCTAAAGTTTTCCATCAGTCTGTTGGTCATCTTTGGGAAAATCCCGGCATCTTCCTCAGGAATAAGGAACCCATGGACAGTTCACAATCTGGCCACTCATTGTCGTGCGCATCGTAAATTTGCATACCAAAGCCCGAGTATTCGTAAATTCTCATTTATTTAGGGGTTCGGACACGTGAAGGGGTCACGGCTAGAAACGGTGTGAATTGGCCAAACTTTGGACGTTGGCCGTAAATAACACACACACTCACACACATACACACAGATATAAATGCAAGGTAGGATAAAATAGTTCCAGGACTAATTTTTTTATTTTATAAAATACAACACTTACATATAATTATAGTTCAAATTTTCCAAAATACTGACTTTGGCTATTTACACATTTATTCCAGTGGCTGTATGATTGTGAAAAAATGGTTTGTAAACCACTTTTAAGATGCCCTCAACAACAACCGGCGAATTAGCCTTGACCTCTTCAATTGAATAACGGTTCCCTTTCAATACATTTTTAAGTCTCGGGAAAAAGGAAAAAATTACATGGTGCATGATCGGGTGAGTACGCTGAGTGTCGCAAGGAAATTGCAGAAAGTTTAGCTAGATAATCAGCCACAATTGCAGATCTATGTGCTGGGGCATTATCATGGAGTGATTTCCAGTTCTTTCTTTCCACAAGTACGGTTTCTCCCTTCTGGTGGTTTCCCTGAGATGCCACAGCCTAAGAATTCCTCCCAACAACGTGTACCATTTGAGAAGATTCAATGTTATCATACCATTCGATTTCAGGCACTGGTGGGAAAATTTCTCCAATTAATCCAGAGCATTTGGTTATTTCGTCAAAGAATCTCTGATTTGTAAATCATTGTATTTCCTCGTAACCTCGAAATTTATCTAAATAGGATCTCATAAATACTTCTGCCTCCTCGATCACTAGACGCAATTGAGTTGGTATACAGTCACGAAACGAGAGAAGAAAAAAACATTGCAGATACCGGCGAGAAAAATTCAGAGGTCTTTCGGACTGCCCGAAGTAAGGTATTCTCAAAATTTTACAATTCGATTCTTTATCTTTCTACGACAGTGTGATTAACTCCTGAGAAATCTGACTTCGATTTGAAAAAACATCTCTCTTCATCGAAAATTGCGTAGACGGGTCACCATAGAGTCACCAATGTTCAGTGTAAAGTCTCTGCCTCTAAAAGTTGATTTCCTTATTTCTTTTAAATTTTCCTTGAAAAATTGATAGAGTTCATCATTTATAGAGAACTCATATAAGAGGATGTTTTTAAGGAAGAGACGACGACGTAAAGTAGGATTCGCATAGTCTACCAAACTAATATCCTCGTCATTTGTAACACAGACTTCGTTGTCTCCGGCGACAGCCCAACACCCCCAAATACTTTCAATTCTTTCCCAAGTATAATTTTCCTCGGACATGGGCCGAAAGACCCTTTCACTATTTGCTTCCATAAGGAAAGTTCAGGCTTTCACCAAAATACAGCGAGAGTACTGTAAGACTTCGTGATAAACTCAAGAGATACTGCTAACGAGTGACAAACTTTTCTGGAATCGTTTAAATAGGACACTAAGATTGTAAGGGGAGTGAATGCGATTGGGGGGGAGGGGTGGTTGTACAATAACTAGAAGTTCCCACGCTCTTGCACCCAGAAAAAAAGAAAGACGGGACTAAAGGAACAACGTGTAGGCAGGATAGAGTGGGCGTTGGCAAAATTTTGTAACCAACACCAGTAATCTTTTTATTTTAAAAAACCTGTTAGGGGGTGGGAATATATGAGGTAGAATTTATAGTATAATAGTTTCATTAAACTATTATACTATAAATAAAACCACTGGGACAAGTGTGTTCTCAGATCACGTATTGTCCGTTCCGGGAAGTAATATAAATGGGGTCACTTTTGGGTATGGAATTCTCTAACTGGTATCTAAAGCTTATACTTGCAATATACTTCTTGTATAATATTATTCATGAGATGTACATTTGTTTAAAAATATCAAATGGGTATTTGAGTTTGTTGTCTTTTCGAAGAATCCTTCATGAAGATGAAATATTCTCATTGATTGTCCCCAATCATTTAAAACACTACCCTAGGCTTATAAAATTTATACTAATTATACAATAATAATTTATACATAGAGCCTGGTTAACAAAACTTGATGTGTAACATATGTTGTCGCCAAACGAGAAGGAGCGAGCGGGAGGAAATGTGGAGACGCCACCGTGGGCAGTCGGGCTCCGACAGCGAGTGAGGAGAGTCGAGAAACGCAGTACTGAGCAGACGTGCTCTGGCAGACGTGCCATAAGTTTAATTCATTATCTGTTATAAATGTTATATGTTTATGTTCGTCGGTGTAGTAATAAATGTAGTAGATGTCTGAAAGAAAGTGGACTTATTGAGAAGAGTCAGAGTCAATTAATATAACTGTTAACCACCCCCTTGCCATCCTTGACGGACGTTGTTGTTTTTCGGATTATAATACTTCAGAAGTGGCATTTGATCCAAGCGACCATTAGTTTTCATCCTGCTACGACGATTCAGCACATAAATAAAGGTAAGCGAATATTACCTTATTATTAAAATGTCTTTGGTGAAATTCAAACATAAACGGGGTGTTGTTCGAACTGCTATTTCAAAACTGTTAAATGATTTAGAACGTAAAATATGCGACTCGGAAAGTTGTTCCGATGATATCGAAGAATACGAAAAGCAGTTGTATGAGAAAGAAAATGTTTTGAACGAGTTAAATTCTAATATTGATGCATTAATTACTGATTTAGATGAAACCGAAACTGAAATGGTAACTGTATTAGACTACCAAGAGAAAATATGTAAGGGCAAATTTAAGATTAAAAAATATTTGGAACGAAACCATAATGATATTTCTGTAACCACATCTAATGTTAATACTCACCAAAATTTACAAATAAAACTCCCTAAATTAACTATCAATAAGTACTATGGAAATTTAACCGAATGGCAAAATTTTTGGAATACTTTCAATACATCAATAAACAATAACAATACCTTGTCTAAAGTAGATAAGTTCAATTATTTAAAGAGTTTGTTGGGTGGTAGTGCAGCTACGTCAATAGAAGTCTTAGAGTTATCGGAAGAAAATTATGACAAGGCTTTAGAATTACTAAACGAGCAATTTGGCAGATCAGATCTTATAATCAGCCTACATATGGACGCTCTGGTGAATTTACATCCAGTCAAGAAATCGAGCGATATAATTTCACTTCGTAAACTTTATGATGAGTGTAATGTTCGGGTGCAAAGTTTAAAAGCCTTGGGTGTAAAACCAGAGACGTACTCGAATATGTTGTGTCCATTATTGATAAAATATATCGCTAACGATATTGCCCTGGAAATTACTAAAAAGAGGTTATATTCAAGCAACTGGGACGTAAATGAATTCTTACTACTTTTGAAAACGGAACTGCAATCCCGAGAACAAGTTCATTTACTAGTACGCTGCGAATAATCGAAAATTCATTCCCCCCGACCTTATACGGCGCCGCTAACAGACTGTAGACATAACACGCGCGTAGGAGAGCAGAGAATCGTCAACACAAATGACAGCTTCAAGCAAAATTACGATTTCGGAGCATTTAATACAAACAAGAAAAATGATAGCGCATCAGGGTATGGCACTCCTTTCCAGCCACATAAAAAAGCGAATGTTTGGTGGAATAAAAGTAATCAATTAAAGTGCTTCAACTGCGATAGTATGGGGCATTTGTCTAAACATTGCGATAAAGCAAAAACAATCTGTCGAAAATGTGGGGCAGGAGGGCACGTTGAAAAGAACTGCATCGTAAAACCCAAAACTAAAGAGCCTGATACCAATTTAAATGTTAATAGTCGGAATTCAGTTGAAGATAAATTATACATGAAAAAAGTAAAAATTAACAACGGTGTAGAAGTCGATGCCTTATTTGATACAGGAAGTTCGTGTTGTCTTATGAAACAATCCGTTGCTGAAAGACTCGGATTAAAGACGGAACCAGTTGAGAGCGAATTGTATGGTTTTGGTAATCAAGACCAGCCTGCAACGAAAACGATAGGGAAAACGATTGTTAGTCTGGAAATAGATGGTGTTATCGGAAACGATATTACATTACTTATAGTAAAAGATTGTACATTGCCGACTGATTTAATTGTAGGTAGAACGTGGACGGACTTGCCACATATCATGTTTGCTAAAATAGGAAATGAATTGCATATTCGATACGCAAGCGAAAATCCCTACGAGATACTCAGTGATGTGGAGGTTCAAAGAAAGTTTAAATTAAAAGCTACTAGCGAAATAGTTATAGAAGGTAATTCGGTAAATTACGTAAAAGCGAAAACGGAAGATTTTGATAACGGGTTAATGATGATCGAAAGTTCAACTGATGGGTGTGGGACATTGCTAGAAATAAAGAATGGAGAAACGATAGTGCCAATCACCAATTCTAAAAATGGGAAACATTGTTTAAGGAAGGATCAGTGTATCGGTAGAGCGGAAATAGTCGAAGAAATAATATTATATCAGCAAAATGCGAACCTTGATAATTTAGAACTAGAGAAAGCTTACATGGTAAACGAAGTTTCAGAACTTAAGAAATCAATCAGTTTAGAGGATATTAAAATCGATAGTAATCTTAGTCCAGGTCAAAGTCAGGAAATTTTGAATTTAATTAATGAGTATCGAGACTGTTTTACATTGAATATAAAGGAGTTAGGTTGCACAAAATTAACGGCGATGAACATCGTAGAAGTTGAAGGAGCTAAACCAGTGTGCATGAAACCATACAAAACCAATGCTGAAGAACGTACCGCGATAAGAACGATAGTGGATGAGTGGAAAAATTTCGGAATTGTTACTGAAACGAGATCTCCATATGCTAGTCCAGTTTTACTCGTGAAGAAAAAGACAGGAGAACT
Source organism: Dolomedes plantarius (assembly GCA_907164885.2). NCBI lineage: Eukaryota > Metazoa > Arthropoda > Arachnida > Araneae > Dolomedidae > Dolomedes > Dolomedes plantarius. The sequence goes on along the minus strand of OU015498.1, from coordinate 117,513,601 downwards.
TCGATTAGTGATAGATTACAGAAAATTAAATTCGCAAACTGTTAAAGATAAATTTCCACTTCCTAGAATTGACGACCTTTTAGAATGCCTCAGTGCATGAAAATTATTCACTACGCTAAATTTAGCGCATGGGTACTTACAAATCCCATTAACTGAAGATTAAAAATTGAAAACCGCTTTTATAACACCCGACGATACTGGTCAGTTTGAACGAATGACTTTCGGTTTAGTTAATGCTCCATCTGAATTTCAGAGATTGATGAATCAAGTTTTAGGTCCTTTACTAAACAAAGAAGTTTTGTGCTACTTAGACGATATACTTATACCAGCAAGATCGTGGACTGAAATGATCGACAAACTCAGAAAAGTTTTTCAGTGCTTACGTAGGGCTAATTTAACGTTGAAATTGACGAAATGCGAATTCGGCAAAACCGAAGTCGAATATTTAGGGTTTTTGATAAGATCGAATGGTATGCAACCTGGACCGAGAAAAGTAAGAGCTGTATCGAATTTTTCTAAACCAACCAATGAACATGAAGTGAGACAGTTTTAGGACTAACGAGTTTTTTTCGACGCTTTGTACCAAAATATGCCGAGAAAGCAGAATCTTTGACAAGATTGACTAGAAAGAATCAGATATTCCAGTGGACGGAAGCTCAACAAGAAGCGTTTGATATCCTAAAAAACCATTTGACCAATCAACCGGTATTAGAATTATATGATCCAGATGCAGAAACTGAAGTCCATACAGATGCAAGTAGTAGAGGGTTAGCGGGTATGTTATTACAGAAAGGCAGAGATAATAAATGGCATTTAGTGTATTGTGTCAGCAAAGGAACGACAGAAATAGAAAAGAACTATCATTCAAGCAAATTAGAACTAATGGCTATAGTTTGGACGCTGACAATTTTTGATAGGAATTAAATTTACGATAATCACAGATTGCCAAGCTTTAGTGTATTTAAATGCCAAGAAAACTTCCAATCCTCAGATAGCGAGATTGAGTAATCTCATTCAAGAATATGATTTTCAGATAAAACACAAGGCAGGAGAGAAGATGAGTCACGTAGACGCATTGAGTCAATCACCAGTTGACCAAGCAGAAGAAACTTTAGATTCAATTATTGAGAATAACTTGGAAGTGTGTTTAACATTAACGATAGATGAACAGATTCTTATGATTCAACACTCAGATCCAGAGTTACGGAAATTGATTGACATTTTGAAGAAGAATGCTAGTGAAAGAACAAGTGCGGAGAAACAGATAACTGGAAATTACATCTTACAGCGTAATCGATTGTATCGCAAAGTTGAGAGTAAAAAAAAGAAAGACTGTTGTATGTTATACCTAAAACGATGAGGAAAGGTATAGTAATAAAATTTCATGATCTCATGGGACATTTTGCAGTAGACAGAACTGTTGCTAAAATCAAAGAATTATACTGGTTTAAAGGAATGAAGCGTTATGTGAGACGGCACGTTTCGATGTGTTTCGAGTGTTTACTTAATCAAGTCCCCAGTGGTAAGAAACAAGGACAATTACATCCAATTCGACCAGGATGAAGACCTTTTGCAATAGTCCATATCGATCACCTCGGACCATTTGTTAAAAGTTCGAAAGGCAATATAGAACTGTTTGTAATCATTGATAATTTCACAAGATTTGTGCGTTTGTATCCAATGAAGAGTACATCAACCAAGAATGTGTTAATTGCGATGAAGAATTTTGTTGATGACTTCGGACTCCCGGAAAGAATTATCAGCGATAGAGGAACATGTTTCACGTCAAAAGTATTCGAAGAGTACTGCAGAATTAACGGAATTATGCACACCTTAAACTCAACACAACATCCAGAAGGAAATGGAATGGTAGAAAGAGCAAATCGAACCATTTTGTCGACGATTAAAAGGAGCATGGAGAATCCAAATCACCGAGATTGGGACAAGAAAATCAAAGAGTGTGAAAGAAATTTAAACAACATGGTAAATAAGACTACGGACAAAACTCCCTTCGAATTACTTCATGGATAATCGCCAAAATTCAATGACGGATTGATGAGGAAGCTTAAAGACGAAAACGCTGAAGAATGGGAAAATCTTACCGTATCACAAAACAAAGTTAGAAAAATAATCGAAAACAAGCAAGTAAAACTTAAAGCCAATTGTGACAAAAAGAAGAGTAATTCATTGAAGTTCGAAACAGGAGAGATAGTTGTTATGCGAAGAGTACCCAAATCAACTCGAGAGTCAACTAAGACACAGCCAAAGTATCGAGGACCCTTGATTATCACAGAAGTACTACCAAGTGATACATATCGAGTAACACAGTTGGAAGAAAAAGAAAAAGGGACAATTCTTTTGTACAACGGCACATGTAAGTCAATTGAAATCGTGGAAATGCCAAGCTGAATCAGAGGAAGATGATGACGAGTATGAAGCGAGTGATGACGACGACGACATAAGTACTGCTGAAATTGGAAGTCGACGGAAGAGAAAGAAGAAATGATGCAGAATTGATCCAAAAATAACGAACTGTTATGCCAAGGACTTTCGTGTTTAAAACTTGTAATGTGCATTTTGTAAATATTAATGTTTTCTTTTATTTGTTTTTCAGTAGAAATTAGACTGTACAATTGTTACGAGGACGCAACAAGGTCAGTATGGCCGATTGTTGTCGCCAAACGAGAAGGAGCGAGCGGGAGGAAATGTGGAGACGCCACCGTGGGCAGACGGGCTCCGACAGCGAGTGAGGAGAGTCGAGAAACGCAGTATTGAGCAGACGTGCTCTGGCAGACGTGCCATAAGTTTAATTCATTATCTGTTATATATGTTATATGTTTATGTTCGTCGGTGTAGTAATAAATGTAGTAGATGTCTAAAAGAAAGTGGACTTATTGAGAAGAGTCAGAGTCAATTAATAACTGTTAACCACCCCCTTGCCATCCTTGACGGACGTTGTTGTTTTTCGGATTATAATACATATTACCCTTTCGTAGCCATCTGTGTCCATTTTCCAAGTTTATATGTGTGAAAAGAGGAAAATTTCCGAATTTTTTGGTTTAGATATTTAATATCCTTTAACAAAGAATAAAACCAACGAAAAATAACTTTTTTTCTGAAATTGGCTTTTACTTTTTCAAATGATACAATGTACACACTTAGCAATGGCACATTAATATGCTTTATTTAGTATACAGTTTTCAGAATGTTAAATATAAATGGGTAGGTTTTAAGTTTTATAGTTTTAGAGGTAGATAAGGTTGATTAATACGCAATTTTATATGGTTTTAGTTTATACAATTATAGAATAGCTTAAAGTCTTTATGAAATCTAAGGACCTGGACTCAAGCCCTGAGGCTCTGATCAGTATTCACAGTCGGATTTCATACTATGTTTCTAGTTTAGCCCATCGTAAGTTTCAGAACAATTTACAAATTAATTTTTTCACCTCAATATCAATAGAAATAAAAAATAGTTTAAGCTGATTTTACATTTGCATAGATAAGGTGCCGTCAGATCTAAGACCGCTTTCCAGTTCTTAAATGAATTATAATTTCAATTGTGATTAATTACTATAGAGTTCAAATGCTGCTAAAGTAGAACCTGGACCATAATAGGTATTAATAATTTAAAACCTCTTTCAATAAATAGTATCTAATAATTAACTTATACGATAACTCTAAGAAATGAAATGGAAAATTAAGGTTTGTTATGAGGACAGTTATTTTTATAATATAATTTTAAGAATTACGCCAAAATATAAAAAATACAAATGAAAAAATACTAAAGGTGATTAACAGTGAATTTCCAATGCAGTATTTTAGTATATAGTACATGAGTTTATTTTAAACGCTAAATTCCCTTTTTTAAAGTTTCTGATTTCTATAATATATATTATTAGATGTGCTAAAATGAAAATATTAAAGATACTTTATCATCTTATCTCTTTCTATAACTATTATTAAATAAACGATAGTACTTTTAAAATCTGAATACAATCTTCTAAAACAAATTGTATAAAATAACGGGTTTGATAACTAGGTGTATGTGCCTGAAGATCAAGAATTGAAGGATTTAAGAGTGATTTATTTATGTTTATCACTCATAATGTATTAATATTTACAGAAGAATTATGAATTTTATTTGGTGCTTTTCAAAAAATACGTAAGGCAGAAAACTGTGTAGAATTTTAATTAATACACAACTGCTTGGCACTGGGAGACAAATTCCTAAAATTTCAAATATATAATGCAACGGACAAATATTAAAAATTATGGGATCCCCTCAAGCACATATTTTGTCGAGTTATAGTTTCTTAGATGATTCCAGTAGCACGCATAAAATATTATTGAAGTTTATTACGTGAAATTAGGGTATACATAAAAATGTGATCTAACTCCGGGGTTTAAAAAAATACGAGTATATCAAAGTTTATAGTAACTTGTAACAGACGAAATCATATTTTATAAATTTTCGCAAACGAAAGCTTAACATTAAACAAACCCTTTATGTAATTTTTCCACTTTAAAAGTAAATTGTTAGAAAACTGCTTGATTGAGATATTGGGAGATAATAAAGTTAAAATATAGGTTTATCAGCCTCGCAGTCATTAGTCTACCACTCGTTCACCGAGCGATTATTTGAAATGCAATTGAACATCAATACTGTTGGGAAGATATTTCTCTATAAGATTTGTAAAGAAAGTGATAGTTATGTCTTATAGTGTATTGTCCTAAGCATTTTACAAGACAATAGTAGATTACCCCTTCACGAGCTTTCTTAAACTGATTTTGAGTAATCGACAAAATCGACTATATACAAAGCATTTACAATTACAAAGTTAAAATGGAAATATGGTATGTATAACTCTTTTTTTCCACCTTTGTCGTAGCATATTGACAGTTGTGTCTTAGGGTATTGACTGAAGTAAATCTTATTTGATATTTGTAGGGAGTAATGGAGCACAAGTTCCTGAACTTTAGTGCCTCAGATTTTAAGTTGCCTCTTAGATACTGCGACATATGTATTACACCCTAAATAGTTTTAAAAATTATATATAGGTTGCTTTCATTAGTAGCTGAGTGTAAAAAAACTTTAAAATATTGAGGTCCCTGAAAAAAAAAGTATTAAAGAACTTCTATTTTCAAATACGTTAGCTTTTTTTTTTGTAAAGAAATTACTGTTTTATTTGATTCCGTCAAATGACATATTTGATAGTCCTGCCTCCAAAACATTTCCTCGTCTATTCGGATTCTTATTGAATGAAACTTCGCAAAGCTCTGTACCATGTCTATGTTCGCTTTTCTTTAACCCTGTAGGGTTTCACAGGTTTTTGCTTTCGTACACAGCCACAGCTTACTTCGAAATTAAAGTCTAGTGTCTGGAACATAATGTAGCTTTTTTTCCCCAAATTTTTCATTAAAACGTTTATAGTTTCCTCTGCTGTTAAAATTGCAGGAATCCCGTACTGTCTTGTCCGGTCGACTAATAGTCAGATCTTATTTCATACGAGGTTATCGTTCTCTGACTTTCTCTATATGCTCGTCATCAGGGAAAATAACTAATCTTAAACGTTAGGTATTTTTAAAGACTTCTTTGAAAAGTTATTACACTAAAACTTCGCTTATTTCACTACTTGGTTGTATTATTTTTAAAGCTATGTTTAAAGTTTTAATTTCTTCAAACGTTTCAACCGCAAAACGATAAGCAACGTATGTTACATTTTCTGTTCCATAGCCAAAACTTCATTGATACCCACAGAAGAAAGAGAAAAGTTTCACTTGCATAATTTTGCTACGTGCCAACTATTATCCTTATACGAACGTGCGATGGTGTTGGAGTATGAAGTAAATGATTTACAGCATCTAAACAGACCCTTCGTTGCAGTAAAACAAAATAGCAGACGAGAGAAACTTTGAAACAACCTAATTTCAAAGATACCTCTGCCATTTCTAGGAATGCGTAAAACTATGTTTAATTCAGTTTAATTTGAATACGAACACATAAAAGGGGCACTCTGGGTAGGGAGCGCTAACACTTTGAACGTGTTCTCTGGAAAGTTTTAGACAGAAAGTAAAACACTATTTAAAAAGAGTTAAAATAAAAAAACTTAAAAAATTAGCGTTTTGTTTTCGGAATAGTAAATATATCTCTGATTCACTTTTACTGCTGATAAATAAAAAAAATTATTCCAACTTTAAATAGGAATTAACTTCTGTTATATATTCACAAAGGTAAGACAAACATATCTAAAATATCGACCGTCTTTGTAAGTAAATTTCACAATACCAAGGATCTATAGATTTACCTTTCAGACACATTTGGTTATATGTGACCCAAGAAACCACACATTTATCTATTTTTTTTTTTCTTGTCATCACTCCAACGAGGCAGACATGAAGGAAAGTTTAGGATCGCCACACCAACTCAGACTAGAGAGAAACGATGTAAAAACAGAGAATAACAAATTCGTTGGGATAATTCGAATAATTTATTCAAAACTTATAACATTCAAAACAAATATATAATATTCAAAACAAATATATAAAGATCTTACACACATAAATCTAACGGATGTTGTTGGTAGCCCTTCGTTTCCCTTTCTTTTGACAGCTTCAAAATTATTGGGAATGTTACTAGTAAGAAGTTTAGATTTTCCAAAAAATAGATCTATCCGTAGTGTTCCTGTGAGCATAATGCTGCCAATGAAAATTATCGATTACTATGAAGGGCATGGGTTTTTATTATTGTAAACTACGTGTTTTGCCTCTCAACAGCTAATCATTTCTAGTCGATTGTGTGGGCAACGTTACATAGAAAAATGAGTCAGGTTCTTATCGTGCCCTTCTTTTTTTAAAAATGTCCACCGGATGCAACAACTACCGGATACTACATCATGTGTACATTCCTACTTAATTGACTGATATAACCAAACTGTTGAACAGACGTCCTTATCTTAAAATAAATTATTTTCATCTAAGCCTAAACATACTGCAAGTTGGGCATTGAAATTTTCTATGCAATAGCGCTGACACCAATAACGTATCACATACTAACACTTAACATGAATATTACTTATAAACATCATTCGGTCATCGGCATTACCAAATTTGCAAGGTAGATACTACTTATATTACTTTTAATGATCGTCAAGTGCACATTTTTAATATTTCCTTTAAAAAAATAAAAACAGTTCATTCTGTTTTCTATACGTCATCAAAGTCTTTATTTTTGTTTTTTTTTCAGTCATGAGATTAAAATAAGAGTTTTTTTCTGAACCTATTATAATGACATCTTTATGAAAGAAACAGGAAAGAACTGAGATGCAACAAATCACAGACACTTTTCTGTGTCATCTTTCTATAGACACAGAAAAGTGTCTATAGAAAGATTGCCTTCATAGATAAATACATGTAACACAATCGGTGCATAAATCTAGTCTATTCTGGAACAGAAATACTGCTAAAGTATTTGATGACAGCACTTTAATATTTGGAAGTCTCCACAAAAACACTTGTGTTAGAAATTTTCAGCTGAAAAAGGAAATTGTACGAAATTAATAGATAAAAATATGTTCATTATACGAAATAGTAAAAACTCTTTTAAACTTTCTTTTTTAATATATATATATATATATATATATATATATATATATATATATATATATATATATATATACATATATATATATAGTTATATACTTATATTTCAAGTTTTTTAGTTAAAAGTGTTACATTTATGGCCAATTGAATTATTTAGCTCTCCTTAACTACTCTTTTTTGTTACATAACTAATCGTATTCAGTTATCTCTACATTCTCGGTACAGTTTCATGTAAAAGCACATGAATAATGCATAACATAAGAATCAAATGAATCTCGTGCCTGCGATGTGCCTGCACATCGTATTCGTGTAAAATAACATTATCTCTTACTCTTACTTTGCTTCAGAATCGGTATATACTTGAAATAGGCATCTTCAATCAGAGGCTTATTACATTTCCCCATACATCTATTCATGTTTGGCAAGAGTTACCTGATTGATATTTAATGAATGGGCTTTACCTCAAATTATAACCTTTGAATCCCGAAAGCATGAGAAGGTAAATTCCTAAATTCCCCGTTAAGCTCTTCTCTCATTCCCAAGAAGATTAACGACGGCTTATATATTCATTCCGAGGAATCCTTGCAAAATGTTTTAGCGATCTGTCACTCTGGAATTTTAAGTGGTACTGTTGAAAGATTTATGTAGCTTGGAGCTTACTTGCTTGTTTGTTTCAAATCCTTAAGTTCTATTCATAAAGAAACAACTTTTCTTACATTAAGATTCATAGAAGCTGAATACCCTTTATGTTTTAACAATATTTATGCGGGAACCTTCCTTCTGATAAATCTCTAGGTGAATTACTTTTCAGCATAGTGACTTATTGTAAGTCTTTACAAACATAATTCTGTACTGAAATATGCAAATAGAATTTGATTAAAAAATATCAAATATTATTTACAATTACTAAAATGCATGAAAATGTAAGGATTTTATAAAAAGACATTTGTAAAATGTGTCCCAAAATATAGAAAAATTTTAAGTAACAAATATTTTCATGCATATATATATATATATTGCACCATTGAAAACATACATATTTTTTCATGTGTGTTAGACAAATTCTTATTTCTTTATAAAAAATTATAAAATATTTTAGGATACAGTTTTAAGTATAGTAAATTTATGATTATTAAATGAATATTTATAAAAATAAAATAAAAATTACGATAAGACTTAAAAATATTTTTGATAGAATTAATTGAGTATCTAGCCTCTAAAATTCAATGCTTGGATCTAATTCTATTTGTTGCAACAACGACAGGCAGGACTTGTTTCCAAATAATTAGAGGAGGTATTAAGCTTTCAGATTGAGAGGTAGAACACAGTGCAGAAAAACTTTATATAGCTTTGAAAGACTGAAAAAATGGACTTGGTGTCGAGAAAATAATTTCTAACCTTAAGGAATCCTGAAAAATTTGATTTCTCAAATGAAATAAGGTGAAAAAAATTCAGTTCATGAAGAATTTAGAGAGATTTATAGGAAATCAATAAGGAACAGAGTTTGAAGAATTTCATTTCACGTTTGAAAAGTGTGGTTATAATTTATTTTTCAACTGTAATAAGCAAAACAGTTCTGATAGAGAACCATATGGACACCTAGAATGTTTGAGTAGCAATAGGGCAATTTGCTGTGATCAGTTGAATGCTTATTGAAAATTTCAAAAAATTGCATCAAAAATACTTCAGAATATTGCAAAATTAACGAATAATTTTACAATTTTGAATCTATTTCCTCCCATACAGAGTACGGACCACCACTTGTAAACCGTTGCAGACACATCTTTGATTCACCTTTGAAACATTACTATAATAAATGTATAACAACAGTATTCAAAGCAGTAGTGGTTTGAAAGGAAATAATGCAGCAATGTAGGATGTAAGTTATTATTGATTCAAGAAATTAAAATCGATTAATCTGTAGTGCAGTACTCTAAGCACACGAAGAGGATAGAAAAGGCTCGGCATCGGTTCTCAGCATCAGATTTGATGATATGGGCAGTGATTTGTGACGTTTGTAACGAAATTCCTCTTATTTAGCTGAAAGTAGGCAAATTCAGTAACAGTATCCCCGGAAATATATTTTATTAAATCAAAACTACTTACAATTAATACTGTTTAGGTACCGTAACTTTAGTACCAAATGGCAATACTAGATGGTGTGATACTCCATACTTTTTGATAACGTTTGCTTTTAATTTTCCTGTCTGGGCTCATTGTTTGCTTTGAACAGAGTAATCGAAGAGTCTGTAAACAGGATTAGATGAATTCTGACATCCGGTTACTGTTTTAGACATCGTACAAGGAGGTTCATCTACACAAGGGAAAAGAAATTGGTGAAAACTAATTGTTCTGTGTACACAGTTTTACTTGGAGGGGCACATATTTTCGATGTTATAAAGGTGACTGCCTACGTTAGGAGTCAATTGTTTAAAAAAAATAATTTTTTTTTAGGATTTTTGGTCTTTTATCGTAAAATAGCACTTAAAAATTTTAAAAAAAATAAACAAAAACTTACCTGTAAATACCATGCTGTTTTTATAAATTGGTCAATTTGAAGTAATTTTTAATGAAATTTAGCTAAAACGCCTCTCACTCTACACAAAATCCTAATGCTACTATTTTAATTTCCTTCCCAGACATGATAAATATGACAGTTCTTTTAAAAATGACCTACAATCTAAGAGAAATTTCAAAATGCAAAAATAATATACGCAATTTTATTCCAATATGAAAATTTTCCCCGATTCGTCACTCCTTTCCTTATAAAAACAGCCCCAAATAAAAAACTATTTATTATACGCCAATTATTGTGCGTCATTTCATTAACAATAGCATCTAAAACATTTCCTGAAAATTTTATCAAATTATATACATTATTATGTGCAATATCACGATAACCATAGAGATTTCTGCAAAAAAACATAATTCTAAGAAAAACACATTTAAAGTTGTTTGTCACTTCAATTTTGTATCAGATGTTTTTTTAAATAGCTATAACTTTGCTTATAATTGATGTTGAATAAAAATCAAAACGGTTTTGAAAAGAGAAAAGATTGAATTACACTATTCTTGCAAAAAATGAAATTCATCAAAGTAATCAAAAAATGACATTTTCAACGTAGGCAGTCACCTTAATGTTAATTCTATCATCTCCTCCAGCGATAATTCTGCTCTGTATGATGATTTGAGGAATAAGTGCTTTTAAATACTCAGTGAAAACCAGAATGTCGTCATTATTTGTTTCCACTGAGGCAAGTTTGGAAACTATTAAAATTCTCTTTTGCCTACATTTTGATTATACAAGGCAAGATTAGACTCGAATGTAGAAATAGTCGTCTGCCCTTTGATGAAATTTAAACCATCTCCTTGAGCTGTTGATTTGTATAATTAAATTTATGAAACAAATCTGTCAAGTAAGCTACATCATTCTTAAACTTGATTAAATTCCTTCTTAACAAAACATTTCTATTTTCAAGAAACTCTAAAGCTGAGTAAAAGAAATTAAAAAAAAATCGTTTTAGCCAGGTATCCTTGGACACCCAAAGATCTTTAGTGTGCAATAGTAAACTTTCGAAATCTTCGACGGCTTTTAAGCATGTTCTTACAAGTATAACCCAAGGGAGCGGTGACTGGTACTCACAACACCCCTCTATTATGTTATAGACCAGGAGTGCCCCCCTAGATCTTCTCAGCGCTCACCAGGGAGCGTTATCTCCCCCGTTGGAAACCACGGGTGTAGAGTAATTTCGCCCCAAAATAGTAGAGAAGTGTCGAAATTTAGATGAGAGTGAAATGTCACAGAGACTCACTAAATCACTGAATTATTCCAGGATCCGACCTGCAGAAATAGGTCAAAATTTGTCGCGAAATGGAATTCGACAAACTTCCAAAATTAGGTGCGGGAGCGAAGATACTTTATGGTTTAGAGTCATTTCGTCCCGAAAGCGACGGAGAAGTGTTGAAATTAAGAAGAGAGGGAAATGTCAGCGACACACTCTAAATTCCTAAACTTTCTCTAGGTCCGATCTGTGAAAAAGGTCGACATATTTCCGAAATGAGGCGCGGGATGGAAGATACTTTTTAGTTTAGATTTTTCTCGGCTCGAAACCGAGCGAGAAGTGACGAAATTTAGACGAGAGTGAAATGTGAGCAAGGAGTCGGAAATCGTCAATTTTTTACAGGTTCCGACCTGTGGAAATTGGCCGTCATTTAATGACAAATAAAATTTTTTAATTTATTTATAATACAATTTTATTTATTCAGAATTCGACAATACTAGCGTCTTTATCAAAGAAGAATAAACAAAAATATTATCATAATTACAATTTACTATTTGTCGAAGGACTGAGCTTGATGTGATGACATCAATTCATCAATATTTGGTGACATTTTTGTCATCATCAATTTTGATTCGCCGATGTTCTATTAATCATGTGTTTTTTTTTTTCAATAGATTGGTAAACCACGCTAAATCCTCTTTAGGCTAAATATGATGATAGGAATGCAAGGAAGAACTATTTTGCGGCAGCCCAAAGTCCTGGATATAATGTTGGGATTTGCTCTTGGAGCCAAAATTCTTGATACACAATTTTTCAATTTAATATGAGCTCTTCATTTAAAGAAGTTTAGTTTGAATGAATGGCCTAAAAAGCCTATATTGGGAAATGGATTGAGTCAAAAGTTTGCAAACTAGAATGAATCCAAGATTAATTGGAATGGTAGATGTTTCGATTGTGTTATGGAAGGCGTTTCGACGTAATTGCAATTATAAACACTTCCGGCGTTCACAGAATTCTTGGACCTATACTACTGAGAGTCCCTTGTTATGGGATACTCAGCAGAGCATAGCTGATAATTATGGTGGTGGAGTATTAATTCCAACTATGCTATTATTAAAAAAATATATATATTAGTGATTGACTGTTAATGATTATTGTTGTGGTCGGGATTATAAAAGCATTGCATTAAAAATAAAAGAATAAAACTAGAATTCACTTACCACACTTTCTTTAAGACTTAAGCTAGGAGAGCACAAAAATTATTTGCACGTGGACATCACAATTCTTCCTCAAAACACGAAGAAACATTCGGATGTCTTGATTCCATTACATTGGTCAATTCCGCATTTGTACAAATCTGTCCAACACATGCGCAGGAACTTGGCTTACATAATATCGATTCACTTCTTCCTAAAACCCTCCTTAGATTAATTACATTTCCTTGGTGCTACACGTGCAACCACGTGCTTCAGAAAGCCTTCTCTATAAGAACATCGACGGACACTCTCGCCGAAGAAATTTCGGAGACTGACTTCATATAACGTTATTCAGCCGGAAAATTCAAAATACACTACACCGTTTTTGTTGCCAACGTTTTTTAAACTTTGTAAGAAGTTCTGGAGAATGTCCATGCACGCGCATACATTGCCACGCCACAGCTTTTAATTGGGCGAGCAGGAGCAAAGCAAACCAGTTCCGTCTAGTTTTAAATCGGATGTTCCGGAACTAGTTTTAAGTTGATGTTTTCATAACATTGACAAATGCATTCAACCAGCCCCACACGTAAAGAACCGTCGTCTAAGACGAATTGCGGTCCAACGATTTGTTATCACTTCGATAGAAGTCCTAAAATGTTAAGAAATTTGTTAATTGGAAAGGGACAAAAATTTAAAACCACAACAATTTTTTCCTTGTAATTTTGATCCGCTGTGTTCAAGAAATACGACTCTTTCCTTAAGTTAGCCAGATAAACAAGTGGGAAGAAATTGATCATATACCATTGGGTTATCAGGCCAAACCATAACTGACAATAGCGCCCTTTACACGTACGCTTTTCCGTGAAACCACAATCCCGCGCGATTGAGTGCACGTGTGAAGGTGTCGGAGAGGAAGGGAAAACTGCTTTGGAGCGTACTGCAAGTTTTCCCGCGCGCAATTCCGTACGCTCCAAACACTCGTGAAAGAGCGTACGTGTAAAGGGTGGTAATAGCTGAAACTGACTCTTACATTTTTATAAAATTTTACCATCTAAAACTATTCACTTGTTTTTTTTCATTTATTGTTGTAGAAATATTTTTAAAACCCCTTGTTGTCATTCATTCTTTTTATTCGTAAGATTTCTTTCTCCTTTCGGAAAAAACTCTTTTATGAGTGCCTAGAAGGCTAATATGAGAAAATTCAAAACACATACAAAGCACTAAGTTCATATTATCTCGAAGTAGACTTCATATGCACGTTCGATTAGTCTCTGAGAAGCATTATTTGTTTCTCGAACAAATGGATACTCAAATAAGAACTTTGTCATCACCATTGAGTGAAACAACCTAACTACTGAAGAAAAATAAAAGCACTACTCCAAATAATAAGCTCATGAGAAGTCTCTACTGATGAAAAGCCTGTAATAAAGTATCTAGAAAATTGTTTTCCTCTCTTATTTCGCTCTAGTAATATCTTTTACATCAGTGTTTATGTACATGGATGACTGCTTCCGTAAGACTACCTCCCCTCTGTCTTATTGCGTATCGAAATAAGTTTAGGGGAAAATCATTTTGAACTGGATGCATCGAAACTGACAGATACTTTAAAAAAAACTGAAAACAATCTGTGACATTTATGTACCTAAATTAATTATCCATTTCACTTATTAAAATACATATTTTACATTTAAATAATGATTATTGCATATATACTTAACACAAGGAAACGTGCCCACTAATAACATATCAGTGGTAAATCCTCGTTTTAGATATTGTTAAGCTTAGAGGTTGATCTTAGATGCCTAATAAATTGCTTAGATACATAAATTTGGACGTAATTAATGTTCATGACAGTTAGTCTGTATCTAATAATGTATATAAACTACACACGCACACACACACACATACACACACAAACTGTCTACACAGTAAAAGTAGACAGTTTGTGTGTGTTACTACACAGTAAAAGATATGTTTCTCAAACTGTACTATATTAACTGTACCATATTACTTACACACACACATACTATATATATATATATATATATATATATATACAGAGAGAGAGAGATAGTTATCTATATACGTATATAAAACAGTTCCGTAACTGACTACCTGACTGATTGACTGACATATAACGCACAGACCAAACCGTTGGACCTATAGGGCTGAAATTTTGCATGGAGACTCTTCTTATAGTGTAGGGGTACATTAAGAAAGATTTTTGAAAAATTCATCTTAGATTTTTTTAAAAATTAAATTTTCAATCTGGTTTTGTAACTTTTTTCAAGTTTGCATTTAAAGTAATAATCTAAGGGTTATAAAATGTATATCACGAGGAAGATCATACAAATTCCTTTAAAATGAAATCTTTTTCGAATATTTACCTCCATGTTCTCTTTTTCGGTGAATTTTTAAAGAATAATTTTTAGAATTTAATTTATTAAATGCTGATCACGTGGTTTCTTATCTTTTTATGACACCTTACACTAATTTTGCGTCACGTGCATAACACCGAAATAAGTTGACAAAAAAAATTCTTGGTAATACGGCAGAAGATTGGACATATATTAAAATACAGTAAAATGCATGTTTCTCAAACTGTATTATATTAACTGCACCATATTATTTAGTATGTTCTATTAGATTTAATTTGAATATTTGCTTCTACATTATTTTGTGTATAAAAATATCCGTTACGATTTTTTTATAAATATATTTTTTTGCTTTTTTTACACCAATTGCATACATTGATCATTGTATTTATTATATATATATATATATATATATATATATATATATATATTCGCATTAATTGCATACATTGACAGTTATATTTAATTTGAATGTACTCCTTATCGAAGTACGGGTATTCAGCTAGTATAGATATAAATAGATAGACAGGTATTAATATATATACACACTCTTATTTAAGTTAGATTAAATTTAATACAACAAACTAAAAAATTCTAACTTGTGAATATTTTTTTCTTCTCTAAAACATTAATCAAACAGCAAAATAAATAGTCACCTGTCAAAAATATATATCTTTTAGCATATGATCAAAATTCCGGCCAGGGGGCATTAGAAACGACAACAACAACATGTGATAAATACTGACAAATCCTATCGGTAATTTATTTGGTAGAAAATGTTAGTTTCCCCTTTATTGTAAAATTAGCCTTCCTCTTTTCATTCAAATCTTTTATTTGGCTAAACGTATTTTAATCATAGCTTCACATCTTTTTTGACAGAAATTAAGCCCCTTGCACTTTTTTGGCATTGTGTGCTCTTGACAACGTGTGCAGTAAGTGTGATACCGCTTTAAAAGAGAGCGATTTTCACAGAAATTATTGTATTGGAATTGCCAGAAAAGTTCAGCTAGTTTCAACTGCCTTAAGTGCATATACACGTACTAGAGGATTATTTAAAAATTACAAGATAAAAAGAACTTTTTATATACCATGTTTTTAAATTTTCTGTTGAATCATATAAACTTCACAATTCTATGTATTATTAAATACTTTTTAAAAGTTTTTTGATGAATTATCCCATCAACTTGAAAGAAAATGAAGTCAATTGGAAGTTAACTTGCGTTTAACTTCCAATTAACTTCAAAACTTTTCGTTCCCGTTCCGGCTGATAGATGGCTGCACCAGTCTACAAAACAAAAATAACTGAAAATGAATTCAATCCTGCTTAAAGATGTCTAAAAGTATTAAAATAATGCATTGTCATGGTGTTCTGAGCTATTCTAAAAGTTTCAAATGTCTAGCTAGTCGGGAAGTTAGTTAAAAATCGATTGAAGATTTGTACTCGACAATCTCACACATAAATAAGAAAGTCGAGTTAATATAAACGTGGTAAAAATAATGCTTAAAATGTTTCATGCACTAGAATTCATTGTTCGCATAAATTAAATTTACTTTTCTTTGAAGTAGAATGTATGTGAATGTCATTCCATAGCTTAAATTTTAGTCATTTAAGAAGTCATTGGGGAACAATTTTCTGACTTTATGAAATTCGTTACTGGATAGTAGAAAAATGTCGGTAATAACTTTATATTGTATAACTTTGTATATCTTTCCATGGCCAAATATGATATCATTTTGTGAAATAACAGGACATGGCACTTTCTGAGCTGCATCGCATTGCAGTGTAAATATACTCTAAACCAGGCGCACTCAATCTTCGGCCCACCAAACTTTTTCGTGCCGCCTGAAACACTCATACTTATCAGAAAGGTGAATTTATAAACATACGTTTAGAAATTTATGCCCGAAATATACGAAATTGTACAAAAATGTGCCATGTGCTGCTCAAGTTGATCGCTTCAGCCTATCTTTGTGCATTATCCTATTCCAAAATGAAATAGGCGAAGGACATATAGAAATATATAGAAATCGGTTTAGTGACCTTGATGACTTATTGAGAGTAGCATGTCCCATGCAAAAAGCTGATTTGTTTAAAATAGTCAAAAGTTTGTCTCAACATTTAAACTCCCACTCATTTTTAAATAAACGCTTGAACACATTTAGGTTTCTCTGGCGAATGATGTTTATCAAGTGCTACTGCTAGAAAAAAAATAATAGGATTTGAGCTTTATTTTTTACATTTTTATACAGGGTGTTTCAAAAAGAATCACCCGATTTAAAATGAGTACATTATGAAAAATATTGAACATAGAAAATTATAATTAATTTTATATTGCACGGCTAATCATAAAGTTTTTTTTCCAAAACAAATTAAAGGTGCTCAATATGCCCACCTTTGGATGCACGACATATGTCTATATGGTTGGCAAATTTGTCCCAAACTTTTGCGAGCATGTCTGCATACACTGCTTCCACGGCCGTTAAGAGTACACAGACAACCCGTGTCTTGAAATTGTTTATACCATCTCCTAATGCTCTGGGAGGTAGGAACTTCAACCAACCAGGGTTTTGTCGACGAAAATAACTCTGAACAGTTGTTACGGACTCACACTTCGCAAAGTGTAGAACACAAAATTATTTCTGTTGGGCAGTCGCCATCTTTACAAACACTGAAGTGGTGGCCGAAGGAAGAGGGTTAGCGCTATTGTCAGCAACTGCATGACTCTCGAGATTTCCCTCTTTCTGCCTATACGTTATTCGATCAAACGGATTAATAGATGAATAGTTGTGATATTTTAAAAATCGGATGATTCTTTGATTTCTGTTGTGCAGTCGCCATCTTTACAAACACTGAAGTGTCGGCTGAAGGAAGGGGGGTTAGCGCTACTTATCGCCAATTGCGTGAAACTCTAGATTTTCCTCTTTCTGCCTATACATTATTCGATCAAAACGGATTAAAATATAAATAGTTATGACTTCTTAAAATCGGATTATTCTCTTTGAAACACCCTGTATTCTGACTTATAATGCACTATGTTGCGGCCAAGGTAACGTAGCAAACATATGCATGCAGAGAGAAAAAATTTTGCATATGGCTGCTCTAAATTAAATGGCTTCTACCTTCCTTTTACTGAATGGAATGTTAATATTTTTTTCTCCATATTCCCTTAAAAAATTATAACTTATTAGAATTATATTGCAATTAACACAACCTCGCTTTTATAGAAAATTTGTGTGCGGCATAAATTATTTGTTGTGCACATCAAAAAAGTTTTTTCAGCATTTGGTAACAGATGAAAAAATGCTTACATATGCAGAGGTACAAATATTTGTCCTAAGGTTTTGAGAACTAGTTCTAAGCTAAGCATTTAATTTGATAACTGTCTTCGAAAAGTAAAATAAATAAAATGTTTCAACTGTATTGGATAATTTTAACAGGGATAACACGTTCTTGAAAATTAAATATTCATCGGCTAACTTAAATATATATATATATATATTTAACTAATCCCGTTTGAAAGTGTTAAAAAAAGGCCTGAGTTTCATGTTTTTTCCCCTCCAAAATCAATATATCTACACATATCGAAAAGCAGCAGACCGTAAGAGCGATAAAAAAAAATCTCCAAACTGATAAGCGATATACTCTTGTCGATAAAAGAAACATATTTCTCAAGGCGATGTCTGCTCTTCGGAGAGATTTTACATATTAAAATGACGTTTTTCGTCGAACAAATTCTTGAAAATAAACTCATAAAATAAATTCCGAAGCATATAATTATATACAATATACGTATATAAATAATAAGAGCTAACATGAATGTTTAAATTTTCAAACTTGTTTAAGAAAACTGTTATTTCTGCGGTGAAAGAATATTATTTTCTCCTCAATGATGCAGAAGTGTACATGCATTACGTTCAGAAAGTCAGTTCTTAAACACCATCTTGTAAATCACTTGATGAAGCAGTTTACTGTTGTTGCTATAGTTCATTTAATTGTTTTTGACTATTTCAGGCTGCGGTTAATTATTTCTTCAGAGTGTCTGAGAGTTTTTTCCTATAAATGCTAAATTTTTGAAAATTCTGCAGACATCCTTGGCCAACTGGGTGTGACATCACAAATAAATTTAAGAAACACACAAGTATTGTGCTATATCTGGTGATGAACGTATTTTTTATTCTATGCCTGATCTCGGTTTTATCAAAACGAGTCTATGTCTGTAAGCCCAATAGAATCGGAACAACGCATGGGGTTGAACACATCGTATCTATTTTGCGGGATATGGTAATGTGGTGTAGAGTACAAGAAAAAGTATTGCATTAACTTTAACGTATTGATGTTATTTTTATATAATTTACATGGGCCCCAGGTAGTCTTGTGATAACGCGTCGAGACCGGATATGGCTATGTCAATTTTGTATACCGGAAATATTTTCTATGAGGTCACAGTGAGTGGGAGAATGTACGATCCCCCAGATGTTGTTCCTGGGAGTGCTTGGCTGAGATGACACCAGGACGTGTTATTTGTACACCTATGCTGTGTACCCATTGAAAGCAACCAATGATTTTCGCAGTTAAAGTTCGAATGTCTTCAGTTACAAGTGCTCCTTATTGGCAAACAACATAAATCTATTATTTACATAACATACTGATGACGTACGTGATTCTGACAAATCATGAGATTGCTATTTCTGGATACTAGAGTACAAATCTTGATGTGCTAATGTAAAATATTTCAAGCGATTGCTAGCTATATACATATATATATATATATATATATATATATATATATATATATATATATATTACTGCCAAGGCCCGGAATAATCGACAACTTACGACTATTTCAGGCTTTGGTCGACCAATTCAAGATGAACCCGACGATAATGGCCAGTTTCCAAATTACGTTCCCTTCTATTTCATTTTAAAGTGATTTTTTATACTTTCAGTAAACTAAAGGGGTGTCTACAGTGGTAATATTTTGAGTTAAAACTGATGCGATCAACTCCCGTTAGCTCCGCAAATCTTCTAGTTTCGTCATCTTTTTATTGGACAGTTCGTGAACTGGCCATTCATTGTTGAGCGCATCGCGATTATGTCGACCAAAGCTCGAAATATTAATTTTTCGATTATTTCGGGATTTGGCCAAGTGACATGGTCAATGCTAGAAGTGACCAGCCATTTCGCGAACTGTCCAGATTTCGGACTGTGGCCATGACATATATATTGTAATCCGATAATGCAAATATTAGATAGCTCATTTACCTCCTTAGATATTAGATTACCCTCTGTGTGAAAGTGTTTTCTTTTATGTCGTTAAAATTAGAGTAATATTGTCATCAAAGTGAGTTTCATAAAAAACACGAGCAGTACTTCTTTTTTATTTGAACTTATTAATCCAAAATTCATTTATGCATGATTTTTTTAACTAACATGTAAAAACCGAATCTACATATTCCTGAAATGCGTAATGATTTTTAGAGTTAGTTTGGAAATATATTTTTATAAGCCTGAATTTGTTAAACATTATACATAGAATTAGTAGTCATTGGGAATATCTACATAACTATATGAATAATAAGTATAAAACAGAAGTAGAAATGCAATATGAGCTATTTTAAAGCTTTAAAAAGTATCATTAATGAAGAATAAACTTCTCTTTTGTGAGAGAGAAAGAAATGTGAGAACACTTTCTTGTATATATACTTCTGTCATACCGGGCATTTCATTGATTGCATCGAAAATGGTACAAAATATTAAAATTTTATCAATAATTAAAAATTGTTTAATTATTCCATAGTTATTTCAAATTGTTTTTTAAAAAAGGTTTATTTTGTGATATAATTTTTCAGTAAAAATATATAATAAATAAATATAAACTAAAATATAAGAAACTTAGGGTTCAGTCTGAACTGAACTTTTAACTCACGTTACTCTGAAATTAGAGGCAGAAGATAAAATTGCATGTTGTATTCTTTAAAACAGTTGAACAATATTTAAACATTTAATATAGTTTAGCTAATTTAAAGATGTTACTATTTTGAAGAAGAATTTAACATGTGATAGAGCAATTTCTTTGCTCAATTTCTTAAAATGGTTACTAATTGCACCGACCCATTATTTACTTTTCATTCCTCTATGTGTCTCATAGTTATCCCTTGTAAGCGCAAAAAAAGTATACATTTTAAAAGCATAATGAAACGCCACTAGGGTCTATTTAACTTCTTAGTAAGCATGGGTTGAAATCATAAAAATTAGCACGAGAGAGTAAATTCGAAAATGTTTGCTAATTTGAACCTTTACATGGATATATAATTACGTATTTTAACTGTCTTCTGCTTGATTTCGGGGAAAAAAGGGTAAAACGATATATCCTTTTTAGATTTCTAGTAAAAATACATAAAATCGAATACGTTTGTTTTACATACAATGAAATAATCTTTTACTTTTACATATATAAGTCTCACTGTTTATAATTGCATGTCACTTTTATTAAAGTTTACCTTTCTTTTCAATTTTGTTAGAAATATTTCAATCTTTACAAAATTATATGTATTTCATTAAATTTTTGAAAGTTTATATTTCAGGGGTAACATCTTAGTGATTAATGAATGTAATTCCTCCTTATTTCAAAATAATGCCTAAAACAAATATTTATAATAACCGTTACATGTGTATTCAGCGGTATAATGAATGCTTATATATATTTTTCTGAAATAAACAATTATTTACTCTTGATACACTAATGAATAATTTATACATTAATTATTTATATTTTTGATTCTTCGGTCGCTCGGCTCTCTTTATTTTCGCTATAAACCTCATTAAGGAAAACATGATTAAAAAAATATATTTTATACGGCATCTTAATAAGCGAGCTGTGTAAAGCTTAATAAAATATAATACTGTTTAATAATGAGATAAAAAATACCCATAAGTATACTGTATAGAGTGAACAAAAAAATGAATCATTATGATATGGTTTATTTAATAAACACTCAACTACCTTTCCAGGTTATTATTTTTATAGTTTGATGTTAAAATATCGCTTGGTTATTTTAACAGTAACTATTCTAACTATAGTTGATACTGGGATTTAAAATTTCTCCCCAAAAAGTAAATGTAACTACTTTTGAACATGTAAGCATTTAATAAAACTTATTTTGTTTATTTTATTGTTCCTACCTTGTATGTAACATGTATGTATTTTGAATTTTGTAAAATTGCATATAAAAAGAAAATGAAGTTATTCAGTGGATATATGTTTTTTGGATATATAAATACGTTTGCTAATATTTCTCCCTTGTATTTTAAATGCATTTATAACTTACCTTTAATATTTACCCCAAATTTAACTTGGAAACTTAGGTCTTAACCTGTACTGATTTTATTTAGAAAAAAGTGTATATTCATGAAAATAAAAGTAGTACAGCCAAACAGCCCTGGTCGAACAGCCTTAGCACAGGTGTTGTGGCTTGATAGATTTTCATATACCCCTCTATCGATCAGAATCATGTTTTGGTCAATTATTCTGGTTGGCATTTTCCTAATTAATCTATTGTTGACTTCGTTCGTGTCTTCCCGCAGTCTTGACTCAACTGTTTTCAGTGGCATATTGCCTTTGATTCACTTTCAAGCTCTTGTTCTAACTCTCCCTCTTTGTAAAATTCAATATTTCCACACTCCTAAACTCTGTGGTGGGAGATTATTTGCTTATAAGGCTTCAGTAGGAATAAACCTCCCCATAAGTGAAGTAAGTATAAGATTTTCTCCGTAATTCTTTCATTAATGAGATGAGGGTAACTGCATTCCAATTTATTTTACCTAGTTTTTAATATCTTTGTGATTATCTTTTTTTTCCTCACTGCGTCAATTAAGCAAGAATACCTATAAATTGCGAAGCTATTTCAAGTGCAGGAATACAGTCTCGCAACATGTCAGTAATATTGCAGATATTTATCAACTTCTGAGTAAATATAAAAAAGTATCCCTGCAGTCCTTGCTAAGAAATCCATATGCTAAGGACTTGTTCTTTTGATTACGAAGCTAATAGTTGGAGCACGTGGAATGTGTATTAAAGCTATGGAGTATTCATTTCTCCTCACAGCGATTTTTTGCACTGTAAATTCACTACTCAGTGTAATGAAGAAACTGCTTAAAATAGTCATGCAAGCTACGACAAACTTATGTATACAAACCGCAACGACGAAGTCAAGGTCACACGAAGATATCTACTAAGGGAATGTGTACTTTGATGTGGACTATACGATTAAAAAACCAAAGACACGTATTAGCGCGACAGCAGAGGTGAATACAAATCATAAGGGTTTTTATTAGAGAAAACAGTTCTTCGGGAGACCCATAAAAGTGATATTTAAAGTCGTTCTGCAATCTATAAGCCGCTCATTACAGGTAATTATGCAAGGGAGTGTGTCAGATGGAGCTACGAACATAAAAATTGGAGTCCGAAGAATTGGCAGTCTTTCAACTAGTAGAATGAATAGAACATCACACTGGTTCTTTCTTGTAGAGTATGCGTTTAGCGAACACCTTCATTGCATACCAACCCGACTTATTGGGGCCCACCGTCAAACACGGCTTTGGCTGTTTGATTCTGTGGGGTTCTATCGCTTAGCATTCCCAAGCACACTTGATTGGTCTACAGCATCCATACGATGTTTCTCACATCCTTCTGGCGGATCCCATGCATCATTTGATGCAGACGTTTTTCCCTAATGATTCACTTAAAAAGAATGAGGATTAAATACAGAATATATCTTTGTAAACTCAATCACCTGACCTAAACGATATTTAACATTTGTGGAAACATTTGGAGAAGAAGCTTCTGTGACATTAATTCCCACTAGCATTGTTGGAACAGTTAAGACATACATTGAGTGGCCAGTTTATTATAACCAACAACTCAGTACATCCGTGGACCACCGTTTTCCCCAATGCTTCTGCGATCCTCTTTGGCATAGTTTCAAGGAGATGTTGGTAGAGGAGCTTGAAGTATATGAGACAATATCGGATGAACCGCATTTTACACTTCTGTAATAATTCATGGTTCTAGATTAACCTGTCTGATGCTCAATGCATACCTCATCCCATAAATGCTCATTTGGATTGAGATCTGGTGTTTGTAGAAGGCGACTAAGCAAGGCGAAGTCTCTCACGCTCTTCAACCATCCTTGAACAGTGATCTTTAAGCCATAGTGTATTGTTCTGCTGGAAGTATTCATCTCCTGTGAGGTAAAACATTAGCATAACTGGATGTACTTGGTCAGCGACAATATTTAAATACGTTTTCGCATTCAGAAGTTATACACAAATTAAAAGGCCCAAACAGTGCCAGGAAAACATTCCCAAATCATAACACTTAATCCACCAGCTTGACGTGTTGTGGCAACGCTTGACGTAGAGTCCGGCTTGACGTAGAGTCCACGGTTTCGTGCTGTTTTAAATTATTTGCACCCTACCATCTGCATGGGGCAGTTGAAAACGGAATTAATCGGACTATATTGCCATTTTGTATTCATATACACTCTACTCTTTGTGATCTTGTGATAACTGAAAACCCTTGATCTTGTTCGCTGCTGACAAAAAAGGCTTTCTAACAGGGCTTCGGCTTCCGATTCGAAGCAATGTGCGGTGATCTGTACATTGATAAGCTATTGGGGTTAGTCCCTGGTTACGATTAGCCGTAATTTGACGTAATGTTGCCCTTATGTTGGACTGGAGTTGTCTATCTCTTCTGAACTTTCCTTTCAGCTCAAGCTGCCAGTTTCCGGTGATGACCTCGTGTGACGGTGAGACTCTGTTGTTTGGTTAGTAGGCCATTCTTTGTAAATGTGAACAAAAACTGCTCCTGATACCTTCACTAGAGAAGAAGTTTCACTGACACACATACTTCTGTTTCTAGCAACCAAAATCATTCCCCGTTCGAAAGTCCATTAAGGGGGTCCAAGACACAAAATGTTTCGAATTTTCGAAAAAAAATTTACACCATTAAAAATTTTTGTGTTATTTTGCGTTTAAAATGACGTTTAAATCATGTTTTTATATTAATTAGAACAGGAGAAATTATTATTTTTTTTTGCAACATTCTAATAGTAGCCAAGCGTTGTTTAAACCTGGAAGTGCGTTTTTCTACACGATGGATGTTTTTTCCCCATTTCTCATCTCTAAATTGTTATAAGTCAAGAACAGTTAAAGATAAATGATTGAAACTTGGAGCATATCTTTTTCAACTATTTTACTTTAATTTTGATTCAGCAAATTTGAAAAAAAGTATTTACTTTTGAAAATATGGTTTTTAAAAAATATGTTACATCTTTTTTTTTGTAATTTTTAATATAAATATTTAAAAATTTTTTTTAAATTAATATTTAAAAAAATGCTGAATTGAAATTCAAACTTATATATTTCTGTTTAATTAAATGAAAAACAATCGAAATTTGACAAATAATGTTTCGATTTATAACAATTTTAAATTGTCCCACTTTTTTAAAAATTTAAAAATTAAAAAATTTTTAAAAAAATTTTTGAGAAGTTATATGGAGTGATTTTGTTTGCAAATTATATGGTTGACCATCACAAAAAATTCAAAATTTAAACTGAATTAATAAAATTTTTTATAAAATGTGTCCCGGACCCCCTTAATTAGCGCATTTACGCATTCCTTCGCAGGAAATACACTTTAACTGCCTTAACAATCATCCAAAAGTCCCTTTTCATACCAATCTTTCCCTTTAGAAGCGTTTCTATTTGAATAAAATTGTCTGGTATTCATAAACAATTAACCATTCAGCGTGTGTTTCAAGATGGATGATGGCAAGAAATTCCAATATCTTAAATCTAGGATTACTATCACTCTATCCCATATCGGATTTTTGCAAAGGTAGGCCTTCATTGTAATTATAAAGATGCAGAAACGGTTTGTGTTGCCTTCATTTTGAGTATCATCCCCTTTATCTACAGAGACATGGAAAAAAATGTAAACATATCCCATAAAAAGCCCTTAAATAATTAAATTTTCGATTTTAAACTGATCTCTTTTACCAGATACAATACAAAATAATGAATAACCCTTAAATGAGAAAAACGATAATTATGTGTTAAAAATATTTTTTCCTAAGAATTTCTAATTATAATCCGACTCCGTCGCATTAAATCTCATAGCTACAGTGGATTTCCAGTTTTATAAAATTGCACATGATTTCTATAGAGAAAAATATAAAATTAAACTCTGAAAAAATTCTAACAAATTCCAAGGAAGCATGAAAAATATTTTAATAATATTTCACGGTATATAGTTACCTCAAATATAAGCCTTCGAATGATGAAATCTGAGATTATCTGACGCATGTGTAGGGTATTACGCCAATATTTCAATCTAGATAAACTTGAAAATCTTCCAGCGTTGCTAGAAGCCGAATCTTTAATCTCATTTATACCTTTCCTGCACATCCAAGAAGAGGAATGTGATTCCAATAATCCAATATTTTGTAAAAGAAGCCTTTTTAATTCTGTTGAAGATTTTTCGGAGAAATGGAACGGTGTAAGGAGATTTTCTCTTTTGAAACTTTATATCAAAGTTTAAAATTCACACAACAAGTAGCATTTTGCATTAAGTTTAAAGTGAATAATGGATTTATAGATTTCTCGCCTTTTCACAAAAATTATAAAAATTAAGTTTGAAATATTATTTAATACTAGAGGGGAGGAAAATTAAAATACAAATACGCTTGAATGTTACAGTTTATAAAATATTTTGATATTTTAAATAAAAAACGGACATTTTTTGAGGATTTTAGGCATAAGTATGAATTAGAGATTTCAGAATCGGAGTAGAAACGTAAGTATAATAAAGCAAATATTTTCAGGAACCGTCAAGTATACATTAAATATTACACTATGGACTGAATGCATTTGTCTATGTCTTGAGTATTGTACATGAGGTTTTACAAAATCATTGGATACAGGCGGTCATCAAGACGGAATTCATATATAACTATTGTGGCATAGTCCTAAAAGTTAAATGTTAGGCGTGGTGTTTAAAATTCAGCCTACCAGTATGATGTTTATACACATTTATGTGACGTAATATTATATTGGTTTCTGCACCTGCGATTGTTTGCATGCTTGATACTATATTTTATGTTATTGATACTTTACAATAACTGAAGATGGCAACTTCTGTAGATAATCCAGTCAATATGAAGGAATACGCTTTTAAGTGGTATTTTGGACGAGGAACCAGTTATGTACCAGGAACTTCGGTGGGATCGTATAGTAGGGCATCTTAATTGTTGTGACATATTTTGTTTATTCAAATTCTCAATACATGTTCGTGTTGTTCAACACTTGGAAGTCTTTAATACAAAAGAACCAAACGCCTCATTAGGTATCAGGGATATGCAATAATAAAATGTGTGTTTGCATGTAATATGTCATGTTATAACACTCCTTATCAACAAGCACTAAAATCCACATACCATAGTCGAAATTTAACAACTCTAATGTGTGTTTAGACGGGGGGGGAGGGGGAAAATTTTTTCCTTTCTTTTTCATTTTGCTGCAACCTACATCGACAGAAGAAAAATTATGAAGGTAAAATCATAAAGAGACTTATAAATTAGCCGTATCAATTTTTTTAAATATACAATGGCAAGAAATAAACAAAAGTAAAAATAACAACAATATAAGCGTAAAACGAAGAAGGAAATAGGCCGTATTAATTGCTCAATGCTCTTGCCTCACAATTTTAGCTACGGAGATCCCAAGCCGAAAGTGCCTCTCAAATCCGGAGGTGGGAAATGTCCCTATCTTGTGTTTACCACAAATAGTGCACAAAAGGACTCTGCAGAACTCCTTACCGGCTCAGACATTTAGTCAAACAGTAATTACTAGTTAAAAGACGGATCATGGCTACCAAATACTTCCTTAGAAAATCTGGAGTGAATGTGTTATTAACAACCCATAACTTATTAGAATTTCTATCTATTAATCCTTGATAAAACAGGTTCTACAATTTCTGCCAGGTAAAGCGAGCATGATAGATCTACCTCCAAGTGTTGCTCTTGGGCAACAATTATTAATAAACGATAGAATGGTCTATAAACCGGGCATAAATCCTTTATGTTCACCCTCTAGGCGGGCAGACAAGAGAGCGTAGCTATATGTTTTCAATTGGATAAATTTAATGTACAGATATTGTGCAGAAGCAGTTCATAGATTTCAGAAAATTCAATTTGAAAGAATGAAAAGCTGTAATTGCTTCCAAAGAATACAGATGTAAAGTGAGAAAATGCGTTATTGTTTATTTTACCGTTATTGTGCACTGAAGAAGTTTATGATATTCGAGCAATTAACTAGAAACGGGCCATTATGCAGTTTATTTACTGAGGTACACACACACACACACACACACATATATATAAATATATATATATATATATATATATATATATATATATATATATATATATATATATATATATATATATATATATATATATATATACTTTTTTTATACGTAACGAGCTTACCTATAATTATAAATTTATTAAATTTCACCCGTAACAAATAATTAAAATGTATGGATATATTCACAATGGAAAAACAGAATTTCGATCAGATAAAATATAAGGGATTCACATTAAAGAAAAAATTAAGCAATTTTCTTGTATGAATTAAAATTTTGATTAAATTGAGGAAACATTCTGAATCCATCTTTAAAATGTATATTTAAGATTGCTAATTAATATTTTCTAAAGGAACAATAATTAGAATGAATTTCTTAAATTAACAAGTCTTTTATATAACAATAAAATTATTTGCTAAGCAGATCCCCCTTTTATTGAGACATGTTTTTATAATTGAACTTCAAGATCTTAATTTTTTTCCAACAAAAACGATTTTTTTTGCACACACCTGTGTGTGTGTGCGCCTGTTTCTGTGTAGAGAGAGAAGCAAAAAAAATATGAAAATTAAGAAAAATATTTATCCCTAAAGAAAGATATTTTAAACAGCCAAAACATTTGCAATATCATTTTGTATTTACACAGATGTTTTCAACTGAGCCCAAATGTTGTAGGTATGCTTTACATTTTATTACCTCTGTGGAAACTTTATTTTCGCAAGTTAATGGAAGGGTTTGATTAGTGAAATGTAAACCTACTTGATCTTTGTATTGTGTTGTTCAAGTGTAATTAGGCATGACAGCATCTTAGACTGATTCAACGGAGAAGAAAAGTGTATAACCAAAAAATTTAAAACAAAAAATCTGTGGGAGTAAGATGAAAAAATACATGAATCTGAACAAAAAAATAAATAAATAAAGGTTAAATTAATAACTGGATATTGACAAAGCCCCAGACTTGAATTTCATGAGCTGAATAAATAACCGAAGCGAGTCCTAGAAACTGAATTTCTCTCATTTCAGCGGGAAAAGCTTTCCACTGTAAATAAATAGATTTATATACCTGGTAATACTTTATAACATTTAGACTTCTGTATGCCGGTTCTTTTGCTCCGTACCGCAAACAAATTTGTTATTAAACCTTCAAACCTAAAGCAGAATATGACAGCTCCTTCGAGCATACATACAGAGTACTAAATATTTTATTGCCCTCTTTTAACTTCATACAAGGCATACTCAGTCTAGACAAAACTGTTTGGGCGAGAATTGATCGTGTTTACTCAGGCTATGTAAATGTGATGTGGCCAGTTAGCCGGATGCTATCTTGTTGTTGAAAATTGGTTGACTGCGGCTGGACTTTGTTCCTATTCCTAAAGGAGCATGATAAAAAACGCTTGTTTGCAGAGTAGGTTTGATTAGCAATCAAGGTTAGGGTATGGGCTTTGGTCCAGCAATTTAAGCCTCTACATCTTTATAGCTAAAGGCCAAGAAAATAGAGATTTAGTTTGAGAATTATACTGCTAAGGAAAGGATGGATTTACTCTAAACGGAGGCCACTTTTGGAAGAACGAAATATTGTTTGAAATGTCTGAAGAGATGTGTGCGTTTAAAGAACCATGGAATGTCGTTAATAGGAACTTGTCAAAGGAAACAGCCTTTTTCCATTACATTGTCTATTGAGAACTTAAGTGATGGCGAAATACTCTTTATCAGTGACATTCCGCAGGCAATTACCATATCGTCAATTGAATCTCCAGAACGCATTTCGCTAGTCATAGCTTTATTCAAACTTCTCGATCTACATTTTAATAATGATGTCATTTGCACCATTCTAAGGATGTCACATGTAATCAGTTGCAGACTGACTGTAGATATCACGATTTTTTTTCTTTTTGCAATGCACTTGTCACTGACGGTAGGTTACTTCTCTGACATTGGCCCATGAATACCCGCGAAGTTTTGCTTGCTACTTTACTATAGGAGCACCATTTAGGTGAGCCAACATTGCTCCCTATGAGGGAGACGACACGGAAACAACCAAGTGTTTGAACCAAATTCAATGGATTTGAATGGATTTGAACCGAAGCCCACTGCTTGGCAGCTCAGAACGGTAACCACTATGCATATCACAAAAAAAAGTGGAAGCAGTACTAGCTGATATTCCAATCACTTGTCGAAACAAGAGCCAAGAGTAAACGAAGATTTGTTTATTAATACGAAATTTAACATTTAAATAACTCATTTCGATAATAATAATTGAATTTTTCCTGCACAAAATGTTTAAAAAAATTATTTTGTGAAAGACACAGCAATATTTTATTTTTAAAAGATACACACCTTTTTAACGAAGAAGTCTTTTTTTTAGTGCTTAAAATTACCTACTTTGTTTTTTTATCTTCAGCTTTGTGAAAAAAAAAACTAACAAAATATTAAATAATCCAGATTATAGAAATAATAATAAGAATTACACATGGTGGCCACTTCAGTAACTATCATAAAATACACTCCAAAAAAATTCATAGTCACATAATACTTTGCCAACAAATGAAGAGTATGATCATGTAATTAAATATTTTAATTCTTTTATTAATGATTGCAGATTGACACAAAAAATTGACTTCTTTTGTCCTTTTCTTAAGTTATTGATTTTGAATTTAGAAATTAAGGGAGCAGTTTTATTTCCAATTTTATTAAGTTAGATTTAAAATTAACTAGTACAGGCTAAAGCATGACAGACAACATTCATAATAATGATAGTATTTATTACTGGTAGCTGATTTAATTTAATGTATTCGGATAAAAGCATTTTTAATTCAAAACTTTTAGGATTGAAAATTTTTGCATAAATTTTAAATGCAGAAATACATATATCATACCGCAGTCAATAACCTGTATTTGGTTCTATACGCTATATGTATTTTAGACATACGAAGGCTTAAGTAACAGTCGAATGCGTATTGTAAATCCAATAAGTATTTCAGGGAAAGCTGGTAATTTATATTGTATTAATACACGAAACGTAAATTAACAAAAAAATAAATATTTTTGATTAAAATTTAATTAAATACAGAATCCTTAAAAATCCTATGGTAATATTATTTGAAACATAATACAACAACTCTTGTTCTCCTTTGAATTACTTATGCACAAAACAAGTACAAATTAAGGATAGGAATTAATTATTATTTCTTCATACTGCTGATAATTTAAAATATTTACGAAAATGTAAACAATATATACAAAGCGCAGAGGAGGAATATCATAATATACGTAATATGTTTATATTTAAATGAGGTTTTTACAAGTATGTTCTAGAAATTTTCAGTGGGGAAATAAATTCGAAAAAATAGCAGGAATATGTAATTTGAAATTGAATCGAACAGATTATACTCTAAAGTAATTTCATGAACTTGAATGCTGTTTAATATAATTTGCATAAAAACTAAAGCTCATAATATATTTTATTATGTATATTTGAACTGAAGTGGGCTCATATCGCTACATAAACAATATCTTACATAAAACAATTATTTTTATTTATCCAATAAATTTACATACTTTTCAAGAAAGCAATCGGTTATAGAAAAAAAAATATATAATTTTATACAATCTTAACTAAACAATCTGTGCAATGTTTCTATTTACCAAGATGGATTTAATTAATTTTCGATTTCAGTCGGGTATATTAACCGTTCTACTTAGACGCCAGAAGGTTTCATCTTCGTAGGTGTTGTATTATAATCAGTAACTGTGATGGAATATGGAGAATTCGAAAAAAGGGCAGTTAGGAGTAGGGGAAGAAACAAAGGAGAAGAATAGAATAGATAATTATGCAGTATTCTAAAACCACTTCTTTAAAATAATAGTACATTTTTGTAAATAAAAAAATTTTCTGGCAGTCTATTCTAACAAAACTACCACGGGTTATTCACGTAGGATTGCTAATCGTTGCTTACCTCTTTTGTATGTATATATGTATGTGCTATGTATATATGTCTCTCTCTCTCTCTATATATATATATATATATATATATATATATATATGTGTGTGTGTGTGTGTGTATATATACAAGGTGCTGAATGACACAGTTGAAACCTGTTTAAAATAATATTGCAATTCAATATCATTTGTCACTCGTTTTATATGGTCAATTAGTTTACAGTCAATAAAAAACAAGGTATTTTAACTTAAAGAATTTAGAGCTAAAAAAGAAATCAAATATCGTAGAACATACGACTGAGTACTGAACTGTACAGATCTGGATTCCATGAGCTATAATAAATTTATTTCAAATATTCATACATAGATAAGCACATTTACACATATGAATATTTAACATTTACAGATTAAGTTTTTGGTAATACATAGAAAGACATTCTTACAATATCTTGGGTCGAACTATCTCTTAATAAGACATTTATAATTTTTAAATAATTTTCTTAGGTGGCGGATCGAATTTTTTAAAAGGTTTCTTAAATTCATCGACCCTTTTTGTCAAAGAAATCAATTTTTTAATATGTTTTTGAGAGATACATTTTTTAATGTATTTTTCATTACCTCTCTGTCCTAAACGATAAATAATGGGTCGGAATAATTTAGATTAAAAATGGTTTTAAAAATTGGGGTTGATTGCTTAAAATGATTTTTTCTTCTTCTGATAGTAAGTTTTATTTCTACATCTCCTAATAACGATTTCATTGAATAATTATTTCCAATGCATTATGTTATACAAAAACTTATTTAATATTATTACGAATTTTGTAAATATTGTATTTTGTTTCGTTAAAATAGCTTCTGTGGAAAAACTCTTATAACTATGTATTTAACATGGGAGTCTATGAGAATCTCACCAAATATGAGAGTTATCGCCAAATTGGTGATGGCTTTTGTGACTTATTTTGGTCGCCAGATTTGGCGATATTTCGCCAACTTGCCGACTAAACCTTTATGGAAACTTCTAGCAATATCTAGCAGTCACTGACCTATACAGCGCGCTTTGGAAATCAATAAAAATATCTGACATTGGCATTGGAACTGAGTTCAATTTCCTCGTGAGAATTGAATGTGTTGTAACTGCGTTAATTGGCGTGTATTGTATTGAAAATTCTGGTATCCTGACTTGTGTTTTTAGAATTTTCTCCTGTATAGAAGAGAATTTTTACGTCTTTTATGTTTGAATATATATATGCCTGAAAAATTTACAAAATAATAAAATTATTTTGTGTGAACTTTCTGAAGAGATTCTCATTCAATCCTAAGGAACCTAGGAAAACGGAACAATATTTTGAACTTAATCTTCATAGTTTATACCCTGCCTACCCTTAAATGATGATAACACATTTGCGAGTTTTAAATTCCTATATTTTGTGGATAATTAACAAATATGTTTTTCAAAAAATTATTGCACTAATTTTATTTTTGAAAAGCATGGAAAATATTTCTAAACTGTTTAAATTTTCTTTGAGGAAAAGGTAAACATATAATTAAGGCAATTATAAATAAAATGATAAAAATATATTTTATTGCAATACAATTTGTGATGGTTAAAAATTCTTGATATAATCGATAATGTTCACAAAATAGTGAAATAAGATTGTTTTAGTTTAATTATATTCTAGTTTACTAAAATATTACTTCGAAACATGTATTTAATATGTAGGTGATAAACGTATTGAATACATAAAAAGAAATACATGAATATTTGTTGGACTTGAACTATAATGCTGCTACGATTTTCTTTGCCGTCGCCTCTATAACTTGTTGCTTGAGGAATCCGAGACCACATCCGACGAGCTACACTTTCCAGCTGTCCAATCCAGTTGTCAAAATTTCATGGTTTTGGATCCAGCTGCAGATTATAAATAATTTTGAGAAATCAAGCACAATTTTCAAAATAATTTTTAAAGCAAATTATTCCGACCTGTTAGTTATCGTTTTGAACAGGGCGGTAAAGAAAGATACATTAAAAATTTACCTTTCAAAAGCATATATATAAAAATATTGATTTCTTTTAAAAAATGGGAAGGGGAAATTAAGAAACATTTAAAAAAATTTGATTCGTCATCTCAGAAAATACTTTAAAAAATTCTAAATGTTTTATTAAGATATAGTTCGACACAAGATATTTCAAGCATTTTTTCCTATGTATTAACAAAATCGGAATTATAAGTATTCCCATGAGTAAATGCGCTTTTATGTGTATGTATATTTAAAATAAGTTTTATAGCAATAAATTTATTTTAGCTTAAGGAATCCAGATATATCCTGTTGCTCTATTCGACTTGGTCCCACAAATGCTCAATTGGATTGAGATCTCGTGCTGGCCAAGTAAGCTAGTAGAAGTCTCTGTCATGCTCTTCCAACCATCTGAGGCAGAGTCTGACTAAGGCAGGGGCATACGGGGCCCCACATCAGAGGGGGGCCCCCAAATCGAATAGAAAGTTTATTTTACGTTTCCTTCTTTAATGAACTTAAAAAAAATCAGTACTGTGTAAAATCCGTCAGTTTTATGTTAGCTTCTTCATTAATCTATCGTATGAACACAAAAAATCTATATTTCGTAAATCCATGGCTTTCTAGGGCGGAATTTAGCTGAATTCCGCCCTAATGTCAGCGAGGTTATGAATTTGCCTGATATTGTTATTCACGATAAAAAAAGAAAAGAAATAATATTTATTGAAGTTGGTATAACAAGCCAGGATCAATTGCAAATTGTTGAGAATGAAAAATCACGGAAATATAACGGATAAATTTAAATAGCATTTTTGTCAAATTTTGGCTCTTCAGATCTACTATATCTCTTTTAATGATGGACATAGAATTGTCAGAAGATCAATAAAATGGACAGAACAATATTTCGTCTGACCATTGGAGAGGGGGGGGGCCTTTATAGCTATTTTAGGTTCTAGTCAATTTTCTTGTTATATATCTATAATGAGGTGAAAAATTTAAATACCTCCTTAAAGTTCGGTTCTTCATTACTGAAGTAGTGAAGCAGAGAGGGGCCCCCAAAGAAGTTTTTGCTCCGGGCCCCAATTAGGCTAAGTCGGGCCCTGATCTGAGGACAATGCGATCTTTATGTCAGGAAACACTCTCCAAATGGCAGTAGCGCTCTCCAGTGGGGTAAACCATTAACATAATTCGATGTTCTTTGTCAATTATCACAATTTTTGGCATTCATCCACATAAATTAAAAGGCACAAACAATGTCAGGAAAAACATTCCCCTAAACCTAATATTGCCTTCATCAGTTTAAAGTGTTGTGGCAATGCAGTTAGGATCTATTTTTTCAATTCCTACTATTAGTTCACACTCTCCCTATATTTATATATCTTGTTCAAATTTTCAATCGTTAATAAAATACTTTTTATTCATCCACTCAAGTTCAAATACATTTTTTTAAACTTGTAGTGGATGACACTTGATGTTAATACAGTTTTTTAAATATTAATTTATTAATTAAATTCAATTAATTAATTTTAGTTTTATATGGGAGCCCTTTCAATAGGAAGAGATCTGAGCGACTCTTGAACGGTAATTTCCCTTTTCTTACTGTGTAAAATGTAGCATTGAGGTAGCACGCGCTCCTCCCGGTCTGTAGGTTGTGGGATCGAATCCCCAACATGACAACCTTTTTCTCTCTCTTTCACCCCCTCCTAATCTCGCACGGTAGGCAAGGTTCTGGCAGGCAATCCTTTTTTTCAATTCCTTCTATTAGTTCACACTCTCCCTATATTCAATTCCTACTATTAGTTCACACTCAAATTTTTCTTTGTTGACCTAAGTAGGAATCGACTTTAATTTTTTTTTATATATTACTTGTTCACCTATATTCACCGGAGCACATGACCTCTTTCCATTCATTTGTGTTATTGTAAGAAAAAAATATATTTCTGCAGAATAATAGTACCAAAATATTTTTTTTCAAGTAAAAAAATTATTTATGGAGGTTCCAACAAGTAAGTAAAAAGGTAAGTGTCAAAATAAACTTTAAATCTGTTTTTCTCAAAACAGATTTCTCAAGGTTTAAGATTTTTTAAATGCTCCATGCAACTTAATTTTTGTTCAAAACTCATGAAATTTTTATGGAAGAATCCTGATACTGTTTACAAAGAAATTGGGTATGCAAATATAACTCGACTTCATTAATGCAATTAAATTTGATTTATAACTTATTAAAAGGCAAATTTTGATGAAAATCGGTATGGAAATCAGAAAAAAAGCCCAAAATTAACTATTGAAGGGATTAAATAAATTTTACCCAGATTTGTTTGAAATACAGTGATTAAAATGGAAAATCGAAGAGATATCTCAAAAATTAAGTCGCAATAACTTATTAAAAGGAAACATTTTGATGAAAATCGGGATGAGATTCAGAAAAAAAAACCCAAAATTAAAAAAATCAAGGTATTAAATAAATGATACCCAGATTTGTTTGCAATACAGTTTTAAGAGATTAAAAGGAAAAATCGAAGAAATGTCTCAAAAATTAAGTCGCAAAGAGCATTTAAATTTTTTTTAAATAAATTTTACATTTTTTTAAAAATCTTGAATCTATAATAAGATAGGAAATTTCTTTTAAGGTATTTTTTATACTTACAGTGAAATGCATATGTTTACAAAATTTGATCCTAGTGGGCTTGGGACTTGAAAAGGAAGATCTTCTGGAGCGGCCATTGTTGGTCATTGACTTCCTGAGAATGCGGTATCATGGACCTAATCTAGCTCTGCTGGGAGACAGGGATCAGCAACAACAACAACACAGCAAAATTTTATATCTCTATGATAAAAATTAAAAAAGAAAATAAATTTTAACATCCAACGTTCCCTTAAAATCAAGACTTTTAAATTATGTGTAGGTATTTGTGAATATATAGCAGTCATATGTATTTGTAAGTTTTTGTGAATTATTTACCAGTTATATGGAATTTTTTTTTTACAAACTAAGGCATCATTGAACATGTTCAAATTTCGTCCTTCTGGATGAAAAATAAATACGGGATACGAAAGGTTTCTAAAATTTCAAGAAATATTTAAGGTATATGTCGACGATCGGAGAATTTTTTTTTCAAAAATATACAAAACTGATTAAATACATATATATTTTTATTGAAAATGGGATATAAAAGCATTCAAACAAATATAATTTTGGTAAAAAATTCATAACATTTTAAAATATAGGGAATTTGTTATAAATTTTTAGTACAATTTAGTGCTTACGCAAGAGACCCTACACTCCATTCAACTAAATATATTTTGATTTCCTTTATACTATATACTATCGTGACACTTACCTGTGTTCTGAAGTAAAATTTTTACAATATTTCTAATAATCACTGAAATATACAAAAAATGATTAAAATACAGAATTTTTTTAGAAAAAAATTGTTAGATATTAAGTATTAAATTAGACTGAAATGGTATCACATTCTACAAACCACCATCTTACTTTATTTACTCAAAACTCTTTTGAAACAGGTGTTGCCAAACTGGGCAACTAAAGTATTAGATGTAATCTCGTCCCCAAGTTCCTTCTACTCAATCTAGTTCCCAACAAAAATTAACTTTTTTATGTACAGGTACTTTCAGAATGATTTAATTAACAAATATAGGTTGGATTTTAGCGGAAAACCTAGTTAGTAATATGTAAAACACTTTTGCAAAATTTCATTTAAATTTATAGAAAACTTTTTAAATAATTAGCTTTCTTGTTTACAGAAGTAACTGAAAAGTGTGTTCTCTGAACAATGCATTTAAAGATGCTACATCCGGTCTTTTAACATAGCTTTCGGTTTATTAAATTGGCCATAAGTTCAAATTCAATGACCGTAGGAATAAAATTAAAGTAGTTTTAGAATCCTAAAAGACTGGCCTTTGAAATAGATCAATAATGTAAAAACAAAATTCGAAATTTTACACCGAAACAGCCATTTTAACATAGGCATATACCATGAGAGATACAGGATAATTTGTCAATTAGACAACAATACGGTATCGTTTTGATAAAGGCATATTATCCTTGCTTTCAAAGTATTATAGTATAGTACAGTTTGTTCTTTGACTATTTTTGTTTTGCCCCAAAACATCACAACACTCAAACAATCTTTCTATCAACCAACATCTTTAAAGACAGAAGCATAATAGATCAAATAATGAAATTGTCTTGGATTCAATTTTTTTCGTAAAACATAGACGTAGTTTCTAAATTTCTATATTATAGGGTGTCCGGACTATAGGTATCCAAAAGTCATGACTTATTTTTACGGAACTACGCATTAGAATATTTTTTAAAAATATTTAAATAGAAAGAACATCTCACCAAGTGTTAATATCAATCATATATTTCTATCATAGTATCATAGATTTCGACGTGTGCACATTTTGTAGCACGACTAACGTCTAAATGGTAATCCAGTTCTCTGCAATTGTTTCGTAGCATATGAGGCGTTATTAGATTTTTATGTTTGGGGATTCATTAAATCAGTTGTGTATAAACAACAAATTGAAAGTGGATGAGTTGAAAAAGCATATCATTCAAGCAAGTCGTGTAATAACTCTTGATATGCTACGAAACACTTGGAGAGAACTGGATTACCATTTAGATGTTAGTCGTGCTACAAAATGGGCACACATCGAAATCTATGATACTATTATTGAAATCTATGATTGATATTAAAAGTTAGTGAGAAGTTCTTTCTATTTAAATATTATTTTTAAAATTCTAATGGGTAATTCCATAAAAATAAGTCATGACTTTTGGATACCTTTAGCACGGACACCCTGTATTTAACTTATGTCCAAATTTTATAGGGTCGTTCACAAGAAATGTGTTTAAAGTTCTTCCATTTAACGTTGATCGCGCTGAAAAAAGAGAGGGGAATAGGTCTGTTATATCAAATGCAAAAATCTGCTATTAACGGAGTGTCATAAGTCACGCTATATTCTTTCAATCATATGTTTAAGATACATTTGAAGGATTTAAGTTAAATATACCCTGTGAAGAGATAAACGTATACCGTACTAAAGAAATAGCTCCTAAATTAATTGGGGAAAATTGCGCGGATCTTTCACTTACCCTACCTTTAATTTAAGCGGATGTTTTTTTTTTCCTCACCAAAGAATCTCCTTCCTCATGACAACACCAATTTTCTGCAACCACAGACATGGGAATTAATCAAACAAAATTAAATTAAACATGTTGCACAATCTTTAATGCTTATCGAAATTCCTTTGCAGTGGAATGTATCATTAGGTTGGAATAACATTTAATCCTTTACAATTGGCATCTTAATTGCGTTGAGAGAATAAATTTGCAGTAAACAGTGCTCCATCATTATA
Source organism: Dolomedes plantarius (assembly GCA_907164885.2). Classification (NCBI taxonomy): domain Eukaryota; kingdom Metazoa; phylum Arthropoda; class Arachnida; order Araneae; family Dolomedidae; genus Dolomedes; species Dolomedes plantarius. Next base: position 117,473,888 of record OU015498.1, on the reverse strand, counting down.
TATATGCGTATGTCGAATAACGTATATAGATCAATGTTCAATATTTTCAGGTCTTTCCGCTGTCGTATACTCGAATATTATTTAAAAATACCTATGAATAATCATGTGTGATCAGGTATAGTTAATTAATACCAATTTTTCGAACTTTTATAAAACTCTACTAAATAAAAACAAATTAGTTTTTGTAAATCCTCATTCAGAAGTTAAAATTATTAGAAAATTATAGGGTAAAATATCAAGGACATTCATTTTTAAAAGTACATTATCGCCGTAGAAGAGCGAAAACTAACTGGGTACCCTGCTCAGAAAAACAACTTTACAGGTTTTCGACACTACGATGCCTTGCATTTTATGGCCTTCATAATATCCACGTCACATAACCTAGTGAAAGTGTAGCTAGACAACAAAATGAAGGGCCTGACGTAGCCTAGTGGTAGGCAATCGGCACTGCAGATACTCGGTTTGAATCCCCACAAGCTCCATTAAATACCTTCATATCTAGGTCGGATGTGGACACGTTAAATAGGAAAACCGGAGAGACATTCTATCAGGTCAGAAAGTGTGAGAAAGGGTACGCCCCCCCTCCCGATGTCACCACACCTGGGAATGTTTGGTCGAAACTCAGATGGACCCTGTCTAAAGTTGGACTCCTACCAATTTACCGGTTAACAATGACCCTTGTGATGTCATTGTAAACCGGAGGTGAACCCATCAGCCCGTAAGCTTATATGAACTTCTTCTGCAATGCCCCGGCCAGAGAGTATAAGCCACAACAACGCAATGAAATGATACGTTGCTGAATATCTGGACAGAAATTAAGCAATGCGGTCTTTAATTTTTGCATTCAAATATATGGCATTTTTATGATGAACAGCTAAGCATGTGAAAAGAATGGGAAATATTGCAACTCAGTATGTTGAGGAGGGGATTTAAAATATAATAGTACAAAAAAATCATGCTTTACTGTATGCATATATTAAATTCAATTTTGCCATTTCTCTCTTAACCTTTAGCTTACGAGGGTCCAATGGTCCAAATAAATTAGGACCATTAGGGGGAAATTTCATAAGTATGTATATTTGTGTGTGTATATGTGTATATATGTATATGTATATGTATATACCGGGTGGCCATAATTAAACTGACAGTGCTCACAGTGTTCTGTAGCGCGATCTATTTGCGAGAATGACGCCACATTTTGTAGGAAGATTAAACAAGACGGGGGACGAAGGATTCCGCGAAAAAATAAATTAGTTCCAAAAGTCACCGCTAGGGGAATATTTGGTGATGTGTAATAGAAAATAGAGTGTTAACAAATGCAAATCAATACGGAAATTACCTTTTATTTTGCATTCAAATGAGGTTCAATGTGGCTGCCGTTGTTGTGGACCACATATTGCATTCGGTGCACAGTATGCACAACAGCAGAAAGTAACATGTCTGCAGGAATCTCCCGTACAGTCCGTGATATGTTATCCTTCAACGTAGCCAGGTCCTGGACCACTCCTTGATAGACCTTGGACTTATGATAACCCCATAGCCAGAAGTCGCATGGGGTAAGATTAGGCGACCAAGGTGGCCATGCAGTTGGAAAGTAGCGGCTAATGACTCTTTCTGTTGTGAATTTCTGTCGTAGCAGCTGTTGCACCCGTACAGCAACGTGTGGAGGGGCTCCATCTTGCATGAAAATGATTTCCCCCAGGCATTGTCTTTGGAGTGCCGGAATGACAAAGTGCCGGAATGACAAAGCTGTTCAACATGTGGCGATATTTCTCTCCGGTAACAGAACAGGTTTCCGGTCCTGTTGGGGTAATGTTCTCATAGAAGAATGGACCTACGATAAATTCCGCTGTGAACCCACACCAAAAAGTTACCTTTGGTGAATGTAAGGGAATTTCTGTGACTGCATGTGGTGATTTGTCATCCCAAATTCGGCAGTTCTGGGTATTCACAGTTCCATGCAGGCAAAAGTGGGCCTCGTCTCCCCATAAGATTTTCCACGGCCAAGCATCATCCACCTCCATTCTGGCAAGAAAGGTGAGAGCAAAAGTCAATAGATTTTCATGGTCGGGGTACAGTAACTCCTGTACACGGCTGATCTTGTACGGATAGAAGTTGATAATCTTTCGTAAGATTTTCCATACCGTACTGTAAGGCATATCCATATTCCGAGCTAATCCAAGAGCGCTAGAGGTGGCAGCAATATTGTCTGGTCCTCTGTCGACAATCGCCGTGGCAACTGCTTCGATTGTATCCTGTGGTACAGGTTTTCGTCCTCTGCCTGACTGAACCTTCAGAGAACCTGTTTTCTCAAACGTCGCAACCATTGCTTTTAGCCCATTAACTGACACAGGAACGTTACCTTTACGCATTTTTTTGTGCGTTCTAAAAGCACGAAGAGCGGCTGACGCGTTGCACTGGTTGAGGTAAAAGAATTTGACCAGTAACTCACGCTCGACTAAAGAAGGAGACATTGCACATAAACTTTCAATCCGATTGATTCGAAACGTAACACATTGCCTTTTAAAACCCACGCAGCTGGCACTGTGCCAATGGATGTAACGTGAAATTTAAATAAAGAACTTCTTCTTCTGCTCAGCGTACGTGATATTGCAGATCATGAGACTTTATCGGTGTTTATGTAGATTTTACGCTTTTTTAAAAGTGTTGCCATTTTGCACTTGAACTGAATAAGAAAATGTGCATAATAAAAGGTAATTTAATTCCGTATTAATTTGCATTTGTTAACACTCTATTTTCTATTACACAGCGCCAAATATTTCCCTAGAGTTGACTTTTGGAACTAATTTATTTTTTCGCAGAACCCTTCGTCCCCCGCCTTGTTTAATCTTCCTACAAAATGTGACGTCATTCTCGCAAATAAATCGTGCTACAGAACACTGTGAGCACTGTCAGTTTAATTATGGCCACCCGGTATATGTATGTATATATATATATATATATATATATATATATATATATATATATATATATATATATATATAATATATATATATATATATATATATATATATAATATATATAATATATATATATATATATATATATATATATATATATATATATATATATATATATATATATATATATATATATATATACACACTGGTGTGCAAAACTTAAGCAACAGGTTGCCATAACTCCACGAGAAATCATCTGAGAGACATGAAATTCAGAAATGAGGGAGAGTATTATGTACGTAAAGGATGACGAAAGCATCGGTTCTGAAAAACGAATACAATGCATACGGTATGGAATCAAACAAAAATAAGCTTTATTGAACGCATAGTATCGTGAATCATGATTGTCTATCCAAGATGACGAACAACAAGCAGATGTTCCTTAATATGGGATATGCCCTCCCCTCACTGCAATGGTTGCTTCGCACCGTCTCCGCATACTCAGAACCAGCTGGTGCAACATTTCTTGCGGTAGGAGTGCCCATTCCTCAATCGGCATCTGTTTGAGTTTTTGGGTGTTCTCCGGAGGATGTAAGCGTGCTTCACTGCGTCTCCCCAAAGCATCCCACACATGTTCGAAGGGATTTAAATCTGGGGAGTACGCTGGCTAATCCATTCGAGTGATATATTCACTTTCCAGTAGCTCCTCAACAGCAAGAGTCCGATGTGGCTGTGCATTGTCATCCATAAAAATGAAGTCTGGACCAATGGCACCTTGGAACAGACGCATTTGGGGAAGGAGTACCTCCTCACAATAGCGATCCCCGGTTACAGACCCTCTGTCGAAAACGTGGAGCTCAGTTCGCCCGTTCAGCATAATGCCTCCACAGATAAGAACTCCAGGACCACGTTACGGTGTCCTTCCTTGATGTTACTGGGATAAAACCGGGTCCCGACCTCTCTCCAAACGGTGGCGTCGGTAGCCAACTTTCAACGGGAGGCAGCGTTCAGGGCGGCGTTCAAATAGGCCCCCTTTGTGAAGGCGTCTGTCCACAGTAAACCGCGACACTTGTAGCCCCGTTGCTGTAGAGTTGCTGAGCAATGGCGCTTCCTGACTGCTGTCGGCCTCTTTTCGCCTGCAGGACGATATATCGGTCATCCCCTGCAGTTGCCGTCCTCGGGTGGCCACCACCAACCTTTCTAACAGCTGTACCTGTGGTTTGGAACGCTTTCCAAGCGCGCGAAACGACACTTTTGTTGATTCCGTACTCTGCAGCTACACTGGTGACAGTACGCCCCTCCTCCAGCTTTCCGATCATTCTTCGACGTGTGAAGTCGTCCAGGTGATTTTTTCTAGCTATATTTCACGAATCGACTCACTGGCACTTGCAGCGAATATGTTGAATTGCGTCTCCGTCCTTCCTTTTATTCTACTGTTGAGCTGCACGCGCCGACATCACGCGTTTTGCGTACGCTCACGTCGCCTCTGACGTTTTATTCCTGATATTGGCATACGCATGTTGTTTCTACTGACTTACGTGTTCATTGTACTGATCTCCAGACCTCCTTTTCTGCAATTTCATGGCTATCTGCTAAATTTTTACATTGTTGCACAAGTTTTGCACACCAGTGTATATATATGTATACATATATATATATATATATATATATATATATATATATATATATATATATATACACAGAGAGAGAGAGAGAAAGAGAGAGATATTCATTCTTGGGCCCGTGTACTCTGGATACATGCTATCCCATCCCGTAAGGAGAAGGTTAATCTAACAGTTATTTTTTTTCTGTCGTTGATCCGTGTAAAGTAGAAAATTGCGAAAAACACAAAAAGTAATCAAACTCGTCTTAGCTCACACTGTGAGTGGGGGAATCTGAAAATAATCATAAGATTGACAGTTGAAAAGAGCATAGATTTTGAACTTTCCATATAGTGAGAAAATAAATCCCCAGAATTCGTTTAAGAGACCATTTAAGGAAAATTAATGTAATTCTTCAGGAAATAAAATTAGTATGGAGTTTTTATTTATCATCTATATTAATTTTTATTTCGCATCGTTGTTACCCGAATTTCTTAAAGCGGATGATACGGAACCGTTTAGATAACATTCAAATTTTATTCCAATTCTCATGGATCCATTTCGATTTTTGTTTATGAGGTGTGATATCCTTCTATCTGTAAAGTATAGAGCTCAACCAATGATTTATCACAGTATTCCGAAACAACCTTCAGATAATATTAAACTCATCTAACCGTTACTAGACCATTAGGGGAAAGCAACGGTTTGCTTGTAAAGATATTCTGATAAATTTAACGCCCCTGAACGACATTACTTTTGGTATATTTGCAGAATTTTCAAATATATCAACAAAAACAAATTTCACTATTTTGAAAATGTTCGAAGATATTTAGCATGCGTAAACAGCCTCCGTAATTTCGAAAAAAATAGAAGATTGTCAAAATTATTTGACAGATAGGAAAGGACGTTTGACTTATTCGCTCCAAAACCACTATTGCTTTAAAATATACACTTGCAGCTGGGATCGTCTTTCAGCCAGAATCATCTAGCTGCCTTCACGATATGATTGGTTTAACTAGAAATAGGGTCATAACTTTTAACAAGTGTGATATTTTATAGTCAGTTCACTGAACACGATAATTGATACGCCTATCAACATCGCACGAGGTAAAATATCTAAGTTTGAAGATGATACTCAGTCTACTGTTGTTTAGACATTACATTTGATGAGATTTATATTCCTTAATCAAGCAGCTATGTTCATTTGGGTCATAAACAGAGAAAAAGAGATAGATGATGTCAGTCGAAAATGCTTTTTTTTATTGGTATTATGGTTTAAAAATCAGACGCTCACAAAGATCTCTTCCTTTACTTCAAAATTGTTTGTTATATATTAGCCCAGTCAAAATAGGTTTTATGGCTAAAAAAAATATGAAAGTTTTGAAAATTGGTGGAGATGTCTATTTAAGCATGTTAATCACCATACTAAAAGTCCCCACAGATCAGACTTGAGCTTTCACCGCCATCTTGGAAAATGTGTACACTTTTTTGGTTTTTTGCAAGTAACTTGAGAAATATTGATTTTATGTAAAAAATTCGAATGCAAAAATTGAAGAGCGTTAAATTTTGAACAAAAACATTATTTACATTTTTTATAAGTCAAACACGAACAAAGATAATTGATTTTGAAAGGAGCGAACCATCACACCTGGGACGCGGATGTACGGGTCATCCCCATCGCGAGGGGGGATGACCGGCACATATGCGCCAAAAGTCTTGCATACTCACGTTTGTCAAATCTCTGCATATCAAAGATCAAGATTAAGTTGCAGCTACATCCAATTCATTGTTATCAGTTTGTATTGTGAGGCTTGGTGGATTCTATCTGTTTTTGTCATACTTAGGCTGCAATGGGTACATAATGGCTGGAGGTGGGTTAAAATAAATACTAACTTTGATGTAAGTAACTACGCCAGTAGAAAAAACGTTGCCTGCCCATGTATACGCTAGAAAAATCCTAGCTGATTTATTTGCCCCAACATCTTTAGCAAAAATAATTTTTGTCACCATAGACATATCTGATATCAAAAGCAATAACCTCCATCAGTTGTTTAGAGATTTTGAAGGTTTTTGTGTTTTTGCAAATAATTTGGGAAATATTAACTTTATATAAAAAAAAAGTTTAATACAAAAATTAAAGGAAATTGTGTACAAAAAATATTAAATACATTTTGTCGGAACCCTAACACATACCAAAATACTGACTATTAAATGCGCCTTGATTATGGAGGCAGCGTCCAAGTCTTGTTGCAGGAGATTTCCTTTGAATTATCTCCACTCCCTCATTGCGGCATTCTTTGAACACAAGAAAATAGACTTTAATGTGTTTTGGTATGTAGATAGTTGATCATTATTAATTTTATAAACGAATATAATAAACTTAGATGTATTCACTACCGTATTTTCATTGTGTATATATTTCTTAAGCTTACCTACTGTATGGTTGACGTGCTTTTTTTGGTACGGGATTGTTCGCGTCGTCAGTCTTGAAAAAATCGTCTATGGGTCAGCTAGCATCACCTCATTCATCAATTCCTTTTATTGAATCGTCATGATCTACAGGGCAATAACTTCAATGGGGTATGTCGTTTTGACATATCCCATTGCGTTTATTGCAGGCCGTTGTACAGTGTATGCCTGCTTTCCGACACACGAATCTTTCTCCCCAGTCAGTCTTACAGTTTCAAAACACTATGCTTAAAACTGAATCTGGAGCCACTGCATCCATAGTTGTGATGGGCACGAGGGTTTTCTCTTGACGTTTCCAGCCCCACACTTCAGGATTCAACTCATTCCCAAACCACTTCACTTGGTGATACAACCGAAAAGAATGTAGCCTGGCTTCCTCTTCAGTTGCGGGAACAAACTGAATATATGGTTATATTTTAGTGCCAAATTTTGCGAAGCATTTGTACCTAAACTTATTTAGGGACTGTTCACTGGAATGTGCTTCATACCAGATTAGAAAAAGCATTCTCCTTCTTGAGCAACATGATTGTGCGATGAGTTGCATTTATTAACTACTGTCATGCTGTGTTCCATATCTTTACTTTGGAACATTTTTACACAAAGTTTCTTTCCTTTGTTGAATGCTGCAGAAGTAGTATTGCATACACTGAACGCATGGAGAAAAGGGATACTTTGATATGTTCCGATGATTGTATTTTATTTGATGAACATATTTTTTTCTTTGCTTTCCCTTTGCGTGGTTTGACAAGGTAAATGTCTTTTTTTTCTGTAGGAGTGAGAGCTGTTAATATAATCGATTGGTCAAGATCTTCACCGATGATTACAACGATGTTGTAACCAGAACATGCTTCATTAATTGCAGTATTTACAATGAGAATGTCGGCATCATCATTATTTGTCGGAATCGAATCCCATTGTTTTCCAGCTCAGCTGATAGAATGCTGATCAATTCGCTCTTGTTGTTTTTATTTGAAAGGAACTATTCCTGTTGAACAGTAACTCGCATGTTTCTATTAAAATGTATGTCTACAGATTTTTTCACAATATACCGTATATTTTGTTCAATTTTTTTGTACTGTTAGTGGCGTTGGATTATCCATTAAAAACGACTATACAGCTGATACCATAATGTATCTTTATATAGTTAACTTAAATTGTGCAAACAGCCGAAAAAATTAATTGTGTCCCCTATTTGACACGGTGTAGGAGAAAACCACTGCCCACAATGTTGACGCAGTTTAGAAGGTTAAGGTCTTTGTTTGGAACTTCAAAAACGTCGTACATGGCCAATGTCGTTGTCTCTCGCATACCAGCTTCATTAAACAGAGCCAACGGAAAAGGAGCTAACTCATATTCTAAATACAGTGCTAGATCTTCTCGTTTTGTTTAGCAATCTCTATCCTCTGAAAAAGCAACAACGGGTTTACTACTATATTGAAACCGTTTACTTCCACTGTACAATTGACGGTGATCAACCTTTCATAAGGTTTACCATTTCAAAGTACTGAACCCAGAGGGCTACAGTGTGACCATTCTCTTTCAACTGCTTCAAAGTCATCCTCATTTTAATCTCATATACAATGGCTCCTATATAAGTATATCCGTTTGTGGTTTATAGCGATAGTAGTTCAGTAGCAAAATATCTAAACAACTGATGGAGATTAGTGCTTTTGAAATCAGATATGTCCATGGTGTCAAAAATTATTTTTGCTAAAGATGTTGTTTTAAATAAAAGAGCTAGGATTTTACTAGCGTATGAATGGCGAGGCAACATTTTTTCTACTGACGTAGTTACGTACATCAAAGTTAGTATTTATTTTAACACACCTCCAGCCATTATGTACCCAATGCAGCCTAAGTATGACAAAAACAGATAGAATCCACCAAGCTTCACAATACAAACTGATAACAATGAATTGGATGTTGCTGCAATTTAATCTTGAGCTTTGATATGCAGAGATTTGACAAACGTGCGTATGCAAGACTTTTGGCGCACATGTGTCGGTCATCCCCCCATCGCGATGGGGCTGACCCGTGCATCCACGTCCCAGGTGTGATGGTTCGCTCCTTTCAAAGTCAACTATCTTCGTTCGTGTTTGACTTATAAAAAAAAGGTAATTAATGTTTTGTTCACAATTTAATGGTCTTCAATTTTTGCATTCGAATTTTTTACATAAAATCAATATTTCTCAAGTTACTTGCAAAAAACCAAAAAGGTGTACAAATTTTCCGAGATAGCAGCGAAAGCTCAAGTCTGATCGGTGAGGACTTTTATTATGTTGATTAGCATGCTTAAACAAACATCTCCACCAATTTAAAAAATTTCATAGTTTTTTTAGCCTTTCGTCAAAATCGGGTCTATTTTGACTGGGGTATATATACCGGTGAGCCAAAAGTTCGTAAAAACTTTAAAAAATTATAAAAAAAGAGGAAGAAATTGTGATAAAGAAATGAGGTTTGCAAGAAAGGGTTCACAAGGAAGTCGATTTTTTTAGCAGCAAAAATAATTAGTTAAAAAGCCACCGGTAGATGGCGCTGACATGCGAAAGATTCAACACAATTATGCAAATCAATTTTGCAATAAAAGACCGTGATACACGAGCAGTTCGCATTCGCTTTCAGGATGTTATTATTTCCTAATTGATCGTTATTGGTGAAGCTGTTCTATTTGAATAGATAGTCAGTAACTGTTGCTGCGTTGCGAAAATTTTCCACAGCGAAACGACTGAAGAATGGCCCCATATCGTGTGCTGGAATACTGAAGCTTGTCAAACGGTTCGAAGAAACTGACTCTCTGGAAGATCGGCCACGAAGTGAAAGACCCTTGTTGGCGGAGAGCCGCATTACTGCGGTGGAAACCTTTATCAATGATATGGCTGTGGAATCGTCCACGGGGATTAGCGGTGCTCGGAAAGCGGGAAGGATATTGGATGTGCCTTACTCATCGATTCGACGTATCCTCCACGGGATATTTCATCTCCATCCCTACAAATTGTACTCACTGCATTAGTTAAAACCGGGAGACACAGCTATGAGGGAATCATTTGCTTGTCTATGGCAAGAATTGAAAACGACACTCTGTGGTTGTTCAACATTTTCTGGATGGTTAAGGTGCACCTCTCACTAAACGGGAATGTCAACACCCAAACACTCGTATATGGGCGAAGTCGAACCTTCGTGGATACACGACGCATTCACTGCATTCACACAAGTTGACGGTCTTGTGGGGCTTCACCTTATCTTTCATTGTCAGATCATTCATATTTGAAAAATCGTGTCTAATATTTGGCTGGAAAACATGCACAGTGACCGCTGAGCGTTATCTCACTCTTTTCTGTGCAAATTCTTGCCGTATTAAATCAAAAAGATGTGTTATCTGTAAGAAGTTGTATGCAGGATGGAGCACCACCACACTATGCAAATCCAGTGAAACGATTTCTACTGAGTACCTTTGGTGAAGAAAGAGTGATCAGTCAAGGTTGCAAGATCGCACGGCCTCCACGATCACCCGACCACAATCCGGTAGATTTCTGGCTGTGGAGCTATTTTAAATCCCTTGTGCACCGTTCATCCCCTTTAATATTGGCCGAACTCAAAAATTCTATCTGTCGTTAGGTTTCTGCAATTCATTCCGACATGTAGCATTCAGCTGTAACGGTTGTTGTGAGTCTCCTGAGTTGGGTCGTACATTGTTATGGAGATCATGTTGAACAATTGTTATAGAAAGAATAAATGAATGGAAGGAACTATTGTCCTGTCCATTGTGTTTCGGGTCGTCAGCATCCTCTACCGGTTACTTTTTAACTAATTTTTATTTTGCTGCCTAAAAAATTCGACTTCCTTGTGAGCCCTTTCTAGTAAACTGCACTTCTTTATCATAATTTCCCCTCCTTTTTTTATAAGTTTTTAAAGTTTTTAATAAATTTTGGCTCACCCGGTATTATATCTATCTATCTATCTATCTATATATATATATATATATATATATATATATATATATATATATATATATATATATATATATATATATAACTAAATTTCACAGAGCTAGATAATTATAAGAATAATGTAGACAAAAACAATACAGAAATCAAGCTCTCAGGACATCCACGCATCAGAGGCAAGATTCTGTAATAGAGCCGGAACTAAACCAGAAGTACGAGGTAACCGACAGGTCTCGTCATCAGTAGTGCTCGATTTCATCATCATCAGTATTTCGTCATCAGTCTTGATTTTGTCATCAGTAGTGCATTGAGTGCTTGATTTCTGTATTGTTTTTGTTTACATTCTTCTTATTATCTAGCTCTGTTAAATTTAGTTATATTTGCCTTTTTCAATGTAAAGATATGCAGCAACTGCGCAATCTTTTGTTGAAAATTTATGCTAGGGTAGGTTTTGAGTTAATTTGTTTGGCAGTCTATGCCCACCTTTTTATTTTATTTTTTTGATTTTAATTTATTCTTTAGCTTATAATATTTTGTTTATATTTTTATACTTATATATATATATATATATATATATATATATATATATATATATATATATATATATATATATATATATATATATATACACTAAAGTGCCACTGTATTAGGGATACCTACCTAGTAACGAGTTGGGCCTCCTCTGGCCTTAATAAAGGCTGCCAAACGACGAGGCATAGATTCAACAAGTTTCTGGAAACGTTCCACGGGAATGCCAAATATTGGCTAAAGCTGTCCATAATTCAGAAAGGTTCATTGGTGCTGTGTGATGGCCTTTCACGCCTTGTTCCAAAACATCCCAAAGATGCTCAATAGGATTTAAGTCTGGGCTTTTAGGTGGCCAATTCATGACAGAGAAGTCAGAGGAATGCTCATCCAACTAGCCAGTTACCATCCGGGACTTGTGAGAGGTACAGTTGTCTTGCTGGAAAACTCCATTACCGTGCGGATAACAGAACAGCATAAACGGATGGAGGTGATCACCCAGCAACTCTACGTACCGAATTGCATTGAGGGAGGTTGGTACACGCACCAAAGATCCCAAACTGTGCCACGAAAAAACACACCAGACCATGATTGAGCCACCATGCCCTTGTACAGTTCCAGCCAGGCATGCAGGATCCATGGCTTCATGAGCCTGACGCCATATTCTCAGCCTCCCGTCGGCGTTAAGTAGTCGGAATCGAGACTCATCACACCATGCTACTCGTTTCCAGTCCTCTACACTCCAGTCTCTGTGCTCTCTTGCCCAGGCAAGACGTGCAGCCCGATGGCGAGTATAGAGCAATGGTACTCTCGTAGGTCGACGGCTCTTGAAACCCATACGGTGAAGCGAGCGTTGCACAGTCCGTTTACTGACTTTACGACTGGCACCGTCATTAAACTGGGTGGTAAATTGAGCTAATGTTTGGCTTCGCTGGCTACGTACAATACGCCTGAGCCGTCTCTCACCACGCACTGTCAAGGCTAATTGTCCTTTGCAGTTTTCCCGATCGCTAGTTTTTTTTTCCACCATCCATGTATTCTTGGTATACTCTTGACACTGTCGACCTTGAAAATCCTAGCTGTCTGACGATTTCGGAAATTGAATGGCCCATGCGTCGCGCACCTACGATTTGTCCGCGATCGAAGAAGTCTAAATCAGGCAGTTTACCCATACTGGCAATTCCAACAACTAATTCAGAACAACCACAGTACGCTCTATATATGCAGTTACCACAGCGCCCTCCCTTGGGCATACATGATGCGCAGCGCTACACAATTTGTATAGGCTTTGCTGTCCCTAATTCAGTGGCACTTCAGTATATATATATATATATATATATATATATATATATATATATATATATATATATATATATATATATATATATATATATATATATAACTTCTTTGAACGGTTGTCTTAGCATGAACTAAAAACTGGAAATCGTACATCCCCACAGATCTTATTTGTCTTTGGATCCTTCTGGCCTATGTTACAAGGTTAAACCATAAGGATGTAAAATAAAATTGTATGCCTGTTTTAAACCATTTTATTTTCTTACATTCGCTAGGTATTCATAGCTTTAAGCTCATATTAAGACTCTTTAAAACGTAATAATGTTTTGAGGTTCTCTGAATAATAAATACTTTACGTATGTTGTTTTAACCTAGATGTATAGCTTTAAGAGTTTTGAATAACTGTGCAACGTGGTATTTCTTTTTTGTCATTTGAAAATTAAAAAAATATTGAAATGCTATTCATTACATGAAGCAAACAGATATGTGTTCAAATATCAATTAAAACTAAAAGCTGATTTGTGTATCTAATTTCAACATTTTCTTATTCACTTGAATAATAAAGGTCATATCTAGCAAAATTCCCCCAAATCTGACGTGGTAACTGAATTTATATGAGCAATAGTACACAATAGTTGAAAATTCCGAATTAAACGTCTTATTTATATGTAACGGAAAGGTTTGTTTTCAAATTCGATTGAATAAACTACAATAGCTGAGCGATTTCAGAAAATTTACATGTATTCATTAAATGCCTGTTTAGTGTCACTATGTATTCTTTATTTAACGTGCATTTTTCTGTAAAGTCATAAAAAGAGTGCAGGAAGACAAATGATTCCAATTTAGGAACGTACGTAATTTATTGCATTGTCAACAATCTTTAATTTTAAACGTGGTTTTTTTTTATTTTCTTGAGATTGTGAGATTTCCCAGTTCCTCTTCAAACAGTAACTTTTAATCTGCTTGGGGGGGATTAGAATTAATCAACAAAATCAAATGAATAGCACCGCGCAATCATTAATGCCTGTAGAAATTCCAAAGCTGAGTAACATTAGATCAGACCAACATTTAATCTTGTCGTTGGAATTTTAATTGCGTTGATATATTTTGTGCTTAAGCCGTGTTTACTGCTAGGAACTGGAGAACCTAGATGTAAGGGTTTGAAGAGAGAAAAATATTGATTAAATATAAAAAGTACCTTTTCGTGATATATATATATATATATATATGTATGTATATAGGATCTAACTTCTAGATATATTTAAAACAGCAAAATATATCATATGAAATTATATAATACATTTGCACAATGATAAATATTTTACTATTGATTGTTCCTAAATTTCTGTTTGAACTGAAGCATGTAGCGAAGAATCTTACAAATATCCTTTAGAAATACTAAATAATTGCTTTTTTCTAATTAATTATACTCAGAAATCCGATGACTGGTGTTTAATGAATTCTGTTAAACCCTGATTGGAAAAGGTTTTTGCTAAAATCACTATACATTGCACTCGTATAAAATTTTAATTTAATACAGACGTGTATAAAATCTTGAGGACTGTATAAAATATGTGTTTTATTTCTCATTTTATCGTTGTTTTAATTTAATTTTTATTTTTTTAATTATTTACACATTGGATTTTTTTTTGTACAAATAAGTACAAATTTCTTATAACATAGTACACTGCAAGAATAATGCAGTTTATCAAAAAACATTAGTCGGACAAAAGTATTATTCGTTGGTTTAAGCAGTTTAAAGACCCGTGATTCCCTGTTTGTTTACACCAATAAATCTATCAAAGAAGCACAAAACAGAAACTGATGCTCGTACAAGAAGGTGAAATGCCATGACTCGACCGTTGTGAAAACCGTTACCATTTAGCGCCATCTATTAGTATTTAAAAGTTTCAAACAGATCGTTCCGTTTTCAAAATACGCATACGTGACGATGGACTCGCCATGTTGATCGGAGCTCTCCGCGTGGAAGCGACACTGGGCTGATAGGAGTGGAACCGTTACTTTGCGCATACGGGGCGTTGGTCATGAACCGGTTAAAGAAACTGAGAGTGCTGAAATTAAGAAGTTCCCTGGCCAGCCACGAACATCGGAAGAGAATGTGATACGTTTACGACAATCGTGCTTGCGTAGCCCGAAAAAATATGCCGCTCGCCGCAGTTCGGAACTTGACATTTCGAAGACAACCATCCAGAATGCTCTTCATAAACGTTTGCGATTGCATGCCTATAAAATTCAGTTGAAACACGACATTAAAGACCCAGATATTCGTAAACGAGGAGATTTTGCAGGGGATATGTTGAGGGCAGTGCGTATGTCCGAGAGTCTCTTAACCCGAGAGCACTCGCGCCCAATTTCGAACACAAGAACTCGCGCCTAGTATCTCATACCCTAGTTCATTTCTGCTATTTAAATCTCAATTAATATTGTTTATATGCACACCTTACGTAACTAAAGAATATAAGATAATAAATTAAAGATTTTTAGTGAATTTTAATAATACTTGCATTTTTTAGACAATTTTTACAAACTACATACTGATGTTCAACACAGACCTTTTTCCCATTTTTGGCACATAAACTTTGTTTTTCAGTCCTTATTACTTGGCAAATTTAACATCGTTTATATTTTGTCTTGAGATTTTTGCAGGTGGTTCATTATTAGTGATTTCCAGTTCCATTGAAGGGCTTGAATAAGTTGTTTTTGTTTGAGGCACCATCAGATTTAGCATGTTGCTATTGAAGAGAACATTCCATGCATCTACGGGAGAAGCGACATCTCTTGAATAATTTGTATTACCTGGAAGCTTGATAATTACGTTCCTTGACGGGCTTTCTTACATTTTGCCGGTATTTTTTCTTCAGCCATTTTGTAATTTTATCTTTACCAATATAAAAATCGGCTGTTGACAGTGAACCTTTATCTTCGGTTTCTGTCTCAATTTCAGTAGAAGAATCGTGATTGCTACAGTATTCTCCATCCTCAGAGGCATCATTATCTTGGGATAAAGCTTCATTATCACTAGAAACAGTTTCTAAAAGATGTTGCAATTGTTTTATTTCCTCGTCGTAATTCAAAAATCGCGCCATGATGCACTAAACTGACAGAAAAAGAAGGAAAGATCTGACTGACCCGAGGACTCGCACGGGTATGACATACCCGTCGAAATATTTTTCTCAAAATCTGTTTATTGAGCAGACTTAGTTTTTACCCCGCTGAAAGAATGTGACCTCGAATACAGCTACACGAAATTTCGGCCTAATCCGATAAGAAGAAGATAACAAAAAGATTGAATGAAAATGGATTGGGTATGTCATACCCGGTGCGAGTTCTCGCGGATTAATAACAGATTCACTGGACGTTAGATTGGGAGGGACGGTCCAATTTCGTGGACACCAAAAAGCCTCAAATTGACTTTTCTAGACATTTGTCTATGGGGTTACCTGAAAAACATTGTGTACGCTGAAAAGATCCGGGATCTACGCCATTTATCGGACAGAATCACTGTTGCAGTATTTATTGTGTCTCCTGCTATGATCGAGCGTACCTGGATGGAGGTCGTCTATAGCCTAGACGTGAGCCGAGTGACGAGGGGTGCTTATATAGAAACCTACTAGGTAATGTCCAAAACTTGATTCGTTTCTGTATCTTTTGGCGAAAAAATGAACACCATGAATTCTATTATGTGATTCTATTTTTCATGTTATAATCACGAACACCTTTTTCGATGACCCTGTATATCAAATATGAATTCAAGGACAATTGATTTCAAGAGATACATTATAAACCAATTTTTGATGTTATTAACGGAATGAATAGTATTTTTAATTTAGATAATATCATGCGAAAGATAATGTATTGTTTAGGAAAATTCGGAACTTACATATATGTTGACATGCATGTTGATCATACATGCTTATTTTCAAATTAAAGTAATATACCTAACATCATAATTTTTTTACATCACATGAGGACTTCAAATAAATTTATTATTGTTGACCGTAGAGGTGACTATGATTTATATCCCTATTGATGATTTATATTTACCGCCTGATAAAATATGTATATTGATAGTTGAAGGGTAATTGCTACTAAATATATCTTCTTTCATGATACAAATTGTATTTTATACATTGGGAGTGACTTTCATTCAAAAATAATTCATTTACTTTGATTATTATTTACGTAAACACATTCTTCCTCATAGTGAATATGCAGAACACACTTATAAAATTTCTTTGAAAACAAAGAACCATGAGAAATATTATCGGACAGCAGTACCATTAGCCATGTAACTATGAACTTACCATACCATACTATAACCCTAAAATGTATCAAATGATAATCATAACCAAGCTTAATAATTATAAAATATATTCAATTAATCACAGTACCGTTATGTACTACAGGAGTAAGTTCGAACTGTGCACCTCTAAAATTATAGAATTAATGTTGTATCTCACGTCTAATCATTCAAAACTATTGCCAAACTAGTGTCTTTCTTATTCGAAAATAGAATCGGGAATTTAGAATTAAAAAAAGACTTTTGAGTTGATTTAGAATTCCTCTCTTATTTTATTTTAGTGGACAAAATGAAAGCTATAAGGCCAGCCGCGCACTGCGATATTTGTGCTCTACAGGGTGTCCGGGCTAAAAGTATCCAAAAGTTATGGCTTAGTTTTAAGGAACTGCCCATTAGAATTAAAAAAATATATTTAAAAAGAAAGAACATCTCACCAAGTTTTAATATGAATAGATTTCAATGTGTGCATCCTTTGTAGCACGACAAACGTCTAAACGATAATCCAGCTCTCTCCAAGTGTTTTGTAGCACATCAGGATTTATTAGACAAATTGCTTGAATGATACGCTACTTCAATTCAACCACAGTTTCAACGTTTTGTTTATACACAACGGATTTAATGAATATCCAAGCAAAAAAACTAATGAAGTCAAATCCGGACACCTCGGTGGGCAGGCAATTGAGACCCCTCTAACAATCAAACTTCCAGGAAATGTGATATTCAAAAACACGGTAACATATCCATCATAGTGTGGTTGAGTGTTATCCTGTTGGAGCAGGAAACCCGGTGGAATTTGTGGAACAGCAAAGTTTTCCAGCACATCAAGATAAACGTGTCCCGTAACAGAGCGCTCTACGAATAAAAATGGACCAATCATGCCATTTACGTGCTTTCTTAACCTTGAAATATATTGATATGAAAACTAGGTGAGATATTGTTTCTATTTAAATAATTTTTTTAGCCTGGACACCCTGTATAACTAAAGGTTGCCATACACGTGTAGGAAATCCTCTAGGAAAAAGTTTCCAGGATATCCTTGAGTATTTCCTCAACTGAACCCTAAATCTCAAACGTGCAACATCCATGCACACGTGTAAAGATATTTTGCAACCGGAATATCAGCGACTGTACAGTCTGCCACCGGAATAAATGCTTCCCCGCACACGGTGGGGAAATCCTTTAAGTTCGGAATGCACAGTCTAAACCTAAAGGCTTTCGTCTACGTGTATGAGTACCTTAAAAGTTGGCCAAGTGAGGCCAATAGAAACGGATGAAATCTCGCACACTGTTTGCTGTCCAATTGACTCAATTTTTAGACCTGGAGCAGTTGCGTCTAAGCACAACTCTTATGATTTCCCAACTGAATTACGCCTATAGCATGGTTGTACTTTTTTTTTTATCTTCAAGTGTGCACTCATATACAGCTTTTACTTGTGAAACAAAAATTCAATAGTCCGCTGCTGGCCTAACTTCCTCCAAAAATAATAGAAAATTTATACAATCAGCCTAGAAATATATTTGCAATTTTACGTTTCAATTTCAAATTGAAATAATAATGAATGTGGTGTGAAAATTTTATTTTAAGATGGAAAAAACTTCAGGTTTTAATATTGTAGATTGTAAATAAAATTATAATTTCGCACCTCTGCTAGAGGAATTTTACATCTCAAAATAGCCATATTTTCAGGAAGAGCTAAAGAAAATATTTGTCGGAATTTCATTTCTTGTTTTATGAATGCCTGTGATAATTTTGGGAAAACTTATTGTTCGAATCACTTCAGAAGGCAAAACTCTATACTCTTAATGTAGTTTTCAATTTTTAAAGCATGATTTTGAATTTTAATTACAAGATATAAGCCTCTTCTAATAACCTCTTTTTGTCAATATGGACAGAAAAGCTTCAGGGAATACTGTCATATATCTATGCTAATGCACAATCTATCTAAACTTTTCACGATACAAAGAAAAAAATCTTCATAACATAAACAGAAAGTTAGAAAAATATACGAATTTATTTTCTCAATAAAAACATTTATTTTCCAAATAAAATTTAATGAACATTTTTATGGCAGGAACATTTTAATACAGAAACATTAGGCACTGACAAAAATCATACTTTCATTCTTCGCGCATGAGTAAGTTCCCCCTCCTAGTTGTGGAAGAGGGTAATTATTCGAAAATTACAGCGACCACGGCTTTCGCCTATACACCTTGTCAAACTACTGACCGTTCACTACGTAGAAAAACCTGTAAACGCAGTCGAGGGTAGATTTCCCAAGTTCGGAGCAGCTCATTTTTATAGGCCTGGGCGCCGGACGGACAATACAGATATGCCAACCAATTTGGGCAACCCGGGGCCCTGTGAAAGAGGATAATAAGTGCCATCTAGGAGATTGTGTTGGTACTAGGCTTATAACATTATTCGGGAACGTGAAGTACTTCTTATAGAGCATTCTGGTGAAATTATCTCAAAATTGAAAATTTCTGAGATGTAACAATCATCTAGCAGAACTGCGATTTATATATAGACCGAAGAATAATGTTGCAAATGTGATTAAAATTCATCTTAATGTGGCGGACGGATACACGTACTTATTTCTCGGGCCTTTTGAATTTTCAATAATTCAAATTTCTTATTAAAATCCCTCAAAGTTTTTAAGTATATTAATCCGTCTTTGATAGCGATAAGTTGCCCTGTTATTATGTGAAATCAAATATTCCGTGTAATGGATTCATGGACGGGTATTTGTACCCGTTTCTTGGGTGTATTGAATTTTCAATGACTTAAATTTATTATTAGAATTACTCAAAGATTTTAAGCATATTAATCCGTCATTTGCCGTGCGAACATTTACCGTGGTACTATGTGACACGAAACAATCTTTGGTATTTGTATATGAATTATACCCCAAGTTTAGGAGTGTAGTCTAAAAAACAACAAAAAAACCAACCCTCTTAGTGTAACTTTTAATATTAGAGCTGCCAGCGCGTAAAGAAACAAGCTGGTGTACTCCAAAACACTTTAAATTCGCTTTGTTTCAAAAGTTAGAGATTTCCAGCTGTAGAAAGAGAATTTTTCCGATAGTGATGTATTTACTGACGTCGGCGGATAATTTCGTTTCTAACACCTCGCTTTGAAGAACGTTCACTCGCGAAAGAAAGTTTCTTTGATATTTTGTTCAGAATTTCTCCAAGTTAATCATTATTTTTGTCAGCATCTTTTCTAGTCGAATCTTTAGAAGGATGGATGTTAGCTGAAACAACCCAATAATCCAATTGACTGAAATATTTTATCTTTTCCAATAACATCATCTATTTGCGGTGATATATTTTAGAGTTTTGTAGAATATTGAACAACACTCTCTTTGTATATATATATATATATGTGTGTGTGTGTGTGTAAATATATATATATTATATATATATATATATATATATGTATATATATATATATATATATCAGGGGCCTGCAGACTTTTCCAGGGTACGGGCTTCTTATAATTTTTTCAAGGTGTTACGGTCCACCCAGTGACGTAGGTGTGGTAAGCTAAACAAAATGTCTACAAAATTTATTATAACTTAATAATAAATATGGAATATGTACTTATCTACATAACTACAATAAAAAACTTACTCTTTTAAAACCGCGTTTAAAGCAAAATGCAAGATACAAACATAATAACAATTGCCTAAAATATCAAATGATGCATTTATTATATGCATTCATTAATAATATCAAATGATGCATTTATTATCAAACAATTAAATTACATTAAAAGATAAATCATTTTCATCTAAAGTTAGTTCTCGTAGTTATAGTTAGTAGAAGACTAACTCTACATACTTAGTCTCTATAAATCTGTTTCTTTTACTATGAACGTCTTATGACTTAGTAAAGGCGGTCACCCCAAAATGCATGTATATATATATGTATGTATGTATATATATATATATATATATATATATATATATATATATATATATATATATCAGGGGCCTGCAGACTTTTCCAGGGTACGGGCTTCTTCTAATTTTTTCAAGGTGTTACGGTCCACCCAGTGACGTAGGTGTGGTAAGCTAAACAAAATGTCTACAAAATTTATTATAACTTAATAATAAATATGGAATATGTACTTATCTACATAACTACAATAAAAAACTTACTCTTTTAAAACCGCGTTTAAAGCAAAATGCAAGTTACAAACATAATAACAATTGCCTAAAATATCAAATGATGCATTTATTATATGCATTCATTAATAATATCAAATGATGCATTTATTATCAAACAATTAAATTACATTAAAAGATAAATCATTTTCATCTAAAGTTAGTTCTCGTAGTTATAGTTAGTAGAAGACTAACTCTACATACTTAGTCTCTATAAATCTGTTTCTTTTAGTATGAACGTCTTATGACTTAGTAAAGGCGGTCACCCCAAAATGCATGTATATATATATGTATGTATGTATATATATATATATATATATATATATATATATATATATATATATATATATATATATATATATATATGTATATATATATATATATATATATATATATATATATATATATATATGTATGTATTTATATATGTATGTATATATGTATGTATATATATATATATGTATATATGTATGTATATATATATATGTAGTATGTATGTATGTATGTATATATATATAAATATATATATATATATATATATATATATATATATATATATATATATATATATATATATATATATATATATATATATATATATATATATATATATATATATATATATAATATAATCATTACATCTCGTTCTTAAAATGCAACCTGAAAAGGAAAACTAGCTCAAATTTACATGGCTGGAGCTAGACTCAGCCTGAAAGAATTTAAATTTTGAAGCAGTCGGGTCGAATCATTTTATTAGGAGCGATAGTAACATACGTCCTTTCATTTCAGATGCTCGGAGCGAAGTGTAATATCACCTTTCAACATTACGCGCTAGAAGCGAGGTACATGTGGCTGTTGTTTTGAAATGTCAGCGGAATTTCGGGCTGGCAATGCGAACTCACGCCTTTCTCGGGACGTATACACGTGTAGAAATGCAACGTTTGCTATTTTATGGGAAGTTCTGTTGCTATGGGTTTCTAAAGCGTTAAAGTAATGTTACTGGGGATTGGATTTAGGAAAGGAAATTTAACTGATAGAATGGAGGGCCTAGTATTTAATTTATTACACATATATATATATATATATATATATATATATATATATATATATATATATATATATATATATATATATATATGTGTGTGTGTGGCATTTCACCACCTGATTCCATAACACATACAATAAGCACAACCGACGAGGCAGAGTTCTATAAAATTGCAGTCCTTTATTTCACAAGAGTTGGTAGTGGATATCAGAGCGTCTTTCTAGCATGACGCGAAACATACAAGTCTTTTCACATACACAGCAACAACTGAACTGCCTGCTCTCTTAGTCAGGGGCTGTACCAAAGTCAGCGACTGTTTACATCAACACAGATGTTTGTCGTGGGTGGTATACTACTAAGAAGTACATTGGGTGCGTTTTATCTTTATGGTATTGTTTGTCACTTTTGATCCTTTATCTCTGGCTCCTGCAGCCATTATCTCTGAGATATTGTGAACTGCGGATTTTAGATGACTAGAGACGGGGTTTTGTTACTCCTTCTGGGCGGCACGGCTAAGATTCCTATCAACTGAAAAGAATTTATTGTGTTGTTTTCCCCACTGGAATTTGCAGATGTTCACTTGCTGTTGGGTGTGCTAATTCTGAGAAAAGGGTCCTCTCTTAACAGATGTGGGGACCCGAATTATAGAAATAGACGAGATTCAACTTATAATGTCAAGATTCAACTTATAATGTCACATGTGTGCAGATCCGCCTGACATCAAATGACACCTCCCAGGCAACGGACAATCAACCACCATGGTGATGATAACGGACAATTCTTGAAGACTATGTTGCGAGTGTCAAACAGTAAGAACTTTCCGTGTTTATTGGATACCGGTTCAAATGTGACAATCATGCCAAAATCTTGGCTACCTGGACTTACCCATAAAGAAAGCCCCATGGAACCGCAAACAGTGCAACAAACGCAAGGTAAGATTATTATTGTTAAAATTATCAATGTAGAAGCTACAATAGGTGATCTAACCAGAACTATTGAAGTTTATGTTATAGATACCCAGTTGAATTATATCTTATTATCTTTGCCACATATGAAATTATTTAACTTGAATATTAAATTAAGTGATTGTAGTGTATATCAGGATAATCTAGATATTACTCTTAACAAATTATCGAGTTGTTATCATAATGTTTCATATCATCTCAATTCTAATATAAAAAATAAGAATAATAATAACAATTAGAGTCAGGATGATGTCGAGAGTACCATATTCATAGAGACGAAATATTTTTATAATTCTAATAAAATAGTAGATAATCAATATGATCCAAGTAAGGGAGTAACTGAAAATTCTAATGATATGATTTGTGCTAAAAAGTATTATAGTTCTGTTATAAGTGAGTGTTGATTTACTATTTTTCATGCTTATGGGTAGTATTTGTTTAGTGTGTTGGTATATAATTGTTTAAGTGACATTTTATTAATTTCAATTTGTGAGTAGAGGTTGTTTCAATACTTTTAATATGTGTAATTAGTAATTGCGTAGTGTATTGGTATATAATTGTTTAATTGGTATTTTGTTAATTTGAATTAGGAGTAACGTGTATTGATATGTAGGTAGAGTAAAATGATAAATGAATATTCTGATGATAATAACTGTGCTAAATTATATTATGGTCCTATTCAAAATAATTGTGATGATATAATGCTAACGAATGGCAATGGAGAACATGAGCATCCAAAAACGTCTATGCAAATCAGGAATACACTTGATTTGACTGAAGACTATAAGACTCAGAATGCCATTCAGGATAAATTACCTGAATTTGTTAACATGAATCTATCGTCGGAGCTCATTCCTCTATTGTCATCGTTTATTGGTATATTTCCTAAAAGTAAATATGATATTGGGAGATTGAATATGGAGCCTTCTAGGAATTATTACAAAGTCAGAACTACCTGTAGCATTGAGGCCTTATAGAGCGTGCTAGGAGTAACAGAGTGAACCCTGACCCCACCCAACGGAAGTAGGTCAAACGACGAGTAACGAAGTATAGTGTTTTAGAGGGGTAGGTGAAAGAGCACCTCTGATTATCACCGAACTCCTTCCATCTTGTATACGAATGAAAACGAAACTGTCTTTCCACTGTAACACCAGTGAGCTATCACCGCACACTCTTCCTTCGTAACGTGGGTGAAACATGACACCCTCCTCGGTTCGGTGTGGGGAATTGGGAAGCAAGGCTCGTCCGCCATGTTTGTCCTTATTGTCTTCTATTGCCTTAAAAATGCATATAAGTTCATTTAATCAATTTGATTTCTTCTTATTAAAATCCATTAGGTGTTCCCTCGCAAAGTAACATTCTTGTCGACTTGTGGCATTTCACCACCTGATTCCATAACACATACAATAAGCACAACCGACGAGGCAGAGTTCTATAAAATTGCAGTCCTTTATTTCACAAGAGTTGGTAGTGGATATCAGAGCGTCTTTTTAGCATGACGCGAAACATACAAGTCTTTTCACATACACAGCAACAACTGAACTGCCTGCTCTCTTAGTCAGGGGCTGTACCAAAGTCAGCGACTATTTACATCAACACAGGTGTTTGTCGTGGGTGGTATACTACTAAGAAGTACATTGGGTGCGTTTTATCTTTATGGTATTGTTTGTCACTTTTGATCCTTTATATCTGGCACCTGCAGCCATTATCTCTGAGATATTGTGAACTGCGGATTTTAGATGACTAGAGACGGGGTTTTGTTACTCCTTCTGGGCGGCACGGCTAAGATTCCTATCAACTGAAAAGAATTTATTGTGTTGTTTTCCCCACTGGAATTTGCAGATGTTCACTTGCTGTTGGGTGGGCTAATTCTGAGAAAAGGGTCCTCTCTTAACAGATGTGTTGACTCGAATTATAGAAATAGACAAGATTCAACTTATAATGTCAGATATATATATATATATATATGTAACAAGAAAACGCGTCTTCCTAAATTACTTTACTTTAAAGCATATGCTCTTGTTGATAAAGCACGATCCCTTTTCCAAAAATTGCAACCTAAAAGTAAAGTAAGTATAATTTATAGTAGCCCTGCAGATCATTAAGCAGGCATGTGAAGTATCTGAACTCAATAACATCCCCAGATATGAGTGTTCGAAGTTTATGAGATTCCGAATGTCAGTATAGTGTCAAAATTCTTGAAGAGCCCTCGAATCACTCTGAATTATGTCTCTATAACGTCAAAAAACCCACTTTGCAAGAACTTTATGACCAGTTATCCCTATGCCCAGGTCAACAGTTCGCGGTTTTAACAAGCGCGGTATCTAGCAGTAAAGTCCCCGATAAACTTAAGTGGATACGTGAACTCCACGGATCTAAAGTCGCCCAATTAAAAAATAAGTAGTTTAGGCCCTCTGGCGAAAATATCGTAAAACAGCCATTTAATATTGCATGAACGGAAGACTTTCCGCCCTCTTCGTTTCTAACTGTTGTCGCTGTCGGACCTGCTGTCCGCTCTTGTATGTAATCCGCGTCCCGTCCTGGCATGGACGCCGGACAAGTCATGTGGCCACTGCAGCTAATGCCTTCTGATAAATAAAGCACGTCTTGGAATTTGTGCATTTCATCAATGGCTCCATGTTTGTTTCTCCTAAATATAGTAAGTATTGTCCTGGATGAACACTACGCCCGACTGCATCTCCCCGCGTTCTGCGCATCAATTCAACTTGTGCTAAATTTTCCAAATGTGATTATTATCACATTTATAAAGTCGACAGGATTTATACCTGTCCTGGAATCCTCAGCGGATATTTTTCATAAAAAGTATCTTTACGTCATGTGCTCCAATCACATCATTTTGTGAAAAATTTGTGCAGTTTCTTCATATTGTTATTTGTGTTAACCCCGCTGGATTTCAAGTGTTTAATTCCATACAAGAATTTCCAAAGCTTTTTTCGAATCTTCAAATGATATTTTTACGTACAAGAAAGTTATGCGATGTCTACGTTTTCACCTCAACGGATCATCCTTTTTCAATATGAGTGCTCAAGTCGCTGTTTACGCGGCTCTCCTTTTTTCTATGTGTCACTTATTACAGCATAAAATTGTTCTGCTCCCTTCACCTTCCCACAACGCCTCAGTGGGTTTTGAATTAATTCTCCTAATCGTGAAAATTATGCCTCGTTTTTAAAAAATTGTGTTCATATGTACGGCTTGTGTTGTACATTGGCCTGTGTTGTGCTGCATTAAGAAGAAATATGCCAGCAACTTCCGCTAGCAACAGTTCATTCCCAAGAACTATTGCCTTGTTAAAACATTTGTAATCGTCTTTTAAGAGACTAAATTAAAATTAATTTACGCCGACGAGGAAAAAAGAATAATGGTAATAATAAATAAATAAATAAATAAATAAATGAACAGAAATTAAAGGTAAGACAAATTGTGTATCAAATTACTTTTTCCATATGTGTTTTTCAAGATTAAGTGGTGAAACTGAATTTTGTTAAAGTATAAATTAAATTTATCTTGGAAGTGTATAAAATTTTATGTAAAATTGTAATTAATGTTTAAATATTGTGTTCTTAATAATGTTGATGATTTAAAGGTAATTTGATCAATTATTAATCTAACGTAATCCTCTTTTGCTTAATATAAATTCGGTATCAGTTTTATCATTTTACAAATCAGTCAAAAGTATCTAATTCGCGTTTAGCTTAAAAACCCTCTATGTGAAACAGAGAAATGGAAAAAGTAGGTCAAACCTCCGAATTTACCGTGCCGCGCTATGCTATCAACATATGGAGGGTCGAAGGTTACTATTCCTCCCAGAGGAGAGTAATAAATTTAGTTCCTCATCGTTTGGATGTACTCAAACGCGTAGAAGTTGAAGTTTTTATTTTGATGTCTTGATCATTAGATATTTTTTCTCTCTCCTTTCAAATGGTGAAAGAAGATAGGTTTCGGTTTCTAAATTTTGAGTACTATATGGATGCCGATAAAGATAAATAAATATTAATAAAAATAATGAATAGTTAAATTTTAAATCTATCAACAAAAATATTTATCAACTTATGTAAACGGTTTGTAATCTATTTTAAAAAATTATAAGAGTATAAAAAATTGTTTTATTTTACTGAAGTATGAAAGTACAAACATTGCTAACTTAGTATTCTTCACAAGTTACCTAAACATTGTACTTTTTTACATTGTAAATTGAAAAAGGTATATGGTTTTGAATCCTCATGGGTATATTATGTAGTTGAAAGTTAATTAAAGGTATGAGAGTAATATGTTTTTTCAGGAGATTTTCTGGTACAGTATAAATTTCAAACAGCAGATATCTATAACCATATAGGATCGGAGCTCTTTCTAATCTATATGCGTCCCATATGCCACGGTTGAATATTAACATTCGTCTGCTATAGAGGAAGTGCCCATCCCAGAAAATTCTCAAGATGATAAAGGATAAATAAATAGAAACAAAAAAAGTAATGTTTCATATATGATAAAAAGAGATGTATGTTTTTAAGATGTAAGAGGTTATATAACAGGAGGATTCATACCAAAATGCTAGTAGTAACATTAAATAAAAATATCGCGTTATTAATGAAAGTTATAGTGCTTATATAAGAAATTAAATATGATATATATTGAGAAAGAATTTAGTACATTTATTTGACTTATTATTTTAGAGGTTATTATTTTTGTGGATATTATATTGTTTTGGGTAGTGAATATGAATATTGAAATTAAATTAGTATGAAATATTAAAATTGAATTTGTGCAAGGAAATTCATATTCTGTCAATGATATAATGTGTGTTTACCTTTGCTGCATACAGTGTACTTAAAAATTTGTAAAATTCTATGTCAACGGAAAAATTTTCCTTTCAGCAAGAACTTTTCTTATTTCGATGGGGGGGGGGGGGTAAATGTAACAAGAAAACTCGTCTTCCTAAATTACTTTACTTTAAAGCATATTCTCTTGTTAATAAAGCACGACCCCTTTTCCAAAAATTGCAACCTAAAAGTAAAGTAAGTATAATTTATATTAGCCCTGCAGATCATTAAGCAGGCATGTGAAGTATCTGAACTCAATAACATCCCCTGATATGAGTGTTCGAAGTTTATTAGATTCCGAATGTCAGTATAGTGTCAAAATTCTTGAAGAGCCCTCGAATCACTCTGAAGTTATGTCTCTATAACGTCAAAAAACCCACTTTGTAAGAACTTTATGACCACTTATCCATATGCCCAGGTCAACAGTTCGCGGTTTTAATAAGCGCGGTATCTAGCAGTAAAGTCCCCGATAAACTTAAGTGGACACGTGAACTCCACGGATCTAAAGACGCCCAATTAAAAAATAAGTAGTTTAGGCCCTCTGGTGAAAATATCGCAAAACATCCATTTAATATTGCATGAACGGAAGACTTTCCGCCCTCTTCGTTTCTAACTGTTGTCGCTGTCGGACCTGCTGTCCGCTCTTGTATGTAATCCGCGTCCCGTCCTGGCATGGACGCCGGACAAGTCATGTGGCCACTGCAGCTAATGCCTTCTGATAAATAAAGCACGTCTTCGAATTTGTGCATTTCATCAATGGCTCCATGTTTGTTTCTCCTAAATATAGTAAGTGTTGTCCTGGATGAACACTCCGCCCGACTGCATCTCTCCGCGTTCTGCGCATCAACTCAACTTGTGCTAAATTTTCCAAATGTGATTATTATCACACACACACACACACATATATATATATATATATATATATATATATATATATATATACTGCTGGCCACCCAAATTGCAACACTAAGAAAGACAAGAGATATCACAACAAAATTTATTTTGTAGATAACATGTTGACCAAGTATCAAATGTTTAAATTTATAGACTTCTGTGAAGTGTGGTTCCTGCCAAAATCAGTAGCCAGAGTAGCCGCCATTGTTGGAGATCACCGCTGCCACACGCCTCGGAATTGATTCAAAGAGACTTTGGATGAGTTATTGGGGTACAGCAGACCAAGCAGCTTCCACACGTTGCCAAAGTTGATCTGCTGTGGCAGCTGGGGATGGAATCTGGGTCAATCGTAGAGCAACCATGAACCACGTGTTTTCTATCGGCGAAAGATCCGGTGAGCGAGGCGGTCAGGGAAGCAATTCAATCTGGCGATTGACGAAGAACCGTTGGACAATGCGTGCCACGTGTGGTCACGCATTATCCTGTTGAAATATGGCTGTGGGCAAGCCCTGAAGGTAAGGAAGGACAACTGGCTCCAACACCTCGGAGATGTAGCGCTGCCTGTTTAAAGTACCGGAAATGCGTACTAGAGGTGTGCGAGAGTGATATCCAATACCGCCCCATACCATAATTCCCGGTGCAGGACCAGTGTGGCGGTGCATAACGCAGCTGTTCAGCATCCTCTCTTCACGGTGTTTCCAGACTCGAATGCGACCATCGTGGTGTTGCAGACAGAAGCGTGACTCGTCAGTAAAGACAATTTCATTCCATTCTGCCGTCCACATCCTTCTGTCATCGCACCATTGGCGGCGGAGACGTCTGTGGTTCTTCGTCAAGGGTAGACAAAGCAATGGACGTCTTGCGGACAGATCACTCTGCTGTAAACGGCGTCGAATGGTACGCGCAGACACTGGATGATGCGTTACAGACTGCATGTGCTGTGCTATGGTTCGTGATGTGACTGAGCGATTCGTCACTGCCATGCGCACAATTTGCCTGTCATCACGTGAAGTGGTGCGCTGAGGTGGATGCGATCGAACACGCCGGTCCGTCGTACCCTCCTGCATCCAACGATCACATATCCGCATTACAGTTGTTTGGTTTCGTCCAACACGACTACCGATTTCCCTGAAAGATAATCCACAATCTCGGTAGGCCACTATCCTTCCTCTGTCGAACTCGGATACTTGATCAAAAGATGATCGCTGTTTTCGACGAGGCATAATTGATAGTTTTTTTTGAAAAAACCACAAGAAAAACACAATTGCCGAACTTGAAATCGTCGAAATCTCCAAGCCTTAAATAGCGCTTTGAAATGGCGCCATAGGCGCGCGTGATGTGCGTCTACGCTGAAATTCTAATCATTTGCATATCTCACCTCCGCTAATGCATGTTGTAAATTTCATGTTATTTGCATGTTTACTTCAGGGTGTTGCATTTACAGTGGCCAGCAGTGTGTGTGTATATATATATATATATATATATATATATATATATATATATATATATATATATATGTACATATATATATATACATATATATATATATATATATATATATATATATATATATATATATATATATATATATACATATATACATATATACATATATATTTATATATATATATGTATATATATATATATATATATATATATATATATATATATATATATATATATATATATGTATATATGTATATATATATATATACATATTTACATATATATATATATATACATATATACATATATACATACATATATATATATATATATATATATATATATATATATGTATATATACATATATATATATATATATATATATATATATATATATATATATATATATATATATATATATATATATATATACATATATACATATATACATATATATATATATATATATATATATATATATATATATATATATATATGTGTGTGTGTGTGTGTATATATATGTATGTATATAATATTAAAAACATAGTAATGTCTTAATTCAACACTCTTAACATTTAAAAATTATTAATTCCTCAATTTACTATTCCAAATTACAAACCCTTTTTTAATCCCTTAAATTATTTAATTCCCTTTGGGCATTCGCGTTAAATTCCATTATTACAGTCTTCGGAAAATCATTCAAGATGGCTGTCTTTTTTAACTAAAGGGACCCTGCATGCGTCAGTACAATTTTAAATCAGTTCTGCACATCAACCACAACTTTAAACCAATCAACTATTAAGACACACCCTTTAATCACGTGATGGACTGAAGTTTATATGAGTGTTTTTTGATTTGTGTCCGAGGGTTGAGATGAAATGCGGGAATGGATTTGAATATTTGTGATGCACGGCCGGGCGACAAGTCATCCATTTTAACATCAAAACTATGCCACTCAGCCCTTCATTCGTCGGCCCGCGCTCGTGATGTTACATATATATATATATATATATATATATATATATATATATATATATATATATATATATATATATATATATATATATATATATATGTATGTATATATATATATATATATATATATATATATATATATATATATATATATATATATATATATATATATATATATAAATATATATATATATATATATATATATATATATATATATATATATATATATATATATATATATATATGTGTGTATGTATAGAAAGGGGAAAGTGTATGGCATAAGAAAATAAATAGTTCAAAATTTAAGCAATAGCTGACACTTTATTCGTCATAACGTAAATAGGTTCGGCTACCAGTGATATTTGAATCCCGATTCGATGGCTATTGTTTTAGTTGCAGGTTAAACTAACTGTACTATTCAATGAGCATGACTGTATCGATGCTTTCCTTAAAAATGATTCCAAGTCATTCGGGAGTTCTGGCACTCATAGTAGAAACCCTGGCACTCATGTCTGGCATTCATAGCCCATCCACCATGACAATTTGCTGTCACATCGGATGGGAAAAATTTGTTTTTAATCATCGCGCGACTTGCTTAAAAAATGTTCAATTTGCTGTACACCGTTTTATGCCACAAGTTGAAACCGAGAAACAGCATGTTCCACAGTAGATCGGTGGTGTCGTTGTGAATGTGTTGGGCATTGCGTGTCTTCAATTTAGCTAAGCTGGCAATCGGACCACTGAATAAAAAAAATTTCAGATAACCCCACAACCAGAAATCGAAAGGATTTAGATAAGGTCATCTTGGCGGCCAGGCTGTTGGAAAATGACGACTGATAATTATATCACTTCCGAAATGTATGTTGGGTAGCTGCTTCATTGGATTTGCAAAGTGTGGAGGAGCGTCATCTATATATATAAAACAGTTCCGTAACTGACTCCCTCACTGACTGACTGACAGACATACAACGCACAGACCAATCCTAAAGGGACCTAAAGGGCTGAAATGTTGCATGGCGATTCTTTTTATAGTGTACGGGTGCACTAAGAGAGATTTCTGAAAAATTCTTCTTAGATTTTTTAAAATTAAATTTTTAAGCTGTTTTAGTAACTTTTTTCAACCTTGCATTAAAATAATAATTTGAGAGTTATGAAATTTAAATCACAAGAAAGATCCTAAAAATTGCTTTAAAATGAAATCTTTTTCGAATCTTTACGTCTATTTTCTGATTTTTGGTGAATTTTTAAAGATTAATTTTTAGAATTTAATTTATTAAATGCTGATCACGGGATCTCTTTTTCTGGTATTTTCAATAAATTTATCGTCACGTGCATAACAACTAAATAGACAAAAAAATATTTTTTTCCTTGCTAATGCGGCAGACAATTGGACATTATTTTGTCTATAAAAATATCCCTTACTTTTTTTTTAGAAATATATATATATTTTGTTCTACATCAATTGTATATATTGATCGTCGTATTTATTATATATAAATATATATATATATATACATATATATACATATATATATATATATATATGTATATATATGTATATATATATATATATTTATATATACATATATATATATATATATATATATATATATATATATATATATATATATATATATATATATATACATATATATATATATATATATATATATATATATATATATATATATATATATATATATATTGGCATTAATTGCATACATTGACCGTTGTATTTAATTTGAATGTACTACGTAGCGAAGTGAGGGTTTTCAGGTAGTCTTCTATAAAGATTTTGCGACACACACATGCATGCTGTGCTGGAATGATGTGGTTGTGCAAAACAGTCCCATTGCGTCAACCATTAGTTCGTGTTCAACAAGTGGCAGAAAATTGTGGACAGCATATTGAACATTTCTTCAGCAAATCTCGCGATAAAAACTGGTTCTTCCCATTCGATGTGGCATCATCTTGTCGCGGTGGATGGGTTTTCCACTAAGATTGCCACAACTGCTTAATGGCGTGGAAGTTATTTTTTCAGCAAAAAACCGATACAGGCATGCACATTGAGCAGTACAGTTCGTTTAACCTGCAACTCAAACAGTAGCCGTCGCATTGGGATTCAAATGTTACAAGTAGCCGAACCCATTTACGTTATGACGAGTAAAGCGCCATCTATTGCTAAAGTTTCAAAGTATTTTTTTCTTATGCCATACCCTTTCCCCTTCATCGCGTATATTCAGGTCAAAATTCAAGTGATTTTGACCAGTGTTTCTTTCTTTACAGATTTTTGAAAGTTCAACATTAATTATAATCCCCCTGTATATATACATATATATATATATATATATATATATATATATATATATATATATATATATATATATATATATATATATATATATACTAGAAGGTAACCCGTCATTTTGACGTCATAATACTAATAATAACGTCATAATGGAAAAAGTATATGAAAGTTAAAAAATATCCCGAATTATCCAACAATATTGCATTTAATCCATACCTTGTAAAACGCAAACCCTTTCATTATTTTTTATTTATTTAGTTTTTCATGCGATTTTAGTAGTAGACTGCCATCCAACCCGTCATTTTGATGTCATAATACTAAAAATGACGTCATAATGGAAAAAGTATATGAAAGTTAAAAAATATCCCGAATTATCTAACAATATTGAATTTAATCCACACCTTGTAAAAGCAAACCCTTTCATTATTTTTTATTTATTTAGTTTTTCATGCGTTTGGAGTAGTAGACTGCCATCCAGTTTTTTACAGCTCACTACGCGATATGAATACTTGAGCTACTTGATTCATTCACATTCAAGTTTGTTTACTTTCAGAATTCATCGCAAAAGTAAACAGATTTTTAAAAACTGTTAAATATACAGCTAAAAGCATCCAATTTTTTTAGTTCTGAATGTTTTATAGAAAAATAGGCTGAACAAATATGATTTGATGGAGAAGATATTAGTTTTTAGGTAAGAAAAAATTCTGATCCACATCTGAAATTGAAATTAAGCCTAACCGGCTGTTTGTTTACTGAGGGCTTCAATTGAAAGATGAGTACAGCCCGGAAGTGTTATACAGAGACAACGGCTATTATATATATAATATGTGTGTGTGTGTGTGTGTGTTTGTTTGTTTGCTTACAATGAAACTTCACTAGCCGTCCACCCCTATTTGGCTGTCATATTTTGTTCAGAACCAATTGAAGACTCCATAGAGCCAATGTTTTGGGAGAAACGTCTTTTCGACAGCCACCCCTGAAAACGGCCAATTTTTTTCCGGCACTATTACTGGCCGCCAGATAGAAGTTTCACATCATATATATGTATATAAAAGTAAGAAATTGTAATAGAGAAATTTATAATTCTGCTCTGCATATCTCACGCTAGAAAAATTATCACAAATAGCATTTAAAAAAATATATTTTATTGACTTAACAGTTAATGACGTAAGTGGTTATAACCGAAGACATAAGTGGTGTTTCGGAGGTACGGTCATCGTTCACTATCCTAGTATCTTCCATATCTCTCTATTCTAATGAAAAAGTAACTCCCACTGCAGCAGCAGCAGCAGCAGCAGCCGCAGCTGTCAAAAGTTTGTCACGCTATCTCCTCCGAAACCGCTGGGGGTATGGGGGTCGAGACCGATACCAATAGATGCAGAAAAATGTGGGGAACAAAGTTAGGCATGTCTCATCTTCGACTTTAAGTGTTTTTTAATGTTTTGTGGGATAATATTGACATTTTCATCTTCAGATTACGATAACTCTCCAAAAAATGATCGTAGAATTTTAATCTTCTTACAATCTAAGACTGCAGACATTTTTAATTCAAACTAGACCTCATTTGGTTAAAAATATTTTTAAACAGACTAATATTTTTATCAAAAAATGAAACACAGTTTTTAAAGAAATATTGACATTTTCATCTTCAGATTACGATAACTCGCCAAAACATGATCGTAGAATTTTGATATGTTTTGTGGGATAATATTGACATTTTCATCTTCAGATTACGATAACTCTCCAAAAAATGATCGTAGAATTTTAATCTTCTTACAATCTAAGACTGCAGACATTTTTAATTCAAACTAGACCTCATTTGGTTAAAAATATTTTTAAACAGACTAATATTTTTATCAAAAAATGAAACACAGTTTTTAAAGAAATATTGACATTTTCATCTTCAGATTACGATAACTCGCCGAAACATGATCGTAGAATTTTGATCTTTTTACAATCTAAGACTACAGATGTTTCTATTTCAAAATAGTCCTCATTTGTTTAAAAATATTTTAAAACAGACTAGTATTTTCATCAAAAAACGAAATACAGTTTTTCAAGAAGTATCGTCCCCTATGGGAAAGTAATATCGATGTTCCTTGAGTTTTTATCTTACAAAGAAAATATTTACATCATCTGGAAGCTGAAAGCTTTATCATTCATATAAACCTCACTTCAAGTCTATATCTTAAATTTTCGGTTTTTAATTGGATTTTAAAGCTGATAACTCAACAGTGATGAAACGTTCTTAGCATTAAGAGTGACAACAGTAAATGGATGGAAGCTGTTACATTGCCGGAGAATTACCCCTATGTATCTCCCAAGAAGCACACGACGGGCCCGACCTGGCAGAAGCCCACTTGGGATAATCTCGAACCCCTATGTATCTCGCTATTGGCCATAATAGAGGAGCGAGCGTAGCAAGCCTAGTCTGGGATATAAAAGTAAATGAAGGACTTGTTTAATAGTGTTTAATGTTTGTCGTTGTCTTGAGGAATCTAGTAGTTCCTAGTACCTATTTCTTTAAAGTCGTGATAGTCTTGGAAATGAAGCTTTGTCTTTAACGAGTTATGGATACTTCACTTTTTAGAGAGAGAGATAGTCTAATTTTCTTGCAAACTTGACAACTGTGAGGTTTTTTTACAAAAGCTGATATGATGCAGAATGTTTTTTTTCTTCACATGAACGCACATGCTGACTCTTACACTGTTGTGTAAACTTATGCATAATTAAGTATCCTTATTACCGTTAATTAATTTTTAAGCCTAACTGCAAGATTTTTTATTGAGCCCCATGATCTCACTCAAGTTTAATTCATCGTATATTGTTCTATAAATTATCCATCATAATTTTTGTAATTTTTCCTCTGCCTTTTTCTGGTTTAAATAGCGAATATCCCTTCGAAATACTACTATGAAAGCACTACAAAAATAACACTCTTAGTCGTAAATCAAATATGCGGAAACTAGATTTTCTCTTACAACTTCCTCCAAGCAGTGCTCTAAACACTAGTATGAGATAAGTTACAATGAAATTAAGCTTCATGAAAGAGCGCCTTATTCAAAGTAAATGTTCAGACATATCGAAAATCTGACGGACAGTTAAGAAATGCAACTAGCACCAGAGAAGCTGTTCTTTCTTAAAGTTATTTTTGTTTAGGGAGCAATTAAAATGTTTTTTTATATTCCTTAAGGTAGGATATACGATTGACTATGAAAATTCATGTTACTATTTTATTTTTCGTTTTAAAATGACTTATTAATACTTTCGATAAACATAATTACTGATGTAACTGTTTGTCTAAAGAATAGAGGAAAAAAGGAAACCTCAAAGTACAGTTTAGTAGTTTTCGGAAGATGTCAGGCAATCTTAGTATGGTTAAAGATGTTTTGTATGGGACTTAATTAATTGTTAAAACATGAATTCCTTACATGAATAGCTACAAGTTGTTATAACTTCAAATTCATTTTGAGTAAATTTTCAAAATTGATGAGAATTCTATCACGAGAGAATCTCTTAATGAACACTCTTTCGTTATTTTCAAATAAAACTGCATACAATTAGTTCTTAAGACATTTTGTGTAAAATGAATTACTACATTTTTATTAAACAGATTTCCTGTTTATCGACTCCATGGAAGACGCACCTTAATAATTCAACCCTTCTTAAAACTTAATATTTTCCCCATGTCACACAAAATATTCTTCGATAATACTCTACCTTACAAACAGCGATTGATTATACATAAATACTGAAAAAAAATTAGCTGATCCATCTTTTTTAGTGAGAGCATCCTTTGCAAAATTTAAATTTCGTTAAAATCTATATTAAATGTTTTGGAAATTAAGGTTGTTGTCTATTTATTTTGGGCTTTGATTTCATTAGCACCAAAGAAGAAAAGGAATGCAGTTTTTTTAATACATATCATTTTGAATACAGTGGTTACCTTATATCAATTATACATAGCTTTTCCCCCTAAACTTTATCATTATAGTTCCTCTAAATAATAAATGAACAACCGAACATTACTGGAATCAAAAGTTTTTGTCTACAGTTGTAAAATTTAAAACAATATAAGAAATTAAATACTCTAGAGCAGGCATGTCAAATCGCGGCCCGCTCTGGCATAAGGCTCAGAACGATGATTTATGGGGCCCAGGCCAAGCCAATGTAACGGTATATAAATATCATGTCATTTTATGCTCCTTACGCACCTTACAAACAGGTGCACCTCCCCCCTATAGCAGTGAGTAGTTGAACAGTTAACAACCACAAGCCAGACCAGCAGTCTGGTCAGTAAGTAGTCTTCGACGAAGTGATTTGTTCGGTGGGTATACAACTAGTTATATTTCGCTTTCGGGAACGCTAATTAATTTTTCGGTGTATGGTACGTTAATGTTCAAGAACAAAAAGTGTCAGAGAGAAAACATTGATATTATTCTTGTTGGTTTTTTTTTGTACTATACTTTCCGAAATAAACCTACGTTTCTAAGAAAATTGATTTTGAAGCTCTTCTTATTTTTGCAGCCAACATAAACTTAAATCTTGCTCATTTGGCCCATATCAGCCTTTGAGTGACACACTTCAAATAAAACATCTTAAAAATTTCCTAAAGCCTATTTTAGTCACAGAGGAGTATGCTTTGCCAAATGCTTCCCGAAAACAAACATGGGGGGCAGGTTTCAAATGACTCGTGAAAGCGATGACGTCAGCCAAACTAGCCGTACGAGTTTATCGCTTTTTTGGCATCCCATGGGCTAAAAGTAGCATGAGAGAGGCCTTCAATTCATCTTAAAGTTATATTACTCAAAAAGGCCTTTGCAAAGAAACCCGAAAAAGCACCATTTGCGATTAACCGTGAAAGCAATGATGTCAGATTATAGAAATTAGCGATTTTTCCGCTGCCGATCGAACATAGGGAGCTTTCGAGACAATCTCACGTGCCCCTCACGCGTCATGTGTCGCAAACAAGCAAGGATAATCGAATTTGCGAGATTTTTAAAATCTCGAGTAATTCGGGGCGATACAGTTTCCGCCACTTCCGTAAAGCCGGCGATCTCGAGGTATGGCGTCATACCGCTGAAGACTTCATGAAAGTCATTCCCAAAGCATTTTTTTATCCCAGAGGAGTATGCTCTGCCA
Organism: Dolomedes plantarius; assembly: GCA_907164885.2. Lineage (NCBI taxonomy): Eukaryota > Metazoa > Arthropoda > Arachnida > Araneae > Dolomedidae > Dolomedes > Dolomedes plantarius. The sequence continues at coordinate 117,435,027 of OU015498.1, read as the reverse complement.
AATACCTCCCAAAACGAACACGGAGGCGCAGATTTCAAAATAGGGGAAACTCTTGTACCTAGGGCCGGCTATTTTCAAATGGCAGTATCTTTACTTAAAACTAACTTACAATAATAAAAATAGTTTGTATACATTTCGTACTTTATTCTCTTTAAATAAAAATCGCATCAAGTGTCGAAAAAATAATTTTGTAAATGATATTGAAAATTTAAAAAAAATTACAAATGGCCCTAGGTACAATAACGCTATTGTACCTGGGGTCAGTTATTTCCAAAAACTGAAATTGTTGTTTACATAAAAAAAAACAATTTGTATGCATTATTTCTTTCATGCACAACTTCTAAAATCTTCGTAAGGAAGAAATGTTAATTCTAGGCAATGTCTTAAAAGAAGAAATATTTATTATTTTGTCACTTTCTAATGTATGTTTTTCTCCATTGTCTTCTTAATGATCCCACATAAATTTTCTGTTTCAAACACAGAATTCGTAACATTTAAAAAAAAATACTTTTTTCAATATTTCGCTTGAATTTCATTTTTCTCATGGCTAACAATGAGAATTCTACACTTGCCAAGTTTTCGTCCACCTCTTTTCCACCAGAGACCATGGCCCTAGGTACAAGATGATGTTGTTTTTGGCAAAATGGCTTCCATTGCCAAATGCAAAGACATGCAGAAACCAAACTTTGTTTTTATATCATTTTTTCCTTTAATGATTACAAAAATTATCTGCTATACATTAAAACATAAGTTTGCACTTACTTTCACAAAATAATACTTCAAATTGATGTGAAAAAATTTAGTTTTCATCATCAGATAAAGACTTTTCTATTTAACTATAGCTTCTTCTTGCTTTCATTAAAAATGGCAGTTATGATTTGAAACAGTGTTTTCACTCACTCCGATGAGTAAAAATGCTGTAAAATACACTGCTGGCCACCCAAATTGCAACACCAAGAAAGACAAGAGATATCACAACAAAATTTATTTTGTAGATAACATGTTGACCAAGTATCAAATGATTAAATTTATAGACTTCTGTGAAGTGGGGTTTCTGCCAAAATCAGTAGCCAGAGTAGCCGCCATTGTTGGAGATCACCGCTACCACACGACTCGGCATCAAGAGACTTTGGATGAGTTCATGGGGTACAGCAGACCAAGCAGCTTTCACACGTTGCCAAAGTTGATCTGCTGTGGCAGCTGGGGATGGAATCTGGGTCAATCGTAGAGCAGGACCCGGTGCAGGACCAGTGTGGCGGTGCATAACGCAGCTGTTCAGCATCCTCTCTTCACGGTGTCTCCAGACTCGAATGCGACCATCGTCGTGTTCCAGACAGAAGCGTGACTCGTCAGTAAAGACAATTTCATTCCATTCTGCCGTCCATATCCTTCTGTCATCGCACCATTGGCGGTGGAGACGTCTGTGGTTCTGCGTCAAGGGTAGACAAAGCAATGGACGTCTTGCGGACAGATCACTCTGCTGTAAACGGCGTCGAATGGTACGCGCAGACACTGGATGATGCGTTACAGACTGCATGTGCTGTGCTGTGGTTCGTGATGTGACTGAGCGATCCGTCACTGCCATGCGCACAATTTGCCTGTCATCACGTGAAGTGGTGCGCTGAGGTGGATGCGATCGAACACGCCGGTCCGTCGTACCCTCTTGCATCCAACGATCACATATCCGCATTTTAGTTGTTTGGTTTCGTCCAACACGACTACCGATTTCCCTGAAAGATAATCCACAATCTCGGTAGGCCACTATCCTTCCTCTGTCGAACTCGGATACTTGATCAAAAGATGATCGCTGTTTTCGACGAGGCATAATTGATCGTTTTTTTGAAAAAAAACACAAGAAAAACACAATTGCCGAACTTGAAATCGTCGAAATCTCCAAGCCTTAAATAGCGCTTTGAAGTGGCGCCACAGGCGCGCGTGATGTGCGTCTGCGCTGAAATTCTAATCATTTGCATATCTCACCTCCAGTAATGCATGTTTTAAATTTCATGTTATTTGCATGTTTCCTTCAGGGTGTTGCATTTACAGTGGCCAGCAGTGTAATAATTATTTAAACACAGCATGGTGGCCCTAGGTACACGATGGCCCTAGATACAAGAGTTTCACCTACTCGTGAAAGCGATAACATCAGGTAAACCGTCGTACAAGTTTAAGGTCTTTTCTTCATCCCATTGGCTAAAAGTAGCACCAGAGATGCCTGCAATTCAGGCATGTCAAACTCGCGGCCTTCAACAATTATTTGTGCCGCTCAGGCCCAGTCAATATAACGGTATGTAAATAATAGTGTCACCTTAGGCGCCTTACGGCCTATACCAGCCTTTGAGTTTTACACGCTTGTTTTACAGTATAATGAACAAAGGAAACAATATTATAATGGAAATTATGAAGGTTGCTGTAAATGCCTGATTAATAATACTTTTGACATAAGTGAAGGGATTCATAATGTTTTGACATACATAGTTAGCATTATCAATTCACATAAAATTTTTGTCATAAAGTGCCATCATACTATCAATTCCGAAAATATTTTCGTTACCTTATTATTGGAATAGATGTCATTTTTTTATAAATGGACATCATATTATAGGAACTGATCATTTTTTTCTTAAATGGATATCATATTTCCAGAAATTATTTTCAATAAATAATTATCATAATATTGGAATTGATAATTTTTTTCATAAATTTATATCATATTATCGGAATTGATAATTTTTTCATAAAATTATATCATATTATCGGAATTGATAATTTGTTTCATGAATGGAAATCATATTATTGGAATTGAGAATATTTTTTTTCACATATCTGTAAATCCGGCTTATGTAACAACCTTCATAATTTCTGTTAAAATATTTTGCTTCTTTTTATTATTATACTGTAGGATGCTTATTTTTTTATAATACGAATTGGAAAACTGTAGGACAAAAAAAACTGTTTCTCATAACCTCCCGTTGTTCGTTTATTAATTTCACGAATCGTACATATATACTCGTACATGAACACAGAAATACGTAAAATAATAAGTCCATACGGATGCATATAATTTTCTTCGGTAAGTTCAATTTCCAATACCTTATTTGTTCTTTATTGTTAATTTTCAAATGATTCAATCCCAAGGAAACAGAAAATTTAATTTAGTCTATAATAGGATGTTAGTGGATACATCCAAGTAACCCAAATCTAATTTAAGGATGGAAATAAGAAAGCCATCCGGAATCAAGATGAAATTTAAGGGACAAAAATAAAATGGAATGCAAATGAAGATCGGATTTCAATTTTCTTATTCGAGAAAGAAACATCAAGCGAAATATTGCCTACCAACTAATGAACTTTGATTTCAGACATTATTAGAAATAATAAATCCGCAGAAGTGGAATCTTATGAAACTGAAATGAGAACCATAAATTAAAACCTTATTTCTAAATTAAAGGAATCAGTTTTTTATAGAACAAGCATTTTTTTTAAGCCGGCTGAGTGTAATTGAAGATTTTGTCATTTTTTTTAAAGGGACAGAATTGATATAAGGTGAAAGTTATAGTTATGCTCTGTTGGGTAATTTAAATCAAATAGATTTTAACATTAGTCATTTTTATATTGTTATCCTCGAGTATTTTTCAGGAAATATGATTTTGGATAATTACGAAGCAAAAACTATTACTAGATAACTACTAATAATTTAACTCCTTCATCGTCTATGATTGTATAAACATCCAAAATTGATAAATCTGTTCAGCAAAAGTATAAGTCAATGCATTCCATTTTTACTCTTCTTTTCGCTTACTTTAAAGCTCTACCTTTAATCTGGGACCCTAATTAAGATGTAATTGTGCCATAATTTATACTTTGCATTCTTGAAATACATTTCTGAAACGTATTTATGTATACAGTAAGACTTCTCTATGGCAGTCGGTAACGGTTTTGAAAAAGATTGGCCGTTGTAAACAAGTGTCTTCCATAAGATTATCTCTATGGGGGTCTTGAATCAGTTCTGGACAAAATACGGCCTTCTGGAGAAATTTTATTTAGTAAGATTGCTCTGGTAGCACATAGTAGTCTTTAACTCCATAAAAAATATTTTTTTAGATTGTGTTATGACAGATGGTACGTCAGCGGGCATTTAAAACAAAAATTTACCCAAACTGGGAAATTTTTGTGTAGATACGAAAAGATGTAAGATGGAAGAAAAAATTAATGCGAAAGATAGAAGATGGAAGAAAAAATTAATACGAAAGTTGGAAGAAAATTGGTAACATTTGCAGCATATCACGCTCTATTTTTTCAAAAGAGATAAAAACATAACTAAAACGCAGAATACTATTTAGGCATTGTGGAAAAATTGAATTACGAAGTTGCCCGAAAGATAGCAGAAGGTAGTGGAATAAAACTGTGAACACGTCGTTCAATAAAATACAGTTTTGATTACTAAAAATCAAAACTGTGTCTTATTTTACTTAAAAATCAATTTTTGGCAAACGAAATTTTTGGCCAACCTAATATAAACTTATGATTTGTGTTTCAAAATGTGACGACAATGACCGCTCATTCATTTGTAAATTGTCCTTAGCGACTACCTAAACTAAAGTTCATCGGCGTGGCGTTATGGTAAACTGTTAATTAGATTGAAATTATTTGCCACCTGATAATTTTTATTGTATTGTAAAAAGTTGTATGTTCCCGTTTTTTTAATTATTCGTCTGTGCCTTATGTTATTGTTCTTTCATATTATATGCTCTAAAAAGTACAATAACAAAGCAAACAGACTGGAAAAATCATCTTTAAATAACAACAAAAAACCTTTCTAAGTGAAATTCGACATCTTTACCTGTAAAAGAAATGTCAAACGAAATGCTCTTCATCCATTAAAGATAAGTAATAGAACATCTCTTAAAATGGCTAATCTAATGAAGGGATTTGATTTGAAGAATCGTCTGAATAGCTTTCCTTCAGGATCCGGATGAAAAAAATATAGTAAAAAGTGTTACAAAAAGTTACAGGTTTATAATTTGAATTAATATGAAACTTTTATAAATGAGATTCTTTAAAGAAGATATTTTTTCACTTCTAAAATTATTTTTCACATCTACTTTTTTACACATGCGAAATATTGAACTATTTGCAATAAAAATTCATCTGATTCCCGTTAATTTAGCAAAATTTTCGGTTTGGAAAATCCCTATATATCAATAAGTTTCTTGTAATTATGTATTATTTGTCTCAGTTCCTTAAAAGTTGTTTACCGTCTAATCAGAACAACCATAGACGTTTTAGTCATTAAATGTCTAGACATCAAAATTGGGGAATATGCAATCAAACCTTATAACTATTTGAGTCGGTAACAAGTTTGCTTTAGTGAAATATAATATAGATTAATGTTCATGTACAGCAGATGTAATATGTTCCCCTTTCTCCTCCTCATGCATATATATATATATATATATATATATATATATATATATATATATATATATATATATATATATATATATATATATATATATATATATATATATATATATATATATATATATATATATATATATATATATATTTATATAAAGAGAGAGAGAGATACATATATGTATGCGTTTATTTTATGTATAAACGTAAGCTTATTAGGGGTTTTAAATGTTGTACAAATTGTTTATAAAACAGGTATGATAAATAAGTACTCAGAAAAATGTTATGAAAGTGGAATTTAAATTTTTCTTCGATGCAAAAATATCTAGTTATTGCTTCAGTTTGTCTGCTTTTTAAAAGAACTAATATATCAGAAAATGGGCTTAACTCGGTAAAAATTCAAACAAATTGAACAAAAATAATGACCCTCAAGTATGAAATTTAAATCTGAATTAATAGAAAGCAACCAATATGTTACAAAGAATAGTAAAATCTCTCATTAAACGAGTGAGTTTAAATTTTATTATCTGTTTCTTAGAGTTACTGAATCAAGCCTACTATTACAAAATTTGTTAATCATCACTTGTTTTAAACCTTAGTAAAATATTGTAAAAGTTCACATTCATAAATATCGCGTGGAAAAAAGGGTTTTTTTCCATTATCTTTTTTTGCGAAATCCACAAGCCATTTTTGCTAACGTTAAATGTGGACATTAAAAATGCTCATTCCTTTTCTTCCAATACCAGTTAAGGTAATATCACCGTTTAAATTTTAATACAAATGATGGAAAGAGTAATAAATTATAAATTAGAGCCATACTCTGATCAAATGTTGTCAAGCGTGAAAGGCTGATCTACGATATGACATGGTAGTTCCGTAGAAAGAAATATCGGTCCACGATGGTGCGGAAGTGGATTGGTATCCTGCCCATTACATAGCTTTTTTTTTACTGAAATAAAAAAATACATAAATGAGGTTTTGTTTGAGAGTTATAGCCGTTACAGCTGTGCTCGATGGAAATTAAGTGTCTTTTATCGGAGGAACTGGGCCCCTTGCCCTCTCTTTGGACGTGTGTGTGTGTGGAGAGGAAAGTAATGTTGAGGAAAGATACGTCACGAAGTTTAGTGGTTTGAATTATAGACCGAGAAAGATTATAGGTCATTAGACAAGAAAGTTTCAAGATAATACTTTATATTTGTTACATAGCGAATTTTAATGGAAATCACAGTCTAATAAGGCTGTTGTGTACCAACCCTATTGGGTTCGCTCACTTCAATGTTAACGAGTGGAGAAAATTAGATTATTTTTAATATTTAATTGTTAAAATTAGAGTCATGCAAGGTTAACTGAACCAATTTTTGAAATATATATACAATTAAAATGCTGGGTTAACTGAACAAATTTTTGAAATATATATACAATTATACCAACCCTATTGGATTCGCTCACTTCAATGTTAAGGTGTGGAGAAAATAAGACTCTTTTCAATATTTATTTGTTAAAGTTAGAGTCATGCAGGGTTAACTGAACTAATTTTTGAAATATATATACAATTAAAATGCTGGGTAAACTGAACCAATTTTTTAAATCTATTTTCAATTATACCAACCCTATTGGATTCGCTCACTTCAATGTTAACGTGTGGAGAAAATTAGACTCTTTTTAATATTTAATTGTTAAACTTAGAGTCATGCAGGGTCAACTGATCCAATTTTTGAAAAATTTATACAATCAAACGGGAACACAGAACAGGGTATTTTATCAAATACCAAGCAGTGATTATCTTTTTCAAAAGCTTCACTTTTCTTGTACACCTGATGATATGTGTATAGCCTGAAACATTTATAGTACCTATAATATGGATCTAATATTAAGAAGAGGATTTTTCAGTAATGTAGCATTTATTTTCCTGTTTGAGACTGCTATGTACTAACCCTATTGGATTCGCTCACTTCAATGTTAACGTGTGGAGAAAATTAGATTATTTTTAACATTTATTTATTAAAATTAGAGTCGTGCAGGGTTAACTGAACCAATTTTTAAAATATATAAACAATTAAAATGCTGGTTTAACTGAACCAATTTTTGAAATATATATACAATCAAAAGGAAACACAGACAAGGGTATTTTATCGAATCCCAAGCAGTGATTATTTTTTTTTCAAAAGCTTTACTTTTCCTGCACACCTGATGATATGTGTATGGCCTGAAACATTTATAGTACCTATAATATGTATGTAATATTAAAAAGAGGCTTTTTTTGTAATTTAGCAATTTATTTTCCTGTTTGAGGCTGCTGTATACTAACCCTATTGCATTCTCTCACTTCAGCGTTAATGTATGGAGAAAATTTGTCCAATGATTGCCAACTGGGACTTAAAGATCTTTATTTTTTTAAATTGTTCAACGTAATAGAGAAAGAAATTTTACACCTTGGGGCTTTTTTGTGAGTAAAAAAAAATGAAAGTAATATTTTAAAATTTAAATTAATCGGGAAAAAAATCTGGTATAGTATGTTTTAAACTCTCATAAATTCATTTGGTGGACGAAATTTATAAAATGAATTATGATGCAAAATGAAGAAAAGTTCAGGCTATCTGAATATGTCATTTTAATTTAATTATCAGCATTTATGTAGCTGTAATTAGTAGACAAATTTTCTCCATAGGTTAACATTAAGGTGAGCGAATCCAATAGGGTTAGTCCAGTACGGCGAATCCAATAGGGTTAGACACATATGCCTTAAATCGAGTATTCCTTTGTGTCTAAGGTTTTGCACCGTCTCAGTAAAATAGGTATTGTGAAACTCTGGAGGATGAAATCCACAAAGACCTTTTTTTTTTGTCTTAGGCATAAACCAACGGTGGGCAAAGGCGGCTCTTCGTTGAGTCAAGTGCGGCTCCCATTAAAACTTTTGTTTTATTTTTTAAATGACTATAAAGAAATACTGAAAGAATTACAATCAAATTTGAAATGTAGGTTTGAAGATTTCAAAGTTTGAAATCTAGATTAGCATATTTTGTGAACCCATTTATTTGTGACATGAAACTAAATTTCCAATGAATTTCCAATTTATGAAATAACACTTACTGAAAAAGCGGCTGGGGAAATGGAGTTATTAGAGATGAAAGAGTATCAGGCATTGCAAATGCTGCACAAAGCTTCTTCTTTGATTGAATTTTAGAAACTCGTACCAGAATCGAAATATCCAAACTTAAAGAAAGCTGCTTGTCGTCTATTTTTGATTTTTGGTACAGCATATTGCTGTGAATATTTGAACTCCACTATGAAGTTCGTGAAGTCGAAACATCGTTCACAGTTGACCAATCAGCATCTTACAGAATTTCTTCGGAGAGCTTTAACTAATTTTACGCCAAATTTTATAAATTTGGCCAAAGATTTTTGTTAGATGTAATTATACTTTTTATTAATAAATATATTTTCATTGCATTTGATATTTGCTATATTTGGATTTTTATTATATTTGAATTTTATTACTAAAATTTTGAAACGATTATTTCCAAATTTTAGTTATAAAATTAAAATATAATAAAAATCCAACATCTTACAGAATTTCTTCGGATAGCTTTAACTAATTTTACGCCAAATTTTTATAAATTTGGCCAAAGATTTTTGTTAGATGTAATTATACTTTTTATTAATAAATATATTTTCATTGCATTTGATATTTGCTATATTTGGATTTTTATTATATTTGAATTTTATTACTAAAATTTTGAAACGATTATTTCCAAATTTTAGTTATAAAATTAAAATATAATAAAAATCCAACATCTTACAGAATTTCTTCGGATAGCTTTAACTAATTTTACTCCAAATTTAAAAAATGTGGCCAAAGATTTTCGTTATATGTAATTATACTTTTTATTAATAAATATATTTTTATTATATTTAATTTTTGTTACATTTGATTTCTATTACCTTTGAATTTTATTACTAAAATTTTGATATAATTATTTTCTTTTTTATAATAATATTGTTTAAATGTGTTCTTATATGTGATTTGTGAAAATATACAATTACATTAAATAAAAAAAATTTGAATTTTCGTATCTAAGTGTGGCTCTTTATAAAATATAAAAAACCGGATTGCGGCTCTCTTTGGCCTCATATGCGATCACCACAGGTATAGACTTTAAAAGCAAAGTCAGTCATTTTTTAGCTATAATGCAATTAAGAACCATAATTTATTATTTTTTCTCATAAAAGAGAAGAAAAGTTTAGTTAAAATTGTTACGAAACTTTTATGACCATATACTTACTCTTAATAAAATAGATAAGAAAGGAAATTTTCGTGACACCGATAAAATGTCATCAATTTCATATTAAAGAATTATTACTAAAATTTAAAGTTTTCTGTATCAAAATATTTTGATTAGTTCTTCATATATGCAGTTGAAATATCAAAATTTATCTTATTTTGTTAATGACCGTCTTTCACATTGCAGAGTATGATGTAAGTAAAATGTGAAGTTCATGGATGACTAACCGTAATTAGATTTTACGATAAATGCACGATGTATAAATATACACGATTTACGATTTTAGTGTGCACTTAAAAAATTATGACATCTATATATCCAATAAACTATTAACTGTTACTATTTTAAAGCATTCCATTTAGAATTGACTTTGAAACATACTTACAATACAAAGTATGAATGTTTTATGATTTCTGACTTCATAAGTCTAGAAATAGCTTTATTGTTACGATTTTACGTACATATAAAACATGTGTTAATTAACTTGTTTAAATTTATTCATTGTTCATATCTTATTAATGAGGGACATAGACTATGGGATTGCTATGAAAAAGTGTTTCAAACGGTTGTAGTTAATGAGACATATTTTGTAATTGTTTCAGCGTATTCGTAATACACTGAAGTGCCACTGAATTATGGATAGCAAAGCCTATGCAAATTGTGTAGCGCTGCGCATCATGTATGCGCAAGTGAGGGCGCTGTGGTAACTACATATATAGCGCGTACTGTGGTTGTTCGGAATTAGTTGTTTCAATTGCCAGTATGGGTAAACTGCCTGATTTAGACGCCTTCGATCGCGGACAAATCGTAGGTGCGCGACGCATGGACCATTCAATTTTCGAAATCGTCAGACAGCTGGGATTTTCAAGGTCGACAGTGTCAAGAGTATATCAAGAATACATGGATGGCGGAAAAAAACTAGCGATCGGGCAAACTGCAAAGGACAATTAGCCTTGACAGTGTGTAGTGAGAGACGGCTCAGGCGTATTGTACGTAGCCAGCGAAGCCAAACATTAGGTCAAATTACCACCCAGTTTAATGACGGTGCCAGTCGTACAGTCAGTAAACGGACTGTGCAACGCTCGCTTCACCGTATGGGTTTCGGGAGCCGTCGACCTACGAGAGTATCATTGCTCTATACTCGAGCATTCCTCTGACTTCTCTGTCATGAATTGGCCACCTAGAAGCCCAGACTTAAATCCTATTGAGCATCTTTGGGATGTTTTGGAACAAGGCGTGAAAGGCCATCACACAGCACCAAAGAAAATTACTGAATTATGGACAGCTTTAGCCAATATTTGGCAAGCCATTCCAGTGGAACGTTTCCAGAAACTTGTTGAATCTATGCCTCGTCGTGTGGCAGCCGTTATCAAGGCCAGAGGAGGCCCAACTCGTTACTTGGTAGGTCTCCCTAATTCAGTGACACTTCAGTGTACATGCTATGAAAAAAGTTTACATTCAGAGTAATTTGGTGTTATTCTTCGAATTCAGTTTTTTCAATAAATGTACACGATCTGGGTTAATCAGCTAGAATCAGTCAAAAAATGACGTTATTTAAGCTTTTCGAGGAATTTTTGATGTTAACTTAGCTGCTTGAACGATATATTATGCAATAGATTCCCTTGCGTTGTGGTAATCCAAGGGTTAGAAAACTCCAACTTCAAAAAGTTATAATTTAAAAATATTAATGTATATTAAAAAGTTAAAAATAATTATTTTCTTTCAGTAGTAAAAACCTGCTTGTAATTCATCCCTGCGGTAATAAGAGCAATGTGCCTGACTACCGTTACTTTAATTTTAAAGTTAAATTTCTTAACATTCATATAAACGTTCAAGAAAAATTATACCCGATTCATTTGCCTCATTTAAATTTTTTTTAAATTATTTTTTTCCTTTATACTGCTTCATCATAATATTTTACTCAATGATTTTCAAAATCAAAAGAGTATCATAAGATTAATATCGAAAATAAGGTATAAATAGTGCTACTTGTACAGATGTTTAAAATGGTTTAGTGATAGGCTGGTACCGAATGCCAAAGACCTGGCCATTTGGCCATCCCCCAGCGTAGTTAGGAATTAACTAGAATAATTATATCATTTCAAAGCAGGAACAAATATAAAGAATATAAGCTTGTATAAAAATGTGATTGATGCATTTTAAAAATAAAGATGGTTCTTTTTTTTCATTTAACACATCAGTTTTAAAAAGATATATAACAATAAATTTAAAAGCCATTAAGGTAGAATTTGTTGCTAAAGTTTTTAATAAACGTTAAGAATGTGCTATTCCGCTTTTATGTAAGGAGTTGAAAATATAAAAAAAAGAGATCAGTTAAAAGTCCTTGTTATATTTAAAAAGATAGAAATAATAGTCTTTAATAGTTTCTCAATGAATTTATATAAAGGAAAACCATTAAGAAACTCCCATTGATATAATTTAAACTAGGAAGCTGCCTTCATTTCAAATTACTTTCTTTTCATTGCTTTTGAAAACCTACTGCTTTGATTATAATTTTAAACCTAGTAAAAACAAGGCTTTAACATCTTTTTTGTGTGCATATGTATATAGGTGATTTAATTCATATGGCGTTTTTAGTTTGAAGGATATTTCATTACATTTTATGATTATTCTAGATTCCAGTTTATCCCATTTATTCTGACCATTTTTAAAGATTTCATTTACTTCGATTACATCCGTGAATCTATTTCTCTTAAAAAGTGCTCCTGACAAACATTCGTTTAATTTGAATAATATGTATAATGTATAAGGCAAATTCCTCATTTCCATAAAAATACCATTAGCTTTGCAAATTCAAATTCATTTTGGTTACAAAGAAATAAATCTAGGGGACTTTTTTTTCTCTCATGCAAATCGTAACCTTAATAAAAGTGATCAATGTATGATAAGGATGACAAAAAATCATAATTATTTTAAAACCGGACGAATCTTTAAAGTAAATCTTTGTATTGTAGGAGAGATATGTCCTTAAAATTTTGGAGAGACATATTCCATTCGAATTAGCATTTGGTTTTAGCAATACTTTATTGTTTTACCAATATATTTTACGAGATAAATTGAGTCGATAAAATTCAGAAAAAGAAGCGAGAAATTTACATTTCTCGCTTCAATATTCACACTTTTGCATAAAATAGAGCTCTGTGTGAGATTAGATGTTTGATACTGTTTGGGAGTTTTTGCAGGTTATTCTATTTTGTTATAAAGTTGTAATTATTTTTTTCTATTCATTAGCTATTTTTATTACATTTCTTTAATTATAACTTAAAACGATTGTCTCATTAAAAATAGGTGGAGATGCATATTACAGTATAGTGATTGGGAATTCGTCATACGGATTAGAAAAATGACATCAATAAATGATAAACGAGGAATGACGACCCAAAATTATGAACCATGGAACATATTTATTTTGAGGGAATATGAAGGAAATGGCTTAAGGCCTAAAAAAATACAGAATGTTTGTCATTCTAAACGACTATGAAGACCGTTGGATAAGTCGAGTCCCCATGCGAGCATCACCGTTTTCGAAGTCAAACTGACTCGATTCATCTTAGGCATCCTAAAAGTTCCCTCTCTGCTCTCTGTCCTATGCAACGGGTCAGGAGATATCTACTCTTGCAGGTGGCTGATGAGTTTTGCATCTATTCATCAGTCCGCCAAATTTTGCGAAGAGAGCTCGCCAAGCGGCGAGAAAAACTGCGAAAACAAAGCGACACAAAGAGAAGCGATTATGCATGTGTATCTTGGGGAGGCGAAAAGTAGCCAAACTTGTACCTTGATATACCAACCCTTTCTCCCCCTCACGAGGAATTTCACTGATAAGAAAGCGGGGTGCGTTCCTAGCGTTCAAAAGTAGGTTTTTGTTGAATACAGTGCCATAGTCAAGGGGCAGTATCCACATTTATGTGGTACGTGCAGCTGTTAGGGAAAAATCCCATAAAAAAAAGATAGTTTTAAAGGGCGGTACAAAGCGTTACGACAATGATGACCAAAACTAGGGCATTGTTCAAGTCGATGAAAGCTTCTTACCTCTGTGTAGAAAGTATAAGGGAAGGAAGATTTTGGCTTTCTAGTATTGTTAGCACTGTGAAAACATTCGTTTCTGAAAATATTTGATTTACTCATTGGCTCACATTTTTTTTTAGATTTGTTGTTTTCGGGTCGTTTAGTACTTTATCAGAAATGGCTAAAATGCTTACAGGAAGCTGATGGTGAGGCACATTGTTTTGATGCAATGCTATTAATAAGAACGAATTTATAATTAACCTAATTATAGAGGAGTTATCAATTTTCAAATAATTGGATAACGGGTTTGAAGTAGAAAGTACACCTTTAAAGTTTAAGAATCAGGGAGACAACTACATTGATTATATAGTAAAATATTGAAATATTTTCATTTTACGATTTCACCTGTAGCCGGATTAGAGTTAAAAGTTTGGCGAAACTGAATATGCTAGGAAGATTGATTGATAATATCTTTGACCCAACCTTGACATGAAAGTTGGTTTGGGTGAAATGCTCATGAACAAGTTTAAAGTTTGCTTAGGGGTTTAGGGTTCAATGTAGGAAGGTTTTTTTTTTTCACACTCGAAGTTTTATTGGCTGAAATTCTAAGTCGCATTATTTTTGTTGTTATAAATAGATTTTTAATTAATTAAAATAGTCAAAAAATATTACTTGGAATTTAAATTTTTATTTTAGTTGAAAAATCCTAATAATCACATGGTTACATCAAATAAAACATGCTTAACTAGTCACTACATAATAATTACTTATGTGCCACATTGTTAATACTTTGGTGAGACACAAACCTAGCTGATTAAAAGATCACAAACTAAATTAATAAATTATACTAAATTATTACTGTGAATTATTTGGTTCAATAATTCACAGTAAAACAAATTTCTTGAATCAAATTCGATTGTAATTTTGTTTTGTATGTCAAATACTATTAGAGTACAACAAATAATATTAATTATTTTTTGAAATCAGTTTCTTTACAAATTTGATTTGGGATTAATAGCTCTGCAATCACCCTCTTAAAGTATAATATTGATCTTATTTATACCTAACGAGTTTAATTTAAGTTTTCATTCAACATTCTCCGCTAAATTTCCACGTAAAAACCATAAAAAGCTTTATGTTTATTCGTCACAAAAAGAAGATTTCAGAGCAAGCTTATTAGCATGGAGCAGCCAAGGATCAAGGTACAAGTTTAGTTGCATTATAGAAATCATAATAGCTATAAAATTTAACTCGAAGAAACTTACATGCTATCCGAAATCATATCATCAACTATCCTCTTATACAGAGGCTACAGTGAAGAAGCAATATTTAAATAGACCGTTTCGAGTCATATGTAGAGTACTATCTACTATTGAAATGTTCATCGATGGGATCAGATTTTCTTAGTCAAAGCAATCGGTTACAATTTGTGATGCTATCTGTCATTAAGGTTTTATTAGGTGTTAAGAGTTTTGAATACTTTCTGTTGGTTAATTAGATATTTTGAGAAAATATTAGCATGGGGCAGCCAAGGATCAAGGTACAAGTTTAGTTCTATTATAGAATTCATAATAGCTATAAAATTTAACTCGAAGAAACTTACATGCTGTCCCAAATCATATCATCAACTATCCTCTTATCCAGAGGCTACAGTGAAGAAGCAATATTCAAATAGACCGTTTCGGGCTTGTGGCGGCCCTGTGGTACAGCGCGCTGGGTTACGGTGCTGAGGGTGCTCAGATCGAATCCCGGCGTGGCGCCACGAAAAAAAATGCTTCCGTTCGTGTCGTCCCTTCATAGGGGGTAATGCTGTCCGCCTATATGGTGCCCCCATAATAAAATGGGCAGTAAAATTGCGGTGTAGTATAGGCCAATGTTTCATTACAAGTGCCTCCGCATTGGCAAAAAAAAAAAAAAAAAAAAAAATAGACCGTTTCAAGTCATGTGTAGAATAGTATCTATTGAAATGTTCATCGATGGGATCAGATTTTCTTAGTCAAAGCAATCGGTTACAATGTGTGATGCTATCTGTCATTAAGGTTTTATTAGGTGTTAAGAGTTTTGAATACTTTCTGTTGGTTAATTAGATATTTTGAGAAAATATTAGCATGGAGCTGCCAAGGATCAAGGTACAAGTTTAGTTGCATTATAACATTCATAATATCTATAAAATTTAACTCAAAGAAACTGACATGTTGCCCCAAATTTTATGAATTATCCTCTTGTCCGGAAGCTACAGAGAGGAAGCAAGATTTAAATGGACCGTTTCGAGTTACGTTAGAGTAGAAGCTATTGAAATGTTCATCGATGGGATCAGATTTTCTTAGTCAAAACGATCGGTTAAAATTTATCATTCAGATTTTATTAAGTGTTAACAATTTTGAATACTTTCTGTTGGTAAATTAGATATTTTGAGAAAATATTTTTAGTTTTCCAATCAAGTAAAGTACCGTAAGATTGGGTTACTTTGTGACTGCAGGGGTAACTTTGTGACACGTGGTAATTTTTTCGTATTTCGGATCTTACGCCTCGCCGTGTTACTTGGAAGGCAAAAAAAAAAAAAAAAAACGCCAACAGCTTGTTCTACATACAGAGACACCTAGTGGCTGGTGTCCAAAGCTTCTGCGCGCCTTTTGTCTTTGCTGACCAGTGTATTGTTCAAACCTGTTGCCAAGCTATTGACTGAAATTTCGGAAACTTTGTGTGCTGAAGGTTAACACTTTATAGAACCAATTACGAAAAGTAATTACTTTTTATTATCAATATGTTGGTTAGATTGTGGAACAATATAACTTTTGTGTAGTGATATTTTCGAGGCATATGAGAACATAACTAAAATATCGGAAGGTTACTTTGTAACACAATGACACTGTCACAAAATAACCCACAAAGTCCACTCACCTCCTTCAGCTGTTCGATGTTGGAATTGTTCGTCCTATAAAATACCACTGGAGAGAAAGAAGTATTCACTATCTGGAAAAAAAAAAACTACCCAAAGGAGCAGAATGTGCCGAACGACTAATTTCCTCATCTTCTGAAAGAAAAGATGGCTGCCCTAGGCACCCGAGATCCCTTTGATGTCAAAGATATAGATAAAGCTATCCAATATTTGTAATATGCATATATAATAGTGTATCAAGCTTTTCATAGGCGTTTTACTGTCTAACTTTGTGTGAAGCAATCTTTCCTTTTGGATTTCAAGTCGAAAATACAGATGTCACAAAGTAGGTGACAAATTTTAACTTTTATTTTTCAACGGTAATTAAAGATTCGGGTTAGCGCAATACATTACTACGTAAGGAAAGGATGTACCAATGTTTTGCAATTGTTCTTTTTAGACTGCTTTTTAAACTGATCAGTGGACACAGGAAATAACTTAAAATCCGTCAAAAAGTAATCCCATCTTACATTAATAATAAATATCCCATCTGATATTTGAATTTTTTACCGCAGAATCTTTCGAAGAAAGTCAACTTAGCAAAAAAAACTAGATTGCTTGGCATTCTCTCTAACGTGAAACTAACAAAATAGTAATTATTTTTATCTTTCACAAAATTTACGCTAAAGATACTATTATTAAACTGTTTATACTTAATAGAACTTTTTGAGAAGTCCAAGCGATTATCTAGCTTTATAATTTGAAGAAAAAGATTTCTTATACATCACTTTCTTAAAAAAAATTTCGATAGCATTATTCACCACATTTTTTTTTCCTTTCTGACTATATATTTCATGTATCTCAATTAGAGGATTATTTAATTTAGCTTTTGTTTTCGGTTTTCTTTGAATTTCCGTTATATAAAATCAAAAAAATAAGGTAAAAGGAATTTGCTACAAAGTAATTACGATTAAAAATAAGAGAGTAAAAACTGCTGATAACATTAAAATTAAACTATCAGCTAGCAGTGTAAAAAACTAACCGTTTCGGAAATTGTTCGATTCAGTATAACTAGTATGAAAAAACTGAATACATAAAAAACTTTTTACCTTGTAATTTATTTAATTATTAACTAATTTCGAAGAGAATTTATTTTTTGTGCATATTTTACTAAGAAATATATTTGTAATTTAAAATTAAAATTGTTTTCTTGGAATTTTATAACCAAATTTCTTAGGCTGCATAAAATATTCATTTTAAGGACAGCTAAGTTTATAAAACATAAAAAAGTTTAAAAAAATAATTCAATGAAGTTAAAGAATGATAGATCTAATATTTTCAAGTCAAATAAATTCTTCGATGCATATCAGTGTCTACTTCAGATTTCAGAAAAACACAGCTTTGGCAAAATAATATCTATATTCAGGAAAGTATATTTGAGTTCGATAGTCTTGATAAGAACGCTTTTGGAATATTTTACGATTTCAATATTTTTGATATGCAATTTTACATTTGTATTTTTTGTAAAAACTGAGGAACTTTAAATGCTACACACTTTTTATTCAAAACAGCTTAGTTCTTAGAGATTTGACATCAATTACTGGTGGCAATGTAACACTTTTTTCAATTTTATGCTCTTTTAATAGAAATATGGTACCTTCTCATGAAATCTTCAATAAATAATGAATTATAACAGCCATACTCAGTTATTTTTTCTTGGGGGCCACATGCATATATTTGCTACCTTACGTGGGCCGCAACATAGTTAAACATACCCCATAATACAATAATGCAAAAAATAAAATTCAAATCCTAAATGTATTCAAATTTTTATTTAAAATAGAGTATGATTTTTTTATGTTGATACATACTTTTGACTACTTTAAACAGATCAGATATATGCTGTTTACATGCTACTCTCAATACATCATCAAGGTAACAATCAGTAAGCTATTATTTCGGTTTACGTTCTTCGCGTTTCATTTTGGAATTGGATGATTCACAAAGATACGTTGACACGAACAACGTGAGCATCAAGTATCACATTTTTCAGCAGTTTTGAATTTTTCAGGCATTAATTCCCACAATTACTTTCCTGATAAGGAGTGTGCGTTAGGATGGACCGAAACAGGGGGTTAAAAACTTTTTTCCGAAACTCAAAATGCCTATATGCTCAAAAGTGGCCTACATTAGCGTTTATTCGCCATGAACATTTTCAGTTCGGTACCATAATATTTTTCGAAGCCTTTGAAAATTGCAAAAACTGTCCAAATATACAATATTTTAAAATTTTAACATTAAGACATAATATTTATGAACAAGAAAGAAAATGATAAAAAATGAACGAAAAAAGAAAAATATTTTAAGGTATTTAAAAAGTCCATTTTTCTTTCAAATTTGAGCAGTCCTTGCAAAGAAGAAATGTGAGATCAGATAAGTCCATTGTGGCAGTAATTTTAATTGTTGGGGTTAGTACTTTGCGTTTATGATAAAGTGAGATTCCTCATATGTGCATACACAAATCAGTTTATAAAACATAATAATATACATTTCATGATATATCAGGTTCTTAATAATACTAAAATTACTAATTTACTAATCAACAATTCTTAAGTGATATAAATCTGTGGCAATATATGTTAATATTAACCGAGACTTCCCCTATTATTATCCTACGCGATCATCTAATTTATCATTATTCAGTTAGCATATAACCTGGAATTACCAAGTACACAAAAAATCTCAAACCTGTAGCTCTTTTCTCCCTCGCACAGCTGGGAAGGCTCTTTCTATGCTACACAATGGGTTCTCCTCTTGACAATAGCGGGGATGGCTGGATTGCGCCTCTCTTCTATTTGTAAACTGGTTACCGGACTCTGCAACCTTGGGTGATGGCGAACGCTCTACGAAGGGGTTCGCCATGGATGAGGCTCCAATTCCACGTTGAACTGGATGGGGGAACTCCTTCTAGGGTTGAGGGCTGTTCGCCGCGTCATGTCCTCTCCTTGGGTCGGCAAACGTGCGTAGCTGACTCGGGTCGGAGCGGGAGTCTTTCCGGGTAATTGGCACTTCAACGGGCAGGCATTTCACGCACTGTAACAGGGGGCTTGCGTCTGCTTCTCCAATAGTCATTCAGGCTGTTTCGCTAATACTTCTATCGCTACCTCAGACTACTATCACTATGGCCGATCGTCACATCTACCTGCTTCTTTCGAGCTGAATCTACATCTCTTAGGTGGACTCCGTGCATCAGTACGACTACCTCTCTATGCCAGGTTCAGTCTGTAAGTGGCTCTGCATCACTATATATCTCCCTAGCTAACGATGGGGCTGACATACCCGCCATGCTAAATCAACTGCGGCCCTTTCAGCTTTTTGATTCTGCCTGCGCCTCTCGATTTCTCAAATCAATCTGCTCTGCTCAACTTTTCTCACTCTGAATTTAACTTCAACTCCTTCACCCTGGGCTTCCATTGGTGGCCACTTTCTGAGCACTGAGCCAACTAGGACCTATATTATTGGCTGAACATATATTTCATAATTATTCTTCTCCCAATCTAAATTGAAGGGGGCGCCCGTCCCTGTTTCTGACGCCCTCCTTTCTGGGGTTCCCTCACACTCCCAAATTCTCACGAATCCCTTCGACCTCCTACTTCGTGCTCCTAACAAAGTCAACATCATAAATTCCTTTATCTCCCTTTACATCTTTAACTCCGGACCCCCTTTCGTTTCCAATTTTTGCCTGCTTATTTCATTAAATACAGCTGGTCCCCCTTCACTGTCCGTATTTCCTTTCAACTTGGGATCTCTCGTCTCCATTTTCGCCTAAGCAGTTCGTTAAATCCAGCTGGTCACCATTTATTGCCCTTTCTGAATACATTCTTCTCACATTATTTTTGTGCCTATCTTGCATCTGTTTTATTTGCGAAAACTCTGTCGCCCCTACTGCGACATCTCTTATTTTTGGAACACAAACACTTGCAGAAGCTTGAGTCACAAGTCTAACACACTTCTCAACCGCATAAGAATGACAAGGGAATCTGAAAATTTGACTTTTCTCAGGTGCATTTTCTACCATTTCTTCCGGATGGTTCTTGGTAAGAGATTTCATTAGAGGTGATTCTGTAACGGTTTCTGCTTTCCATTGTATCATATCGACGTAATATTCGGCATCAAAATTAATCATTGGCACTTTGAATTTTCTAAGAAGTTTTTAAGTATTGATGATTTTGAAGTTCGAACTTTCTGAATTCGTCTGACACAAAGTTCTCTGTGCTGTCTTTGGTCGCAGAGCATAGCAATCAAAATCTTTTCTGGATGCGCAAAGTATCCGTTAGTTTGTATAACTTTGTCAACAACAATTTTTAAATCAGATGACAAGTATTTTTGCCATATAGTACAGATGAATAGACCCATCTTTACACTTATCTATTTTGATGTCGAACCACATTGGAGCATAAACATTCATGATAAATTACACCAAAGTTTTTAAATTTTCCAATGGATTCACTGTTCCTACATACAATCGCAATATTCTATTTGCGGTTGTTAACCATCTAGAATGTGTTATATTACAGGGTTGCCTCGCGGCTAAACTATCCGTGATAATTCCTTTTGCTATACAATGAACTATATCATACAGTACTTTTGATTTGTGCTTAGTTCTTTTGTGTCTACTTTTGGTAAATTTGCAGGTATTATGTGAAACGCAGAAACGGCTAACTGTTCACAAAATTTAATCATTTTCCCGATTTCACCAAAAAATTCTGAGGGTCCTGTTGTTCGTCCATCCAACTTCTGAAATAAATAGCGTAATGATACCTCATTTAGATGCATAAGGCATATGAACCATTGCAATGGATGTTCAATGCAAACTTAAATGCGACGAATTATTCTATTGGGAATTTCAGTATTGACAGCAGTACCATCACACCCTATGGCAATCAAATCACTAAGGTTTATGTTCTTTTGAAGATAAAGCATCATAGCTTTTGCAATTTCTTCAGCTGTTCCAAAAGATGCACTTAGGTGACCAAGATATTTGGATCCAGGTTCGGATAAGAGTACAATAAGTTCTTCATTGACTGTCATTCTGTAAAATTTAGCACCTCTCTTCTTCTACACAAGAGTTTTATCTTTTCGACCATGAAAATAAATAGCATTAACTACTGTGCTTTCATCCACCACGTTATCCCTTATTTCTTGACGTTTGCTTTTTCGTTCACGTCTGACTTTATACCGGTTGATAAAAAGAATACTATTATCTTCTATTTTTAAGCCTACATCTTTCAGCCCCAGAACGTGCAATTATTAGTAGCTGATCTATCGGAAATACGTGATCGCACGCGTATTTCCGATAGATCAGCTACTACAATAGCACGTTCTGGGGCTGAAAGATGTAAGCTTAATAATAGAAGATAATAGTATTCTTTTTATCAACCGGAATAAAGTCAGACGTGAACGAAAAAGCAAACGTCAAGAAATAAGGAATAACGTGGTGGATCGATCACGAGCTTGTGCCAAACTTGGCAATTGTAACAGCATTTGTTTCATTTTCACTTCATTTGCTGCAGATATATCCATTATATTGCAATAATTGCTATAATTGGTGTCTTCTTCATCTATTATTGATTCTTCACTACTCGTACTACTTAGTTGATAATTTTTTTCTTATAATTTAGAAGTCGAAGGTTCAGTCAAAGATTTTATCTCCACCCTCTTTCTATAAGATACACGCATGAGCTTTTTCGTTGTTTTCACATCAACAACACCAATGAACATTACTCTGTAAGAATGTTGGTCATGCAGAAAATACTTCTACATAACATCTGTTATTAGAATTTTTTTTCTTGCATTTGCCAAGTCGCTTAATCACTGCACTTACACGCAGTACGAGGATTCATTTCTTTTCTGCTGATACTTTGATCTCACTCATTTTTCGACTATAAGTAGCATTTACCCTTTTTGCTGATTTTTTTATATTTCGATATTCTTTATGATATTCTTTAATCAAATGGCTTATTTGAGCATTCGATACAGTTGGAAGAGTGGCCTTGTTCCATATCAGTTTAACACTAGAACCGCGGGACTTTCGATATACCTAGAACCGCGGAACGGGTCATTTTGACCCTAGATTGTAAACTTATAAAATATGCCCGAGCGCTTAATTTGTTTAACTAAAACATTTTATTTTTTTGAGTAATAATCAATATTTCTCAGAATTTACATTAAATAATTTATATAAATCAAGAGAAATTAGCTTAATTTTTACAAAATCGCATTATTTAAAATTTTATGTCCTTGAGTATAATAACATGTCTCTTTAACAAAATATAACATAAATTTCCTAATTTCAATGGAAAAAGAGTATCTCTTTTCAATATGTTTAGAAATAATTTAAAAAAATTAAAAATTAAAATTTTTTTCAGTTACTAAAAATTTTATCAGTACTTAGTTTTACAGATTTTAAAATCCAATTTACTGTATGCATTTTGTACAAAACTGAGTAATAAGTTTGGTACATTTTCCACAGATGGGTGCTTTACATTTTGAACAGATATCTAGAGTTTTACTTTCACATTTCGAAATATGGCATCGGACTCGTTTACGCTTAATTTGTGGTTGTCCGTCGTTTTCATTGGTTGCTTCACATGATCTTTTTGCCGCTTTTTTATGTCGGAAGAGAACAAACTTTTCTCGCAATTCTCCAACCAAGTCTTGAATGAATTGCCGTCTACTATTAGATTTTCCAGTTACAGCTTTATATACAACCCAGGCATTGATTGTAACAGGTCCAAAATATTACAAAAAAATCTGCACCGGCCACCTACATGAAGCAGAATTGACTGTATATTTCCTTGTAATTTGTTCAATCACGTCCACACCGTATTTACAAAACAGTTAGACTCATGTCTTTATGGGTTAGTACCGTAGTCGAATACAATGTGGATTTTAACATTTTCACAGAGACTAGTGTTTCTCTTCTTGAGCGTATTACAGTTCCTACAAGGCTGGTGTTTTTGGATTCCAATGCCTCTGCAAGCTTCAGTGTTGTGAAAAAGTAGTTCGTAGTGACATTTCTACCTTTGTTCTCATATGGACTTATTAGTCGCATCAATACATGTTCAGATATAGAAACATAGGATGGACTTTGGTTATATTTTCCAAGATACGGGAATCCATTTATCAGATATTTTGAGTCAACATCTGCAGCCAACCAGAACTTGATTCCACACTTATCTGGTTGGTTTGGCATGTATTGGATAAACCTACACCTAGCTTTTGTAGGAAATAACTGTTCATCTGCAGTTATATTAGGACCTGGTGTATAGTTAGTCTTGCAATTTTATATGAAACGATTCCAGATATCCGAAATAAGGGCAAATTTGTCTGTTTCTAAACGCTTTGATCTTGATGATTTTACGTCGAAGCGTAAAAATCCCATTATTTCACGAAATTGGCCTCTTGACATTGTATTTTGGAAAAATGGTGGTCCTCAGTCCTTTGACCACAAGCTATCCAGTTCAAGTCATTTTGCACAATACATACCATATGCATATAAAATTTATATTAAAGCATCACTTTCTTCTAATGTTATATTCCATTCTCCTTCATGAATCTGCCGGTGAGCTTCATCTTTAGTACATTTCTTTATGTGTTTCAATATCCATTCATCTATAAAAAGTCTCCAAGCACTTTAAGGACTGTTGTCGATAACAATGCGTTTAGCATGTGGTGTTCGGTCCCCCAACTTCTTTCAAAATATTACACTTTGATTTTCTTCCTCTATCGTTTGTTCCTAATTGAGCGACATTCCAAATTATCCCATCTTTGTCATCTTCATTATTTCCAACTTTGAATGTTATTGTCGATTTGTTTTTCGAATTTCTTTGCGTGTGTGTATCTTTTCTTGGAATGTTTGATTTTAATTTTTTATCAGATAAATTATCACCAGTATTGCGATATGAAGGACCAGCGATTGTTAGAGCATTGCCAGAGTCATCTTCACTATCATTTTCTTCATCCGAATCCAAATTTTCTTCATTAGCAGGCAGGTATTCATCCTCACTACTCAAAATCGAATTTTAAGAAACCTTTTTTCGAACCTTCTGAATCGTTTTCAGATAATTGTTTAAATATTCTAAAGCTTCCTGAACAGCAAGATTATGGCGTCGTGACATAGTTTTTATACATATACTATTTACAGAATAAAAGCAACTTCAAAAAGTCTAAATATTCGCAGTAATTCTTTACTGCATTCGAACGTAGTTCGTGCTTCAAACCTAATATAATGACCTTGAATGAAAAACCTCCACTATTCCCCCTTCTGGTACAGTCCATTTAAGAAATTCTAGGGTGGGGTAGAAGTGTTTTACAGTTACAGTTCGAGAAAATGCACCTGTTTTTCGTTATTTGTGCATTAACATTTCTTACGGGTCAAATTGACCCGCTCCGCGGTTCTAGGTATAAGTGTTAACAATTGGAAAATTATTTATGTTACGAATTTTTAAACTTGGTAAATTGTTGTTCACCTTAAAATATTAAAAGTCATAAAAGGAATTTTTTTTCAATCGATACTTTTTGCGTGGTGATAAATTAAACATCGTTTTGGGTCAAATTGACCCGCTCCGCGGTTCTAGTGTTAAGTTCTGTGATCAAAATTTCAGAAATTTGCTGAAGCGTTGGCTCTGCTTTTTTTTCCCGAAACATTCAAGAAATTTTCTCTGATATATAAATACAGTCGAACCTCCATATATCGAAGTAGCAAATTGCCGGAAAAAATTCGATAGATAGAAATTTCTATATATAGAACTGAGCTTAGTTTTATCATAATTCTCCTAAAAAAAATTAAATCTAATTTTCTTATACGAAACTCCATTTCTAATTTATATGCGAATCACATTAAATGAAAGTTAATAACTAAAAGATGAATTAATATGAAAGATTTATTGAGTACTACATACCTTAAAAAAAAACAATAATCCAGACAGTGGTTACAATGATCACAGTTACATTCTTTAAAAGAAAAAAACTACGAATATCTTGCTGAACAGCCAGTTTTGCGGAAAGTTCAAAGAAATGTTCGTATTTATTCAGTACATTTCGCTTACATTTTCCGCGAATTGAAGTTCACGACGTATTGTTTCAAATGCCAAAAATTGGGAGATTTTATTCTAAAGTGGAATAAAAACTCCCAATTTGTCTTGAAAAAAATTTCGATATATAGAGATTTTTTTCGATATATAGAAACAATTTTTCTATGTAATGAACATGGAGATTTGCTAAGAGTTCGATATATAGAAAATTTCGATATATGGAAGTTCGATATATAGAGGTTCGACTGTAGTTCCGAATCATATTAGCGTATGTAGGTAACACATTAGCATGAAATTGTAAAGGTGTTCCAAATACAGGACAGTCAGATTTTTTTCTAGTTTTGGACATATTGACAGAGAGCAATTTCGATAAATTATGATAACGATTAAAGAATTTACAGTTCCTTCGCTTTATTTTCGACCTTTCCAGACGAGAGCAAGTACACAAATGCGGTGTGAATGTAGATCTTTACTGTCTTGGTCAAAATTAGGAAAATCCAGGCGTCATACAAGAATTCGGCTGGCTGGGTTATTGATTCAAATATGCTTCTTGTGAAGTAGACATAGATTACTGCAATGTTACAAACTTCATACGTGTTGCGGCACCGGAAAATGTACTCCTATATCTTTTAAATTTCACCCTTCTTTTTTACTCCCTAGTAGACCACTTTTCCGAACATAGGCTTAATAAAAATCAAAAGTTGGTTTTTTCGGCCCACCCCAGTGTGCGTGTCTTGGGCTTATATAAAAGCTTGGTTGGCCGCAGTTTGTGTATCCCTGGATTTTAACGAATTCCTAAAGACAAGTATTATATATTTAAAAGAATTCTTTCCATTTTAGCTAAGTTAACAAAAATATATTTAAACGCTTCAAAGCACATGAAGATAATCACTTGCACAAGATAAAAAAAATACAAATTAAACCCCTAAAGAAGTTTGCAGAAGGAAATTTGAACACGTCCGCATAATTTTGTGTTGAAAATACTTCCTTAATGAAATGAAAGACGAATTCAATATTTTAAATATATTTGTTTTGTTTGTTATGATATTTTTTCTTAATTTTTAACGTTTACAAACATTTAAAAATATAATTATGGGTGTAAGTTAGTCTTAATTTTATTTTATAACAAGAACCATTTAGCAGCTATAAAATCATGGACATATCCCAATGTAGGGATATAATGATAAAAGGTGTAAACATTAGTTATATTTTATTAAATAAAAAAAATATAGCTTCTGAAAAAAAAATGAATTCTAAAAATCTATTTCTTTTTCAGTATTTTGTTTTTAGGACCTTAGCAATAGGATTGTTAATTATCGGAAGTACAAATTTAAATTAATGTTTAATGTGAAATACTGTTGATTTCCGGAGTTAAAATCCAATATATTTTATCTTTATGCATTAGGATATGTGGAAATAATCGTAGTGTAATCCAGTCGTGTTATTATACGACTGACTCTTTGAATAACCGAAAAATTTCATGTTGGAACTCAATACTTGTTTTTGAGACTTTAGACGAAAGTCTATGTCCTCTTTGGGGAATATCGGTACCTCTTTGACAGGGCTCTTATAACTGGGTTTTTGAACGCAGGATTTGGGGTTTTCAGTGACCATATAGGTTCACTGTTTTTTTTCCCAAAACTATCTCAAAATTTGGTATTTCCCCTTGTAAGTTAAAAATATACCAAAAAAAATAATATTTATTTATCATTTTTAGCATAATTAGTTATGTAGTTGTAATTATGCAATTATGTAAATTGATGAAAGTAAAATCATACAAGTGGAGATCATTTAGACTGAATCGTGATAAATCTCTCTCCTACGAAACCACTCGGAATTTTTATATTTATTACGTAATATCAACAATGTACTGAATAATCCCAAATATGGTATCCTACGACGCTTTATGATCTATTTCAGGAGTCGGCAAACTACTGCCCGCGGGAGGATATTGTTTTTTACATGAAAAAAAAATTAAATTGTGTGCTATTATGCAACGCTCGATAGTTCAGTTGGAAAGTCGTGAATAATAACCGCGAGTGGCGTTACTGTCGTATTCTCTCTGTTGCAGCTGTTTTTAAAAGCACTCCCAACAGAAATTTTAAACAAATTTTATAATAATGCGTTTTAGTATGTGGACGTACATCATTTATTCGTTTTTTTATAAGTGTAATTAAAATGGGTATAAATATTATGTAAAATATCACTTCACAATAAAAGAAATGAACGTATTTTTGTTGTATGAGAAAATTACCCATTCATATCTTCATGTTTGCTACTTGGCCCGCCGAGCCTAAATTTTTTACAATCTGGCCCTTTCTAAAAAATCTTTGCTGACCCCCGATCTATTTGACTGTTTTACCTCACTCCTCTGAATGCGTAGAGAGAGTGTTTTTCGTAAGTTAAAAGAGGTGCTGCCATGTAAGGTGCTGCCATCCGTATGTTTTGTTTGAAAGTAGAATGTTTTTAGATAATATCTGAAAAGACATCGAACGAAAAATATTTTTAACTTTCTATCTACTGGTCAGATCGAGGATTTCAATAGCTTTAAACCTTCTTGGGATAATACGGACCATTTTGCAAAAAACCACGTGTAAATCGGTTCAGTAGTTTTTAGTCTACAGAGGACACACATAGGAACACTGCCTTTTATATATATAGATATATATAAAACAGTTCCGTAATTGACTGACTGATTGACTGACTGACTAACCAACTGACAGATAACGCACAGACCAAACCACTGGACCTAAAGGGTTGAAATTGTGCATGGCGATTCTTCTTATAGTGTAGCGATGCACTAAGAAAGATTTTTGAAAAATCTTCTTAGATTTTTTTAAATTAAATTTTTAAGCTGTTTTGTAATATTCTTTAAAGTTTGCATTTAAAATATTAATCTGAGGGTTATAAAATTTATATCACGCAAAAGATAATAAAAATTTCTTTAAAATGAAATACTTTTCGAATCTTTACCTCCATTTTCTGATTTTAGGGAAAAGTTTAAAGATTATATTTTAGAATTCAATTTATTAAATTCTGATCACGTGGTTTCTTTTCTTTTTGTGATGCATTAAAGTAATTTTGCCTCACGTGCATAACAACCAAATAAATTAACAATTTTTTTTTTCTTTCTAATGCGGCAGACGATTGGACATTATCCAAAAAAATATTAAAATACAGTAAACGAAATTTTCCTCCAACTGTACTATATTCTTAAGTATGTTCTATTAGATTTAATTTGAATATTTTCTTATATATTATTTTGTCTATAAAAATATCCGTTAGATATTTTTATAAATATTTTTTTGGCAATAATTACATACATTGACCGTTGTATTTATTATAAATAAATCTTTTTGTTTTTTTGCCATTAATTGCATACATTGACCGTTGTATTTAATTTGAATGAACTCCGTAGAGAAGGGAATTCAGCTAGTGTGCCTAAATATTTCTTTTCATTATAATAATCATTAAGGTGGTGTTCTTATAACTTATTTGCTCTTCTGCCTTTTTCAATTTCGCCAACATTCCCTATAATTCAAGTAATATTGCAATGCCTTGGCGACGTTTGGAAAATAGTGAATTTAACACCTCGGTGCATATTTAAAATCTTGAACTTTTATTTATTTATTTATTTTATAGTCGGCAATTAACGTTCAGATGTGGAAAATTAGAATTTTCAAATGACACCTAAAGGGTTTTAATAAATATATTTAAAAAGAACATCGCCAATGACATTTCCCGAATAATAACCAAAATGATCCAATTCCACATGGATGGTTATTATAAAGGAATTATGACTTATTATAGATTCATCACGCTATCATGACAGAAACGAATAATAATGATAAAATATGCAACGTTATCAGTTTCCGAGGAGTGCTGTTCAACTTTCAGATTCATTTCAGATGAGCATTACTTACATTTTCAGACAAGTCGACGCATCAAATGATTACCTCATAGAAGAATACACTCGTTCGCAGAATTTTGAAGTTATTCAACAAACAAAATTAAGAGACAATAGAATGCACTGGGAGCTGATGGATGAGGATTCCAAGAAGGAGTCAGAAATTTGTCAGCAGTAATTTCTATACTTTCTCAGCCGACATTTGATTCTGTAGAATGTAGAAAACGCTTCCAAGTAGACAATCAATAATAAATAAGAAATATATGATTTCACTCTGAAAATCTTGAATTACTTTGAATAGATGTTTTATATGATGACATATTTATAAGGATCAATATATTAGGCAAGATATAGAGCCAGTGTTACTGGGCTAATTTTAATTCATTTTAACCCTCAAACGGTACATTCGGGGTCGGAACCGACCTAAGGGTGTGTCTTTTCCCTCCTGTACTCTCCCCTCTCATTGCAAGAGGTCGAGATGACAAGGAACCCTACCAGATAGACCGACTAGATGTAGGAATAAGTAAATACGAGTGTCTTTGTTGAAAAACGTTATTTACGATCACCAGTCATTTAAATTTTTTTAATTTTAGATTTTTAAATCTTTTATTTTGATTCTGAAGGCCAAATCTGTCAGTCTATTTTATTTTTTACATTTTTGTGTTCGGAAAGATGGTTTCACTAACTTCTAAAACTAGGTAGACTAAATTACATATTAGACCTAATATATACAACATTCAATATAAATGCCAAAGATATTTTCTTTGTTTAGCAAAATTACAATTCGTTGATCATGTTTTCTGGAAAAAGGTTTTTATTTCATGTAAAATATTAGCAATTAATGTTATTATACAACAAAAATGCCTATTGTATACTTATTTATACCAAAAATCTCATCAAAAATGAGATAGGATCTAATCGGACCCGACCACACTATTTATTTCGTCTCAAACCACTGTTTCTTTTGAGGCTTAAAAATATACTACCAGCGTTTTTTCAAAGAAATTTATAGAACAATTTTAACTGGGATAGCCCGTTCACGTACGCATAAGGATGCAAAA
Source organism: Dolomedes plantarius (assembly GCA_907164885.2). Taxonomy (NCBI): domain Eukaryota; kingdom Metazoa; phylum Arthropoda; class Arachnida; order Araneae; family Dolomedidae; genus Dolomedes; species Dolomedes plantarius. Next base: position 117,404,359 of record OU015498.1, on the reverse strand, counting down.
ACTGATGCAACATCTGCACCGATAGCGATTTGAAAACAATGTTTTGTGTTATCGACGAGTATCATGGTTTGATATAATTCGCGATTGAGTGATATTGTTTTGTAATGAAATCGACCACACTTGCGATGCGGCCATTATAGTATCATTTAAATATATTCGTATTATTTTATTTATCCTAGATTAAGGATACAATGCCTTGTTAGCCTAACAGCATGTTTACCCCCAATAATTTTGTCGTTAATCGAAGCATACTTGCATATGACCCATGTAATGTGTTAAAATGATAATGGACACATCCACCCTTACTTGCATCTCGCATCAGCTGTTTAATTTTTTACTTCAAAACCGACTTCAAATGTATCATGGGTGTATCATCTTAGAAAAGCATGGTTTTAGACGCAGAACAGGAAGTTCCTCTACAGTATGATATACTTAAATTTAGCAAATGTTGAAGTTAAGTTATTTTCTCTCATTCTCAAATTTCGGATCCAGAAAGATTTTTTTCCACACGCCTATGATGTCCTTAAACTCCCTAAGCTCCTCGTTCATCAATTATATTTTTGAATTTTCGTAATATTGAAACTTGCGAGACTGAATTTTACTAATTATATTTCAATGTAATGAAATTAAATGTGATTTTGTCGAAGATGAAGAGCAAAAAAATTGTTGATTACTGAATGAAGAGATCTACATTCATGTCATTAGTTCACCCCGAATTATGTAAAACGTTTGTAGCTTTTAAATACCCAGACTTAGTTTTCAAACTGTTGAATAATAACACATTGTCATCCGCAATTCACGTTGCTTTATACGTGGCTAGATTTATTCAAACTCGGAATTAAAAATTTAAACTTGAAGATTTAAAAATTATGAAAAGGATTAATCGAGAATTAATTTCTGTGAAACAACTGGCGACAGAAATTCGTCCCTGTCGAGTCAGATTTAAAACTCTGAATTTAATTAAAAATACCTCATTAATGACAGATTTCCCGGCATTGTTTCAAACATGCTTTTGATTTGAACAATGATCTCATTTCTCTTGTGCATTCATTATTAAGATACGCATTTATATTCCGATCATTAAATTAATAACGATGCAATAGTAGTTCGTTTCAAACGAAGGAACGTCACGTTTGTGTCAAAAACTGCGAATAATTATGAACTACTTAATGGCCTACATTAAGAATAAATGGTACTCATTACGGATTATTTAACAGATATGCATTTTATTATCCCAATCTATTCGCCTAACAAGATTAATGTAAAATATTAGGCTTAATTAATGCGCCATTCTCTCCATTAAAAATATCTGTAATTATCATTAACCCATAAAAATGCTGAATGAGCCGTAAATATGGAAGTTAATAAAGTGTATCAAGAAGAGATGTATGAAAATGCTCTTTTAAAGAATGTAACAATAAAACCAGGACATAAATAAATTTTTCGGTATCATTCATAAAAACGAAAGCTATCGCTTTAATCTGGTGACATTTTCATATGTACAAATGTATATATTTAAAAAATTTTATTCGGAAATGCAATTTGAAATTTTTTGAAATTTATCGATATTTCGAGTTTTATAAATAAAAATGTTTAATTAGGATAATTAATTTGAAAGCTGGAATTATAATATTTCACCGTTTGTGGCGTATTGTACATAAATAAATAAGAATACTAATCATAAATGTTTTATTCCATAAAACAGATATTGTTTATTTAAAGAATTTCTTATCGCTAACATAACACGGATACTGATAATGAGTAAATATCGGAATCAGAGGCGTAATGTTTATAATTAAAATAAAATACCTCGCATATGAATGTATTTATAAAATAGCTTTCTTTTATATTACAATTGTTGTTTATATATCTAAAATATAATATACGGTATTATTATTATAAATATGCTAATACTATTTCCTCTCATAATCATCGCTTTTATGTAAATAAAAAAATTATACATATAAATGTAAGTTTAGATATAAGTATACCGAAACTGGTATATATATATATATATATATATATATATATATATATATATATATATATATATATATAAAGGGAGTTAACCACGATCCGGAGGTATGCCGCAATAGGCGGCCAGCCCCCCGATGGAATAATAGAATTATTATTTTGAATAATAGAATTATTAATGATAGAATTATTATTTTGATTCAAACAATCACTGTAACAATAATCATCTTTTCAGATGTATAATTCTTATCTTAAAATTCTGGTATTTGTGTCAAATCGATCAAAATCTATAAACGTGAAATTATGAATTATTATACATTTGATTATTTTATTAAGTTGGGAAGAAAATGTAAGATGAAGAACTCCAAATATGTTCAAATGGAAATATGGATATTTTATTAAATATCACAATGTAGCGACGGCCTAAATAAATGCATGAAAATGTGATAGCAAAATCTTAATCATAAAGAAAAAATTTACAAAAAATGTGTAGAACTGAAAGAGTAGAACACATTAATAGTTAGGTGTGAACTTTAAAATAATGCGACTTGTAAATATTATATCAGAGCAAAACGTAAATGATTTTAAAAGCTACATATATGTCTTTACAAATTTAGTGAAAGTGTTGTCTTCATCAGGTCTGTAAGTCATCTAAACATAAGAACGTAAGTCATCAGAAAAAGTACATTTCTTGAAAATTTCGAGTTTGCGGTTATTTACATACTTTAAGTGACCAAAAAATTGACACGTTTTTGTGCATGACAGTAAAAAAACAGCAACTCGTGGGGGAAAATGAATACGTTTCTACTCTGTGGAGAATTACTAATGAAACTTGTCCTTTCTCGATCATGCGCATTGAATAACTTACCATTGATTTTCATACTGAATAAAGAAGACAATTGACTAAAATTATCGAAATCTACTTTTACTGAAAAACTGCTCTGTGAAAATACACTCTACGACAAGAACAACTTTATCAGTAGAGATTTTAAGCAATTATATTTTACAGTCGCCTTTAAACCCTTCTTTTGTAATGCAAACAGCTCTAAAATTCAATAAATCTGTGAAATCGGCTTCATAATCTTTCTCTTCCCCTCTGAAACATTTCGTATAACGAGTTAGTGCATTTACAGACTCCTCCTCTTTTTATTTATTATCCCGTGTTAAATCAATATTATTACCTAAAAACTGCACAGTTCTAGACTAAACTTTGAGACTTGCTGGGCGGAATGTGAATTCTCTCAAAATTAGTAATGAGTTTAAATTTGAATTGTTGTTTACCCATTTCAGTGTTTACTCGTTTAGACAGGTTTAAAGGAGTAATTTCCACAAGTAGATTAAAATGGCTAGGGTGTTTATAGAAAGATATGCATTATACCCGACTGCTTAGAAAATTTATAAATGCAATATACTGGCATGAACGGAAATTTTGGATGTGTATATTCATTCGTATATTTACTATCGATGTTTGATTGAAGAAGCTTTTAAGAGAATACAATTAAAATCTAGAGTGATGTGTAAATACATAAATACTGTCTCTCTAATGAATTATTATTCCAATAATTAAGGAATAGGAAATATTTCATTTTGCGTAAAAAAAGCTTAGAACTTTGACGTAAGCAAACACATTTATAGTTGTTCAGTTACTTATATTATAGGGTAATGAAGAACGAATATTTTAAGATTGTATTTCATTATTTCTTCGACATTAATTTTTGAACCGATTAAAAATTAGAAACAATGTTTAATCTTAATCATTTTCGAAATTTTTGAATTTGTAGTTCACCAGTTATCTATCCTGCATATAAAAGGATAATTTAATCGCTGAAGGTGTGTGATAGCATAATGTTAAAAAAAGTTTTTGTACTTTTAACATTGTCGATTCGGGTAAAATATTAACTCGATTGAGATTCAAGTAATATTGAAAATATGTCAAGAAAATCGAAGGATAAAAGCCAGTTTTGGCTTGCTAGGTTACGGCGAATGGCAGATTAGCGTCGGTTTGGTTCAGTTTGGGGGAACTCCACATCGTAGTTCCCGTTTAGTAAATGAGTTAATTAAGCGTTTATCGCTCGTGACGGGGGATTGTTCATTATAACAGTTCATATACCATTAAATGACAGAAAGTGATTAGAAATAATTGACCTGTGCTGTGAAATCTTACTTAACCATGACAGCCGGAGATTCCCTGCCTCAGGAATTTTACAAGGTCCAAAAACAATGAAATGAGTCTTTACATTGAGGCAGATAGTAAAGATAAACTAATGCATATAAAGTTCTTAGGAATATAAAGTATTAATGTTAGATAATATATTTTATTTATAAGAATTGAGTATTTGAAAAAAGTATGTTGGTCGGCTTACGGCAAATGTTTCAAGCTTGTTTCCAAAATGTTTTGAGGTTTATTAGAATTGGTCATCTTTGATTAAATGTGTTTCAGCTATCAAAAAATCTATATATACTAGCCGCTGCGCGACCAGCATGGCCGCTTTTAGTTTTATATTTTCTTTTGCAAAACAACGCAACTGAAAGTAACATATGTAAGGAATGTTACCATTACCTGTCATCATAAATATATGCTGTTAAGGGGTATTCTCTATAAGGCTGATTCTAGAACATCGTTATAAAAAAATGTGAATTTCCATTACCTCAGAACAGAGTTCAAAATAAGACTGAGGAACCCAACATCAAGGATTTAAAAATTACATCCCTCTTTGTATGTACTATTTTTCAAAATTAAGATATCAATACTTTATCATTACAACAAATAAGAAATTGTTGGGGAAATATTTAAAATACAGTGTTGATTACATCACTCTCTGTATGCATTACTGTTCCCAATTCAGATATCTACACTTAATCATATCAAATAATAAAATGTTGAGAAAATTTCTTCACTTATAAAATGGAGTAAAAATTCGGCAAGTACTGAAAAAAGTGTAGAAAATTAACTATTACTGGTTGTTGATTGCTATGCCGGCGACGGTTAAGCCTAACCTCGCGATTATTTATGGTCTATCTTTCACGCCTCTCTCTTAATGAATTATTTCTTCCCCTACTTTCTTGAGACTGTTCCCAATTTTCACTTGATAGTGCAGCACGCTTTCGAACATTCCTGATTTCAGTGCGTAAATCCATGTTGACACACGGTTGCAAATTGAGGACGGCCGCTAATGTTTACATCTGGTAGTGGCAGCCGTTGCCATTCGGAGTGTAGAAATATCGTCGATTTTTGTGCCGCATACCTACGCGTTTTACATATATAGATATTATTTCTAAAAGGTGTTTTTAGGTTTCATCCCTTTTTCTCCCTTCATACTTAACCCAAATCAAAAAATGAGGTACCATTTTAAAGAGCTTCGCTTCGTGCGAATTGTTAATTTAGAATTACACATCTTATTGTTTGTATAAAAATCGAAGTATAAATATTATAAACAATTTTTCTTCCCCTAGATGGCGCGCAAGTTTTTGTTTTTATTTTACCATTATCAATCCCACTGAACTTTTAAATATAAAAATTGTTTGCTTTTATTATCATTCAGTGATTTCATCAATGATTTTCTTTATTGGCAACATCCGCGTACGTGTACATTATTCTTTTTGCAAGGAAAAACCATATATATTATTTCTAAAAGGTGTTTTTCTTTGTTTTATCCCCCCTTCTCCCTTCATACTGAACTAAAATCGATAAACGAGGTACCACTTTAAAGATTAAGGTCTCCGCTTCTGACGAATTGTTAATTCAGAATGGCACATTATATTGTTTGTTTAAAAATCAAAGTGAAAAATTGACTTTTGGACCTAAAGTTCTTTCCCTGGATGCGTTGAAACGGCACAGTCAAATAGTGCGCACAAAGAGAGTTTGCAATGTAAATATCAGATTTTCCACGAGTTTGTATCATATTTATTGTCTACAAAGGTGTTTAGACTTGTACATATCTCATGTTCCCCAGTTTTGTCTTGTACTTCACCTCCGTATTGTGGCCAAAGGCATTTTGTAATCAGTTTTGTATTATCCTTACGCACCATTGTTATTTGACAAATAAACAATTGCTACATATGAACCGGTTCTTATTTCATCCTACTACAAATCATCAACCTCGCTATAAAATTTGTCGTATTTTATTCCCATGCGAAAGGGTCGCTCGGGCCACCTAGTAGTCTAGAGTACATATCTGTACCAAATGTGAGTTTATTTTGAAGAAAAAAAAGTGAAGGATATTTATAGCTTTTATAACAATTTTAAGCTTTAAAATCAATTTCTGAAAATGCGTGTTTGGGGTCAATGCGCGGATATCTATTGAATGATTAACCATAGAATGATTAAATTTTATACACATATAAAATAGTCAGGTATTAATATGTTATTTTGATAATAAAAATTTTAATTGCAGCCAAATTTACCAAAACAAATTTGACATTTCAAACAATTAAACTTTGTATTCTTCTTTCCTAGGAAGAACATATAATTTTCCTTTTATAGTTCGTCCTTTTAAAGACACAGTGTATTACTTTATTTTGAATAAAAAATTGTGTATGTTCATTAAAAATTGTGTATGTTCATGCGTAATATAGCGTGCAATCAGATAATTGGGAAAAATAATGATTAGAATGTTAATTATTTTTAAACTTTCTATTGAATCTAAAAATATTTTGAGGCTACACATTCAAAGAAGAAAGATAGTTGAATATGCAGTAGAAATGCCATTTTTCTAAAAAAATAAGATTTATAATTATAGCAGATTGAAAATATGTTTGTGTGTGTCGACTTTTAGTTAAGAGGTACCAAATCACTTAATGTTTATATAAAATACAGCTTAAAAACTTATTTTACAGATAAACATTCCTCTTTTAAAAAAATGATAAAACGTAATATTTAACAAAGGAGTTATACTATATACATAAGGTTATATATACTACCCTACACTACTACATCGAAATCATTACTACACATTCCTTTTATGTGTAGGTAAATGAATAAAAAAACTAAAGAATCCTGTTCTATAATGTCTTTAACAAACATATAGAAGAACAAGTGGAATTAAATTCAAATATTTTACATTGCTAAAATTTAAACAATTATAATATCAACATATAAACCTGAAAACGTTTAATTTGGATTAAAATTCTGAAATTTGTTCTAAGCATGTGTTTAGTGTTTAGACATCAGACTACGCCCGGCTTAGCGGAGAATTTATTAAAATTTATTTAGATATATACCCTACGGCACGTGTAAAAAGAAAAACAAGCGGTTCAGTTTCTAAACAAAATTATCATAATGTGATATTAAAAGACCATTGTTCTCTAATAAAATTAATCATAAGAAAGCTTTTTCCCTTATCAGTTTTTCAGTATAAAGCGGTTTCTCTTAGAAGATTTTCTGGAGGAATATTTACATAATTAACCACTATTTCTTTCTGGAAGATCAAAGAAGAATTGTTATTATTTTTTAATACCTTCTTAAGCATGAATTATAGGAAACGGAAATGAACGTTATCTAGAGACGATTAAATCTGCTAATATTAAATTTTGTCAGAAAAAAGAGTAAATTATTATTTTAAATTATCTGGTGACTCCAGAAGTTCATAAATACCATGCAATTATAATGGGATTATGATATATTTCAATATTATTTGGCTACGGAAATTAAGTTTATTGCAATTTATTAGTACTCTCATTATGTATCAACGCAGAGTGAATTTACTTCTCTACGGAGTACAGTCAAATTAAATACAATGGTCAATGTATGCAATTAATGTCAATATATATATATATATATAATATATATATATAATAAATGCAACGATCAATGTATGCAATTGATGTAAAAAAGCAAAAAATATATTTATACACTAATATACACTATATATTTATAAACTCATTGTAAGGGATATTTTTATAGACAAAATAATGTAGAAGAAACTATTCAAATTAAATATAATAGACCATACTAAAGAATATAGTACAGTTTTAGGAACTTATCTTTTACTGTATTTTAATATTTTTTTAATAATGTCAAATCGTCTGCCGCATTAGAAAGGGAAAAAATATTTTTTTGTCTATTTTGTGAACACGCACGGGACGATAAATTAATTTAAAGTATCAGAAAAAAATCACGTGATCAGCATTTAATAAATTTAATTCTAAAAATTAATCTTCAAAAATTCACGAAAAATCAGAAATGGTAAAGATTCGAAAGAGATTTCATTTTAAAGGATTTTTTATGGTCTTTCTCATGATATAAATTTTATAACCCTCAAATTATTATTTTAAATGCAAACTTAAAAAAAGTTACTAAAACAGATTTTAATTTTAAAAAATCTAAGAAGAATTTTTCAAAAATCTCTCTTAGTGCACCCCTACACTATAAGAAGAATCGGAATACAAAATTTCAGCCCTTTAGGTCCAGCAGTTTGGTCTGTACCTTGTATGTTAGTCAGTAAATCAGTGAGCCAGTCAGTTACGGAACTGTTCTATATTTACAGATGATTGTCTCAATAGATAGTGACACCTTGTGTTTCTCCGCTTTAGAGGAACCAAATTAATATTTTTACCATTAGTTGCAGTTATTACGTTTTATTCCGGATATTAACATGCTACATGTTCCTGTTATATAATAAAAACATCCGCAATATATTTTTCTTACTTCTCTGTTATCCAGTGGCTTTTTAAGTAATTCAAATTGCACGACTTGATCTTTATCTCTAATTTAGATTTTATTTTTTCATCCAGCTCTAGATTAGATGTATATTGAAAGTCTCACGATAACTTTTCTCTGCTAAAAGGTTCTGTTTAGAGGGTAAAAACATATTAGTAATAAATTCTGTTATATGTAATAGCTGTTGACCATATCTTAATCAAAGAATGTATTACATGTAATTATAAAAAGAATATAAACTAGTTCCAAACTCATTAATATACCTCTTTATCAGACTTAGGAGCTTTTGGTTTGCACATTTGTCGCTTTGTGAATTTTCTATAAAAATAACAAGCAAAATGCTAATTGAAACAAGTTACCATTCGTATTTTTTTCCGAGAATTTTATGATCCTGTTAAATTATACAGTTTATGGCTTTTATTAAACGCAATATACATTTCAGATATTGCAAGAAAATAATTTTCCTGCTTTTTTTTTCTAACTGAACTAGAAGCGACTCAGCCGTTCAACGTAAGTAAACCCAAACTTAAATTATCCATTTAATCTAACAAGGTATTAGCTTCAATGAATATGAAAGCATTTAGTTGTTATAAAATCATGACATTTTTGAATAAATTACTTGTTAATGTTCTTGTTTATAAATGAAAAAGATTAAACTGCGCATTTACTTAGTTCATAGTTTAAAATTACATAAACTTTTTTATTATTTTTTTTTTCGTATTTACTGAGGAAAAGGTATTTCGCGGACACTTTCTATTGAAAATCCAAGCTTCTCTTTCTCAAGTTATAATATCTTTTAAACCCATTTTAACTGCATAAATATGGTAATTTTATCTGTGATAAGTGCATTTGATCATTATGATGTATTAATGGAATTCTAATGTAAATTAAGATTCTTGGAATTTAAATATACCAGCAATTTTTTTTTCCATACCGCAATTTAAATGAAACGTGTTTTTCAAGCAGGCGAATTTTCTAGGTTATTATCTAGATATATGTAAAGGGGACGAATTTCAGCGATGTCATCATTATGCCCAGTTTATTATAAAAGTTTTAAAAATGTGTTATGGGTATAAATTAATAAAAAAGAAACTTTAAAAATGTGTAATCTGAACTTCAGTTCATAACATAAAGCAAAGGAAGTACTCTTTTCATTTTCAATGCAGATTAAATATAGGATATCATTTGAATTTTTTTAAATATTTTCTTCTCGTATTTCAAGCAAAAGTTACAGTTAGCATCTTAAGAGATATGTGATTTTTATTCAGGAGTGCGCTCCTCTTTAATCAGAATGAAAGGAAAACACTTTGCACATTTCTTTTCAAAATTAATAATGATTGAAAAAAAAAAGGCAGTTTCGCTAAAAGTCTTGCTTCAGTAATAAAACCTTTTAGTGATCTAATGTAAAGTAAAATTGAACGTTCTCATACTTTTTCAAAAGCCTCTTTTGGACGCACAAACCTTAGATTTTAATATTTTGAGAAAACTGTTTAGAAAAGATGTTAATTACATTCTACATTTTTATATTTACCTTTGAAAGAGGCAAAGCAATTCACAACCAGAAGTAGTCAAAAGTCACCTTCAATTAAACAGGAATGTAACTGCCGTTGAAATTTGGGACGACGTTTTTAATAGTTTATTCGAGAATGCCACAAAGAATTTAATAATTAAAAATTTAGGGCGCATATGTTGTCTTCAGAAATTATTACTTTTTTAAATAAACATAACGCATTATACATAGTCGAGTTCTACTATTTAAATTTAACTATCGCATACGACGTCATTCTAAAACGTTAAGAAATATATCGATATTCTTAAATTATATAACATTTAATACTTACAAAAAAAGTTGTCTGTTGTTCAAAATACTTCCACAAACATATTTTTTTCTGTTAAAGGATATGGAAACATTTCTTCATCAATAGGCATGTTTTATGATACAGTGATAAACTTATATTTTTTAGATTTCTTTAACGCAATGAAAATACCTATACATACACATAATCGACTCTCGTTATAACGATTCCCTGCGTCCCAAAGATAAATGTTGATATAACGACTGGTCGCTGTATCGAATATTTAAAAATAACATATCACTAAGGGGATTCAGATTTGAACATTTTGCACCGTCTCATAGTATTGGAATGATCGCTATAACGAACGACGATTGTATGTGTATATATATATATATATATATATATATATATATCGATATATATATATATATATATACCAGACGATTTGCACATACAGATTACAGTTTAGTACCTACAGTTTAAAGCCAATTCCGAACGGCTACAAACATCCATGCCAACAGTAGGACTTGAACCCACAGGATCTGACCCGAAAGCCAGCGCCCTAGCCATTCGGGCATCCCATGACATCCAGGACTCTGATGAACATTCCTAGTGACACGCTATGCTCAGCCGTTCAGAACGTAATGTTCAGGATGCAGTGTTTCGTCTACCAGGATGGTGGTCACATTGAAGGAAGGAGAAGTGAATTTGCTGCATAAAGCGGTGTTGCAGTGAAATTTTTTTGTCAATCATTTGTCTCCTTATTACAATTTTTTCGGTATTCACCCATAATCTTTATAGCCCAAAATCTTGGTGCTGCTGTCGACTAGGTAGTCGTGAATTTGTATTTTGATGTTTTACTTGCATTTTGTGCAAATTCTCGGGTGCGCCAACAACAACAGCGCCATATCTTCCCCTATCGGTGGCTTTTGGAACTATTCTTTTTTCTTGGAAACTCTTCCCCACTTTGTCCTTAGTCCCTCTATCAATTTTCGTGGAATTCCGTTTGATAGATCGCGTTACAGATGGCTCTGGGTAGGGTCAGTTTTAAAAATCTCCCTGTATATATATATATATATATATATAGGCTGTTCACACATTTTTTAGACGATGTATATTGTATTCACAAAACGAAATTACATAAAATTTTTGTGTTTTAAATGTTCTATTTGACATCCCTTATTCTGAACTATCTTTCGACACCACAATTTCCAGGATAATAATGTCTTTTGAAGTGTCAGAAGAGGTATTCTATCCCATTCCTCCTGAACAGCTTTCCAGAGTCCTGCAAGGGTTTTGGGACGACGTTTGGATAATGCAGATCTTAAAAGTCCGAAAGCACAAAAATCCATAGGTGATTCATCGGTAGATTTAGTACGGATGTCAGTGAATGGTATGGCCTTGATACCAGTTTTTCGTTCCATTTCTTTTAGGAAATTTATAGTGGATTTTGATGTGTGACTACTAGCATTGTCCTGATGGAGTCTCACAGATTGATGGCACTGTGGTTAAAGCGATGTTATTTCATTCAGAAAAATTGGCGATAAAATATGTTCCTGATAGTATTTGGAGTTAATCTTGAGATTTTTTTCCACTCTCTTAACTTGCCATTATAAGAAAAACCAGCAACAATCATGAATCCCTTATAAAAACTTTCTTTCGATTCTTTGAACCATGTACTTAAATTTATTTCTCCCCTTTTATGATAATAAATGGCTCTTTTTTTGTTGCAATCATTTAAATACACCCATGATTCATCTATTGTGACAATTGCTTTCCATTTTTCTTTGGATAAATGTTTGTCATATAGAATTCTGCAGCGTGTCCTGCGTTCAGCGATATGATTTGGAAGAAGTCGATGCACATTGCGTTTTTTCGATTTCTTAAGATTTAAATCAACGTTTATCATTTTGTTTACAGTGGACACTGAGAAATTTTAATGTATTTGCAACTGTCCTTTAACTAGGGGGATTTTCCTTTAACATTAAACAACGTACCTTTGCAGTAGTCGAAGATGTCCGTTTTTTCCTTGGATACTTGTTTGGAATTTTTGTCCCACTTGAGGCTCCAATTTGACGTTTATTTCCTTTCTTGTTGACGATATTACCTATCGACGCTTTAGATATCACAAAACCATGACTCTCACATCGTTTTTGGATAACGGAGTATGCATATTTCTCTTCGGAAAGAGCATAAATGTAGCCTTCGAACCACTGATTTGTTTAAAACGCCATTTTGAATAAAAACAAAACTTTCAAGCCGCAGACGATAATTTTAGCCTTTAAAAACATAGTACAATTGCAATTATTTCTTTTGCAGCAAATGATTACGCTTACCAAAATCATCTAAAAAATATGCGAAGAGCCTCTGTATATATATATATATATATATATATATATATATATATATATATATATATAATATATATATATATATAATATATATATATATTATATATATATATATATATATATATATATATATATATATATATATATATATATATATATATATACAGTGGCTCCCAAAAGTGTTCGTACACTTACGAATTTCAATGAAATAGGCGTCTATCCATTAATTAAAATGAATATTTCAGAATGGGTATTTAATAATAAGATCTATAATCTATTCTTTACAAAACTACATGAAATATTTTGAAAACATAGTAAAACTTTATTTTAAGAAACCAGTAATCAAAAGTAACAAAAACTTTATCTCACAAAAGTCATCGTACACTGAAATATTTTCGGAAAATCATAATTAAAATTATCGTCTGGCGCTGTATTTTTATTTTTCAATTGTGGTGGCATTTAAAATATCGTTTGGCTTTAATTTTTGCTTGCCTACGCCTTAATATTTTATTTATTATTTAAAAATGGCTCGTAGTCGTAAAGAAACAACAAACAGCTTTCAAAAAATCAGTTCGGAATGTTGCTAAATTACTTAATTTATCCCATTCTACTGTGCAATATGTGAAAAAACGCTTTAAGGAAGAAAATTGGATCGAAAACAAGGTAAGACAAGGCCGTCCGGCAAAGTTAACAAAACGTGATCAGAGATTTATAATTAGAAAATTTGTGAAAAATTCACGTTTGAGTGCTGTAAAAGTTTCTGCAGAATTCAATGAAACATTTTCTACTTCAATTTCACCTGAAATTTTTTGACGAGTTCTTAGAACAGCTGAATTACATGGGCGTTCTGCCCATAGAAAAATTTTTGTGAGTGAGAAAAAACAGAAAGTTTAGGCTTCCCTTCGCACTATCAATGATAAATAAGCCCCAAACCTATTGGAATAATGTCTTATTTGCCGATGAACATTTTTAGTGCTGATGAGCGTATAATTGTATGGAGAAGAAAAAAAAATGAGGAACTAGGAAATTTTGTTTTTATTGATGGCATAATGAATCCAGCTGTTTTTATAAATATTTTAAGAGACAATTTAAAATTACCAGTTCAAAATTTGGGTATTGGAAACAACTTTGTTCTTTCATCAAGATAACGATCCTAAGCACACGGCTCTCAACGTTCGCATCTGGTGTCTCTATAATTGTCCACAAGTTTTGAAAACACCCCCTCAGTCGCCAGATTTAAACCCAATAGAACATATTTGGAGAGAACTGGAGGTTCGAGTACGAAAACACGACATTGACACGAAAAGCGAACTAAAAACAATTATGATGAAAGAATGGATGAACATTGATGCAAAAATTACAAAAGAACTAAAGCAATCTATTCCCAGACGTTTAAACGCTGTTGTGGATGCTAAAGGATATCCTACTAAATATTAATTTAATGAAAAATTAGAATATTTACTAATATGTAGAGATTTTTTACAAGTGTACGATGACTTTCGTGAGATAAAGTTTTTGTTGCTTTTGGATTATTGGTTTCTTAAAAATAAAGTTTTACTATGTTTTCAAAATATTTCATGTAGTTTTGTTAAGAATAGATTATAGATCTTATTATTAAATACCTATTCTGAAATATTCATTTTAATCAATGGATAGACCCCTATTTCATTGAAAATCGTAAGTGTACGAACACTTTTGGGAGCCACTGTATATATATATATATATATATATATATTATATATATATATATATATATATATATAATATATATATATATATATATATATAAATATATATATATGTATATATATGTATATAAATATATATATATTATATATATATATATATGGTATATATGTATATAAATGTATATATATATATATATATACACTGAAGTGCCACTGAATTAGGGATACCTACCTAGTAACGAGTTGGACCTCCTCTGGCCTTGATAACGGCTGCCACACGACGGGGCATAGAGTCAACAAGTTTTTGGAAACGTTCCACTGGAATGGCTTGCCAAATATTTGCTAAAGCATAATTCAGTAAGGTTCTTTTGTGCTGTGTGATGGCCTTTTTCGCCTTGTTCCAAAACATCCCAAAGATGCTCAATAGGATTTAAGTCTGGACTTCTAGGGGGACAATACATGACAGAGAAGTCATAGGAATGCTCATCCAACCAGCCTGTAGCCAACCGGGACTTGTGAGAGGTACAGTTGTCTTGCTGGATAACTCCATTACCATGCGGATAACAGAACAGCATAAACGGATGGAGGTGATCACCCAGCAACTCTACGTACCGAATTGCATTGAGGGAGGTTGGTACACGCAAAAGATCCCAAGCTGTGCCACGAAAAAACACCTCAGACCATGATTGAGCCACCCTGGCCTTGTACAGTTCCAGCCAGGCATGCAGGATCCATGGCTTCATGAGCCTGACGCCATATTCTCAGCCTCCCGTCGGCGTTAAGTAGTCGGAATCGAGGCTCATCACTCCATGCAACTCGTTTCCAGTCCTCTACACTCCAGTCTCTGTGCTCTCTTGCCCAGGCAAGACGTGCAGCCCGATGGCGAGTATAGAACAATGGTACTCTCGTAGGTCGACGGCTCCCGAAACCCATACGGAGAAGCGAGCGTTGCACAGTCCGTTTACTGACTGTACGACTAGCACCGTCATTAAACTGGGTGGAAATTTGAGCAAATGTTTGGCTTCGCTGGCTACGCACAATACGCCTGAGCCGTCTCTCACCACGCACTGTCAAGGCTAATTGTCCTTTGCAGTTTGCCCGATCGCTATTTTTTTGTCCACCATCGATGTATTCTTGGTATACTCTTGACACTGTCGACCTTGAAAATCCTAGCCGTCGGAAGGTTTCGGAAATTGAATAGCCCATGCGTCGCGCACCTACGATTTGTCCGCGATCGAAGGCGTCTAAATCTGGCAGTTTACCCATACTGGCAATTCTAACTACTAATTCAGAACAACCACAGTACGCGCTATATATGCAGTTGCCACAGTGCCCTCACTTGCGCATACATGATTCGCAGCGCTACACAATTTGCATAGGATTTGCTATCCCTAATTCAGTGGCACTTCAGTGTATATACACTGGTGTAAGAAATTAAGAGAATTTGCAGACTTGGTCGGTTATCTCTAGAACTACTATACGGATTATAATGAAATTTGATATGAACATACATTGATACAATACAAAACAAATAATCATTCAATAATTGTAATACACACCCATGATCGTGCGTAACACTCGCTGAAGTCGGAAGGTATGAAGCAGCGGTTGCAGAATAAACAAAAAAAATGGGTTAATAGATTGTGTTATTTTGCAGCAATCGGTTAATTTCAAATTGTAACAGTAAAAATGAGTAACCACCAACGTTTAAATGATGGAATGAGGTGCCGAATTGTGGGGAGGCTAGAAGCAGGCCAATCTCAAGTCCAACTTTGTAGAGAGTTCAATTTAACGCCCAGCGTCGTGTGTAACTTATGGAAACAGTTCCAGGATACCGGATCCGTCGAGAGAAAGCCTGGGCAAGGTCGTTCAAGAGCCACGACGTCCAGAGAAGATCGCCATTTGTCGATTATAGAGAGGCGTAACAGGAGTGCTACAGCTTCTCAGCTCTCTCGTGACTTGTATGCAGCCACAGGAACCCGTGTATCAAGAGTGACTGTTTCCAAAAGACTTCATGAGAGAGGGTTGCTTGCAAGAAGACCTGCTGTTTGCGTCCCGCTCACTTCTACGAACAGGAGAATCCGTTTACCATGGTGCAGAGAACATAGAGATTGGAGTACGGATCAATGGGCGACCGTTCTCTTCACTGATTAGTCCCGGTTCAACCTAAACACCGATTCTTGACGTATGTTCATATGGAGAGAACCAGGGACCCACTACCTACCCTCCACTGTCCGCGAAATCGACCATTATGGCGGAGGAGGTTTAGTGGTCTGGGCAGGCATCATGTTGGATGGCCGCACACCTCTCCATGTCTATGAAAGAGGCACTGTAACTGGTGTGAGGTATAGGGATAAGGTCTTGGAGCCCTATGTTCGACTTTTCAGAGGTGCAGTTGGACCTGAGTTCATTTTAATGGTCGATAACGCGAGGCCACATAGAGCTCTTCTGGTCGACGAATTTCTAGAGAGTGAGGATATTCGCCGGATGGATTGTCCAGCCAGATCTCCAGACCTTAACCCTATAGAGCATGTCTGGGACGCTCTGGGGAGGGCAATTGCATCTCGCAACCCCCCTCCGAAAATCATCCACGGAATGAAAATAGCGTTGCTGAACGAGTGGGACCAATTGCCACAGGGAATGAAAACAGCGTTGCTGATCGAGTGGGACCAATTGGCACAGGAAATGATAAACTGCCTTATTTCAAGTATGAAATCACGCTGCGAGACCTGTATATCTGTAAGAGGGGACCATACCCCCTATTAACCCATTTTTTTTGTTTATTCTGCAACCGCTGTTTCATACCTTCCGACTCCAACGAGTGTTGCGCACGATCATGCGTGTGTATTACAATTTTAGAATGATAATTTGTTTTGTATTGTATCAATGTATATACATATCAAATTTCATTAGTCCGGGAGTAGTCGCGTCGGTCTATTTGCCGCCGAAATCAGTTATCTTTCTGTAACCCATCTCCGCTTAATGGTACAATGGAGAAACTCCGCGTAGCTGACCTTGACTGTCACCCCTGTTGTGTAGTAAAATTGCAAGTCATTCGTGTGTTTTCTCAGAATTTTATTGCATTCTAAACTTCTTATCGGTCTAAATGACCGCGGCGCGAGCAGTTGCGTAGCTCCTTTTTCCCCTTCCATTCAGTGAGTTCCTTGGGAGGGAAGTTTGATTCTTTGAATCGTAGACTCTCAGTAAGCGTAGTTTGATCAGTAGACTGTATTTCTTTCTGTTCTTTTGCTAAAATACCAATTTACTATTTTTAGTATGTCTCGTAAAAAAATTTTAACGGTTCAGGAAGCATTAAAACTACTGGAAAAAAATACTGGAAAAAAGGTAGTTCGTCGCTATTTTTTGAAAGAACTGGCCTTAGATTTATTAAGGGAGTATATAAATGAAAGACCACAAATAACAATATTGCCAAACCCTTTGAAAAGAAAGATCAGAGAATTTTGTGGTGAACTCCCCAAAAACTTTTTTCGATCTCCAAAAACCGAAAGGTGTAGTTTTTGCCCAAAGCAAAATCGAAAAACAAAACAATTTTGTGAACATTGTAGTCTGTATATCTGCAAAGAACATACGTTTAATTTGTGTGTAGAATGTCCAAAAAAATGCGAGTTTCCTAATGTAGATTAGAAGTTATGAAAATAAAAACCTTTTTCTTTTTGGATAATACAACTAATGTTTCTACTATAATTACAAGAATGGGGTAAGTATTTTTCTAAAATTTATCTATTTTTAAAATTGTTACTGTAAATGAAAATAAACATTTTTTTAACAACGCGACAGCAACATTCTTTTATTACAAATTCAATGAATGTTTGGTTCCGGGGTATAACAAAATTAACTTTGCTGGTGTTCAATTCTGTAACCTATTTTTCCAAGATAATGCTTTTCAATCTACAAGTGGCAATTCATTCAAAATAAATTTTTGCTGCACATTTATAGTTTCAGAGAAATTTTCATTCTGTTTTTATTGTTTTTAAGAAATATTATTACATAAACATTAACTGAAATATTAATAGCATGCTTTCAACATACAATGGATATTTATTTTAATTAAATGAATGAATGATGTAAATTGTATCTTTTACTGCGGTTCTGTCCTTGAAAATGATTTATTTCAGAACGATTTCAAATTTATAATTGAAAATTTGTACTAATTAGTAATTCACTGTATCTTTATAAGTCAGTCAAATTATTTAATATTTTTTATTTTTTAAAATTATTTTGTAAAAAAAATATTAAAAATATTTATGTAAATGTCAACTGAATATATACTTAAATTAAATGCATAGTAATTGCTGCAATATGTATCTTTCTAAATTCAATCAATAATTTTATCTGTATGTTCTCCGTTTCCGATTATCTAGTAACACCGACAAATTTCAACTCTGTTTTCGACGAAGTGGTAGCGGGCGGCAAATGGACCGAACGCAACTACTGGCGTTCTAAGAAAAGGCGCGACTACTCTCGGGTTAAAATGGGTACAGTAGTTCTACAGATAATCGACCAAGTCTGAAAATTCTCTTAATTTCTTACACCGGTGTACATATATGTATATATATATATATATATATATATATATATATATATATATATAATAGGAAAGGAGAACCTCCATTTAAATTGCTCGTGTTGTATATTCTTTTGTTTTACGATAGAATGTTGTAGCCTACAGACAATAGAAAATGACTATGAATTATGCAAGTAAAATATTTTAACAATTCGAAAAAAAATATTTAAAAGGAATTAATTATGAAGGCATATTCAACTGGTGTAACAAACAAATGAGTAATTGTTATTTTGTTTTTTTATGGCATATGTTGATGACAAGTAGAAAGTTTCATGAAAAAACCGAAATACCTTTTAGAGGTTTTAGACAGTAATGTTAAAGTAGTTTGGCCAAAAAGTCATAAATTTGCTTGTGCATATCAAAATAGTTTTAAGTCCACACAAAACAACTGTCAACCAATGCTTTGTTTGCTCTTCAAAGTCTTTCGAAATTAGGTAAATATTAATCGAGTGAAAATAAGAGCTTATGCTGTGTAAGGCGTATTTCTTTATTAAATGATCTTTTAAACAAAGAAAGATATTCATTTTATTTTTATATTTAACATTTTTTCTTTCGATTCAAATAATTCATTGTTTGCTAATGGTTCATTCGCGAAATTGAAAAATCATAGGATATATTTACTAAGAAAGACATTTTTGGTTATGTTGAAAACTTATATGTCGAAGAAAGAATACGTTTACTATTGCTTGCCTAAAATATTCATTACACAATTCGTTCCATTTAACGTATTATTAAGAAAAGTATCATTTACAGAAAAAAAAAGTCCTTGCTCATGTGATAGGGAAATTACGATAGTTAGGGTAAAGGAAGAATATAACACTAAAGTAAGAAATGTCTCTGAACTAATTTTCTCAATGAAAGTATATCAAATAAGCGAATTTATTTCTTATGAAATAATTGGCTCCTCTCTCTAATTAACTCGTTCTAATCTATAAGAAATCAAATCTAACATAATTATATCCAAGAAAGGAAGAGCAAGGAAATTTTGCAAGCATTTTCACAGTGACAATGTTGTATTAATTTATGGTACAAACACATGTTGCAATTACTAAGATACACAGAAATGGATTATTAAATTTGATGAGTTATATGATACGTAAAAGAATCAAGTGAAATCTTTTCTTTGTAATAGAAGGAATAATTAATGAAAATTAATATCGCTGATAAACAAAGAATAACTCATTATATACTATCCTGAATTATATTCGATGAATGATTTTAACGAGTGTTTTAACAAGTAAAATTTTGATACTAACAGAGCGTAAGGGATGTGTAACGAGGAATTCGTTACAGGTTCCTTTATTTTGATTAATTTAATTTAATTTGTGTAGTTCTCTTAAACTTTAAATTATAACTTTAATTTTAATCTTAAATCTGCTAGTTATGTTTCCTTTCCTTATCTGATAGTAATTTATTTTTTTCCCAGGCTCTTAGTCATGGGAGGTCTCTGTAACTTTTAAGTCCGTTCGGTCGGTAATTGAGAATAGCCTATCTTCTAACATCTGGCAGTGCAATTTGCCGTCCTATATTCTTTAAGTCTTTGTCAGCTAGGTCCCCTAATTGCTAGCCTCGTGTCCACGAAATAAGATGTCTTTTCTTCCCTGTTTCCGTGTTTTTGTTAACAGCATTGATGGGTCTTTTTAAGCTATTAAACTCCGTTTATGCTAAAGGCTCCAGTTTCCCTTTTCCGCGCCTGCGGCGAACGTAATTTATTACGATTCTCTTGCATGGGAAACAGTTTTTCTCTGAACAGGCGTTTGGGCTTCGCGCTGCTTGACCAGCTCCTCTGATTGGTTAAGCTCAGGCAGTCTCGGCCAATGAAACTCCGTAAAGGGTTCTTCTGGCATTTTCTTCTGGCAAGAGGAATGTGGTACTTAAGGTCTCCAGTTTTGGCGATGTTTCGCGTATTTTATTTTATGGACACAAGGTGTTGGCAATGTGTTGAGGCGCTGTTAAGGTTGTCTTTCTCCTCTCCCTTCTGCACGCCTTGGCGAGATTGGTTGTACGGCAACCCTTCTCTCCTTGCGTTGTCCAGGGCTGAAAAAAAAGAGATGCGATGCAGAGATTCAGAATTTTTCTTGGTAGATAAAAACTTGCTCTAAGAGACCCTGAGCCGAACTTTCGGTTTTGTTTGGCCGTGGCTTGGTGAGGGGGATGTTTTTTTTTATTGTCTAATAGTGAGTACGAGTGTATTCTATTGATCTGATATTTGTGTATATATACTTTAAAAAAAATCCTTCAATACTATATTTTATTTTTGATGCTCTCCTAAGTGGTCGTGTAGACTTGAAGCTCTTTTCTATTATGTAGCAGAGTTTTATTTGTTCCTGTTATAATTCAGTAGTCAAGATATATTACTTATTTTTATCAAGAAAAATAAACAATTGTTATTTCTACCAACAAGTCGTTTTTTTGAAGAAGTTTTCTTCCTCAGTAATATATTTTTAAAAAGTAGTTGTGAGCAGTATCAAAACCTGTAATAATTCAATCCTGCGGCACAATGATCTTCAACGTTTGTTTCCTCAGCAAATCTTGTACTTCCACTAAGCAAAATCTTCCGGTTCTCTACATGTAATGTACCATCGCTAATATTTTTCTTGAAGAACCATTTACGGCTACAGTTGTCGGAAGATCTTTTCTCCGTAAGAGACGGACTTGCGTCTTAAATGTTCCGGCCTGCCTTGACGAACTGTCATTTCTACATCTTATACGATAGACAAATCTTCATTTTTTTATAGAACTTTCGTGCTGTGAACATTCCTGGTGTACTTCATCTTTCACTATACAGAACAAAGGTCCTTCGTCCTTCTAGCTAAAAAACATTTGACTCTACAAAATAGTGACCATACACAATAGTGAGTGAATACAATTAGTGATTGTACCCAAAAATTTCTTTGTACAGAAATGGTGAGCAATGACCAGTGCTGCTCTCAACTTCATCAATTGGTATGCTTCATTTTAATTCATTATTTATCATTTGTTAAATATTCTTCACAATTTTTTTGAAATGTTTAATTGAAATTTTATACTTACAATATTGGTATTATAAATACAATCCAACTGTTGCAGTATATATGAATTTTTAGTGTATATTCAGTATATTTTTCATAATAATCTAGTTTTTGCAAATTTACTTTTACTTGAATGGTAGTATTTATAAAATTGTGATTTTATATTTTTTTCTCATTTTGTGTAATACTTTAAAGTGCACTTTTAACTCTTTTCACATTTTGTGATTATAATTTTTTTTTTCTCTTTATATGAGAAATACTTAAAAGCATGGCTACAAAAAATTCATTTCCATGCAGCCTGACACCATTTGAGGGTGATGTAGAGTTATTGGAGTTCTTTTTCGAACAGGTAATCGACATAAAGGAATTTAATAAGTGGTCTGAGCAACAAGCTTTGACTTTTTTAAAATCCAAACTTACAGGCAATGCTCTTAAATTTTTTGTCAGTTCGGCTGATGCTAAAGGTTGTACATCTATTTTACAACTGAAACAGATTTTCGTTGATTTTTTTTAAACCTGCAACCACACATTCTTTGCGTGTAGCAGTAGATAATATTAAATTGTTGCCTGATGAAACAATCAGAAATTTAGCACACAGGCTTGATAATCTTGTAAGGAAAGTGCACCCATCTATCACTGAGAAAACTCAGTTAGACTCTATAAAATTTTCACATTTGCTAAATGCTTTGCCTGCCAGCCATAAATTAAAAATTTTGGAGTCTGGTTTGGATAATTTTGATGAGGCGGTTGCTAAAGCTCAACTTTTGCAGGATATCCATATTCAATCTGAGATTTTGGTTCCATCTACCTCTTCTCAGCCTTCATATGATCAATTATTAGCTGAAGTTAATTATTTAAAAACTCAGATAGTTGAAATTAAAATCCTACCAATAATACTTCTTCTCCTGCCAAAATGAAAATGCTAGAAATCAGAATTTTAGAGCACACAGACAAATTTCAGGCCATACTCCAAAAGTTTTAGGCCAAGTCCAGTTAATAGAGTGCAAATCAAATGTAATTACTGTGGCCGCTTGAACCACTTAATGAAGAATTGTTATCAGTTTAAGAGAGTATTAGCTAATAGAGCAAACCATAACCAATAATCGTGGTAGAGGTCAGGTTAGACCTAATTCTCGTAATAATAGCCATGGGAATAATAATATGAACCCTAGAGCAAATGTTTTTGTGCCATCAAATAATCCTAGTAATAATTTAAACTAGAGATGGAGTGTCATAACACTGGGATTATGAACTCCTATAAAAATTCTGCTAATGAGTATTCTCAGTACTTTAATGACAATGTTACTAATATTAACTGCCCGAATGATGATATTTCTGTTTATTCCTTACCTCTGGTGTATGTATATTTAAAAGATAATGTCCTAATTTCACTGTTAGATTCTGGCTCGAGTTTGTCATTGTTTGATTTAAATACATTTAATTCAATGAAATCACAACTTAAATACAGAATAATCTCTAGAGCTGTAACCATTAAAACCCTTAACTCTACTCTACAATATTCTGCTTGTGTTGAATTGCCTATCAAATTCTCCAGGAAGTCATTTAAACACACCTTTTTCTTAACAGATCTGTCAACATCTAAATTCAATATCTTAATTGGGTATGACTTTCTCAACAAATACAATGTAATACTAGATCATAAACTAAATGCAATTAAAATTAACTCTGAAACCATACCTTTTATTCAAAATTCCTTTGATAATTCTGTTCATTTCAATTCAACCATCACTGACTCACCTAATCTTAATACTAAGAGTAATCATAATATTGAACCTAATAATAATAATCTGAGAGATAATTCTACTAATTTTTGTGATACTGCACCAGAGAACTGTTCTTCCAATTTCAATGACACAATAAGTATGCATAATGATTTTGCTGATAATGTTGATATCTCTTCAACTGCACAATGTTTTAATTTATATGCTGATAATGTACTTGTGAATGATAATTTATGTGTGAAAAATGATAAAGGTAATGAAGTTGCATCTAATGTAGTTATGGTATGTGAAAAAGTTATCTTAGAATGTGACGATAGTCAATATGTTAAGGTGAAAACCCTTACTAATTTCAATGAAGCTCTTTTTCTACCAAATTCTAAACAATTTATTTGTCATCCTTCATTACATAAATTTGAAAATACTTGTCAGGAACTATTTAAATCACTTTTATATATTTATTGAAATAGGGATGCTAAACAACTTCATTTGAGTAAAAATTCCATTATAGGAAATATGTGTGATTTTGACCTAATTGACAAACCTCCTATAAATTCTAATGTTGAGAATATACTCCTTCTGACTTTGATTTTTCTTGTAATTCTTTGGAACATGTTGTCAACTTTATTTCTACTACTCCTGAGATTCTGAGTAAGCGAAAAGAAATGCTTTCTTCATCTGACTTCAAATTAGACCATTTGTCGTGTGACCACAAACAACAGTTATTAAATATTTTGTTAACTAATTATGCTGCCTTTTCTAAGGATTTGTCAACCTTAGGGCACACTGATAGAGTTAAACCTCACATTTCCTTAACTCAAAATTTTCCTATTAGGACTCTTCCTTTCCCTATTCCTCAAACCTTACAGCAAACTGCTTTGGACCAACTAAATGAAATGCAGAGTGCAGGTATTATTGAACGAGGTAATTGTGAATGGGCATGTCCAATGCTCATGGTAAGAAAAAATCTCTTGATTCTTCTGCCCCACCCACCTTTAGGCTTGCATTAGATCTTCGTTTGTTAAATTCAGTCATAAAATCTTCCTCCTATCCCCTCCCTAAAATTTCAACCATAATCTCTAATTTGTCAAAATTTAAATACTTCTCTACCCTTGATTTCGGAAACGCCTATTGGCAAATAGATCTTCCTAAAGATCTCCAAAAAATTGTAGCATTCACTACTCCTTTTGCGTCATATTTTTCTAAACGTATTCCTTTGGTCTTAAAAACAGCGGCAAGTACCTTTCAAAATTTAATAGATAATGTTTTAGAACAAGGTAAACCTGCCAGGTCTCTTTGCATATCAAGACGATTTAGTTATTGGTGCTAATTCATTTGAGGAATCTCTGTCCAAAATTGCTAAATTGCTTGAAGTAATTTCAAAATTTAATCTGACTTTATCTCCGCACAAGTGCTCATTTCATAAGACAACGATTGATTTTCTTGGTTTCCATATTAAAGATAATGCTATATTTCCTATTGATAATAACATCACTAAAATAACTGCTTTTCCTGTGCCTACGTCTAAACGACAAGTAAAACGCTTTTAGGAGTTTGTGGTTTCTATCGTTCACTTATTCCAAATTTGCTGCGCTTACTCAACCGTTAATTGACATCACTTCACCTAAGGTTTAAATTCATTTGGTCTCCTTATCTGCAAGAATGTTTCAATAACCTTCAGTTCATTTTCTTTTCCAAACCCTTTGTAAACTACCCATTGTGGGATCAGAATTTTTATTTGAACATTGATGCATCAAATTTGGCAATTTCTGGTATTTTGATGCAGACGTTTGATGATAAGTTATTACCTATTCATATTTTAGTAAATCTCTTACAAAAGGTCAGAAAATTATTCCACTCTCAAGAAAGAATTATTTGCACTTTATATGTCCATCATTGCATTTAAGTATTACTTATACAACCAGAACTTTTACAGTGTTAACTGATAGCAAACCTCTCATCAACTATAAGCATACTTCTTCTCCTACTGATATTGTTACTAGATGGTTACTCGAAATGAGTGAATATTCCATCATTTATGAACATATCCCTGGTAAACGTAATGTTTTGGCAGACTATTTTTCTCGCCTCACTTGTGACCCTCCTTCTCAAAATTTAGGCCACTAATCCTGAAATTATTAATAGTGAGGATGTTCTTCCTATAACTACTGTTAATGCTTTAACTACTGACCCTATTCAAAATCATCCAGCAATTCCCATCACTAATGACCCTCCTATGGATATTCCATATCCACATTTTTGGCAGAACAGAGTCGGGATTCAAAATTGATCAAAATTATTAATTATCTAAACCAACCCAACTCTGCTAAGTCTTCTAAATTCACCGATTATTATATTCATGATGATTCTAAATTATTATGCTGGGATAAAACTAATATCAATACTAATTCTCATATTATTGTTGTTCCTCACTCTTTAAAATTTAAAGTTCTTTAAAATTTGTCATGTGTCTCATTTTGGCATAGAAAAGACATATGATTTTGTAAAAGCTCGTTACTTTTGGCAAGGTATGTATGTTGAACAGTGAATTTTGTAAAATCTTGTCACCTTTGTTCTCTTAATAGCCTCACACCATTGTATCAGCACCTTTTCAGGCTAATCCCATTCCCACTTTACCTAACGAGGCTGTGTCTATGGATATTCTTGGCCCTTTTAAAAATAATGCTTATGTTTTGACCATAATTGATCTTTTCCTCGAGGCATTTAGAGCTTTTTCCTCTTGTCAAAATTACAACGGAGGCAGTCACTGAGTGTTTGTTAAGTTATGTTTGTAAATTTGGTAGACCTTCTTTAATCTTAACAGATCTTGGTACTCAATTTACATCTGAAATTTTCTCTTCCTTTACTAAAACTATTGGGATTAAATTAACCATACCACTGTGGGTAACCCTAAGGCGAATGCTATTTGTGAAAGAACTAATCTTTCTGCAAAATCTACAATTAATTGTCTTCTACAGCAAGGTGTTCCTTTTAAACATGCTGTACTTCTTCATCAACATTTGTACAATGGTTCACACCATTCTTCGACTAAGTATTCTCCGTTTTTGTTGCATTTTGGTCGAGAAGTTGCACTGATCTTTGATAATTTCTGTTACAAAAAATCTGTCGAACAGCTCGACAAACCTCAATATTTAAACAATTTGTTCAAAAATATGCTTCAGGTACAACAAACGGTTTATCAAAATTTAACTGATAAACGTGTAATTCAAATAACAAACAACTTCAACATGCTAAGTTACGTGTACTCTCTCCAGGAAATATTGTGTATGTGAAATCTAAGACAGGTTCAATAAGAAATTCACTGGTCCATATGAAGTAATTAAACGCCACTCTGTAGTTACTTATTCGATAAGACTACTCTCAAATCCTTTGGCTCCTCTTACTAAAATTCATATTGATCGTCTCCATTTTGCTCCTGCTAGAAAAGCTCACTTAAATGAATCTTCTTCTGCTCCTTTAATGTTTAATGTTTCTCCTCCTCAGCAAAATAGGTATTTCTTGAGGTCTACAGTTTTACAGTGATTTTTTTTTGGTTGTGTGTTAGGAGAGCTCCCTAATATCACTTCTTTCTTTCCTTCCAATGCTGGCGTTGTGTAGGATATTTTTTTTTCCCCACTGTAATTTTGTTTCTTGAGTATATTTCCTTTTTGCCAACATTATTCAAAATTCTAAAATTGTACTGCTCTCTGAATGTTTACAATTGTGTTCTTATAATGTAAGCTTCTATTAACTAGTTCCAACACTTAATGTTGAGTTACTTGATATGGAAAACCTTAATATGGTCAACTAATGTTAAATTAAGTTTAATGGTTCAATTGTTCTAAAGAAAAGATTGATTTTCCTTCTGTTCCTTTCATACCTGTCAAATTCTTGCTTCATCAACATATGATTTCAAGGTTATAAGTTGTAACTTAGGTATAATTTTGTTATGAAATACTTCAACAGATATAATTCTCTAATGTAATCAACTTCATAGTGATATTATTACTTATTAGTGAATATGTTGCACATTTTGCTTCATCCATTGGTTTACTTTATCAATGTTATAATTTTTGTTTGCTTAGATATTTTGTTTGATTTGATGTTTGTATTTGGTTGTTATAATGCAACGATGGCTGAAAGTATTGGTATAAGGCATAGCATTAGCATTAGCAAATAACAACTGTATTAGTATAATTTAGCAAATAACATCTGTATTTACTATGGTATTGACATATTTTTTATTACTCTTCACTGAAAAATATTTTTTTTTGCCTTGACACAAATTTCTTTTGGGTATTACCTGAGAATGTTATCAGTCACTCATTCAATTGGTAAGATTATGCTTGTACATATTACATGGTGTATATTAATGGTATTAAAAAGTCAGTATCTTCTATTTAAGCATGTTGAAAAACAAGGTATCAATGTAAACAAATGATAGGAACCAAATAATTCCATATCAACTCTATGGACATTCATGTATTTTAATATATCCTATCAAGATCTTTCTTTCCTATATTTTGTTGTGTTTAAATATTACAAGCAAACTTTATTGTGTATTTATGTGTAAAATCCCTAATACTTAACTGAACTATATTTTATGTGTTATATTTTTTGTTATTTTTTATACCTCAATTTGTCAATTTTTGACAAGTTATCTTATACCGACTATGACTATCCTATACTTCATGTTCACTACTACCTTCCCTTTTTTTTTGAGTGCAGTTAGTTCCATAGCCCTATTTTTTTTTTGCAATGTAGTGAGATGTACGCTAGTTCTGCAAACCACTTTCATTTTTATTTTTCTATTATTTTTACTTTTCAGTTTTCCCCTAGTGTAATATTACTACTTGTTTGTTTTCTATTTTTTTTGTAAAATTAAATTTCCATGCGCAAGATAGAAGTCACCAACCTTATTGGGACAGTATCATATACTTTCTTTTGGCCAAGGAATTTTATGTGATTCAAGCTCTGTCTTGGTGTAGGATGATCTTTTGATCAAGTTTAATTTATTTTTAACCCTTCACTTGAAGTTAGGAATTTACTTAAGGCTAGGTGTCCTAGTCATTCTTCCTTTTGCACAGCTTTCCCCCTTGAGTGGAGTCTGTCTTGGTGCATATATTTTGTTAGGTTTCAGGTGTCATAATCCTTCGCGGAAACATTACTGATCCTAATTTACCTAATTTTGACTTTTTTATTGTTTGTACCCAACTGGTCACTTATAAACTTTGACAGTTTGTGGTTACATTCTTATGCATTCACTTTTCATTTTTTTAGCTCACACTTAAAGCATGTACATGTGCATAAACAAGATAAGGTTTATGTTTTTTTTATTATATTATTAGCTATGAGCATTTTGGCCATATAGCATATTTAGTTGAGTGACATATTTTTTTTTCCTTCCCCTTGTGGATTTTTTATATATTACTAATTAAGTAACTGTCAAGATTCGAATTCCCATACCTCTGGTAGGTTAAGTTGCCGCAATAGACTTCTTAGAATCATCGTCTATGTTTCGTGGGAATTCTTGTTAGTATTGTTACGACAATTATGTTTGTTTAGTTCACTCTGTGTGTAGCAATTTTGATGCATATTAATAGATATGACATCTTATATATTTTTTTCTGAATGCAAATGGATATTACTTCCAATTTTTTAGTATGAATATATGATATTCTACATTGAATATTAATAAAATAACATCCAATATTTTGATTATTAGTGGATATGAGATCCAATCTTCTTCAATTAGATATTGAACTCATCATTCTTTGGTAAGACCAAATTAACTTACCTTCTTGAAATGATATGAAATTTCAAGTGTTTAATTTATTTTGTTGACTATGATATGCAACTATAAGTTTAATTAGTACAAATGTACATAAAAATTTTAAGGTACTGTGTTACGCCATTTTTTTGTCAAGCATTAATCACTACTATTTTTGTAAAATTCACCATGCTTGTATGAATTACTATCTTTGTATTGATACTACATTTATAATATCCTTATATATTACTTTTTCCCTTTGTATTCACTATATGTATTTTATATGAAATTTTTTTTGAGATCAAATGTGTCTCACGTATTATGTATGCTATTGGTTTTTCCACACATTAATATGTGGTGATTTGTAAATTTTTTTTTCATCTCTGGACAGGGGAGAGTTCTGTAACGAGGAATTCGTTACAGGTTCCTTTATTTTGATTAATTTAATTTAATTTGTGTAGTTCTCTTAAACTTTAAATTATAACTTTAATTTTAATCTTAAATCTGCTAGTTATGTTTCCTTTCCTTATCTGATAGTAATTTATTTTTTCCCAGGCTCTTAGTCATGGGAGGTCTCTGTAACTTTTAAGTCCGTTCGGTCGGTAATTGAGAATAGCCTATCTTCTAACATCTGGCAGTGCAATTTGCCGTCCTATATTCTTTAAGTCTTTGTCAGCTAGGTCCCCTAATTGCTAGCCTCGTGTCCACGAAATAAGATGTCTTTTCTTCCCTGTTTCCGTGTTTTTGTTAACAGCATTGATGGGTCTTTTTAAGCTATTAAACTCCGTTTATGCTAAAGGCTCCAGTTTCCCTTTCCGCGCCTGCGGCGAACGTAATTTATTACGATTCTCTTGCATGGGAAACAGTTTTTTCTCTGAACAGGCGTTTGGGCTTCGCGCTGCTTGACCAGCTCCTCTGATTGGTTAAGCTCAGGCAGTCTCGGCCAATGAAACTCCGTAAAAGGGTTCTTCTGGCATTTTCTTCTGGCAAGAGGAATGTGGTACTTAAGGTCTCCAGTTTTGGCGATGTTTCGCGTATTTTATTTTATGGACACAAGGTGTTGGCAATGTGTTGAGGCGCTGTTAAGGTTGTCTTTCTCCTCTCCCTTCTGCACGCCTTGGCGAGATTGGTTGTACGGCAACCCTTCTCTCCTTGCGTTGTCCAGGGCTGAAAAAAAGAGATGCGATGCAGAGATTCAGAATTTTTCTTGGTAGATAAAAACTTGCTCTAAGAGACCCTGAGCCGAGCTTTCGGTTTTGTTTGGCCGTGGCTTGGTGAGGGGGATGTTTTTTTTTATTGTCTAATAGTGAGTACGAGTGTATTCTATTGATCTGATATTTGTGTATATATACTTTAAAAAAAAAATCCTTCAATACTATTATTTTATTTTTGATGCTCTCCTAAGTGGTCGTGTAGACTTGAAGCTCTTTTCTATTATGTAGCAGAGTTTTATTTGTTCCTGTTATAATTCAGTAGTCAAGATATATTACTTATTTTTATCAAGAAAAATAAACAATTGTTATTTCTACCAACAAGTCGTTTTTTTTGAAGAAGTTTTCTTCCTCAGTAATATATTTTTAAAAAGTAGTTGTGAGCAGTATCAAAACCTGTAATAATTCAATCCTGCGGCACAATGATCTTCAACGTTTGTTTCCTCAGCAAATCTTGTACTTCCACTAAGCAAAATCTTCCGGTTCTCTACATGTAATGTACCATCGCTAATATTTTTCTTGAAGAACCATTTACGGCTACAGTTGTCGGAAGATCTTTTCTCCGTAAGAGACGGACTTGCGTCTTAAATGTTCCGGCCTGCCTTGACGAACTGTCATTTCTGCATCTTATACGATAGACAAATCTTCATTTTTTTATAGAACTTTCGTGCTGTGAACATTCCTGGTGTACTTCATCTTTCACTCTACAGAACAAAGGTCCTTCGTCCTTCTAGCTAAAAAACATTTGACTCTACAAAATAGTGACCATACACAATAGTGAGTGAATACAATTAGTGATTGTACCCAAAAGTTACTTGTACAGGATGGTATTCAAAAGAAGAAATTCCCTTACAATACATATTGTCAAATTGTTGATAAATGTAATAAAATCAATTTTCAAAGCGATTATGGGAAATAATCTTTTTAAATCTGAAAAATAATGAAATTTAACTGAGTAAAGATGAAGAGCAAACATATTTATACCATTCGGTTTAGAATAAAATATTTCATTATTCGTTTTATAAATAGATTAAAAGGAAGTTGCATTTCATACTGGAACACGAAACAGATTTCACTTTGTTAGCGGAGCTTTTAGGTTTTAAGTAATGAAACACGATTGGATATAAATGGCTTAACAATTCGTCCCCAATTTAAAAAAATATTATGCGGAATTAAGCAGATAATAAAATAGTATAGTGGATCGTATAGTGGCACTTTTAAAATTGTTAATTGGGGAAAACACATTCTGACACATGTCTTAGATAGTTAGAAAAATAAACTCAATTTTAATAAATAATATTAGCATTTAATTTCTCTTATTCTTATTTAAAATTAATTTTACCGTTGGTCACAATTTGCGCAGAAACAACATAATTATTATCTACATAGAGTAAGAAAGTATTTCAACACATTATAAAACCAAGCTACATCTATTAATTATTCTGTTCTCTCGCCTGATTAAATATATTACAAATTACTTTTACCATACGTACCATTTTACCACCACCCTTATTACAGACTGGTGATTATTACTCATTGTTGTACTAAACTTGGTCCAAAAGCAGACCAGAAATATCGAGATACCTCAGCATAAAAAAAATGGCGACTAGGGCTGAAAAGCGGACGACCTCGAGCTGTATCACAGTCGCAGCATCTTATTTTCAACTGACTCTCAAAAAACCGTTAAAACTTTCCAGCACCGAAAATCGCAGAGGTCAGAAAATGTTCTAGAACAATTAACGCCTTTAAGATATATGATTGGTTAAAGAGATGGTTGCTGGGTCATTGCTATGGAGGAACTGTGTCCCCCTAATGACCGAGAGGGTGGCAAGTAATTCTTCCTTCTTGTGCAAATGACCTGGTGTACTATCCGTACTGTTACAGGTCACACTTAATTGCATACGGGAGTCATATTCCCATCTTCTAGGAAAACCGGTACGAAAAATCACAGGAATGATTTTCAGCACATAGACAATTTAAGATTTTCAAAATAAAATAAATACACTTATAAATGTGCATGGAACCGAATTAATGTTGTTTCGAAATTATGAAATCAGAAAATAATATTTTTTATTTAGAGTTAAAACAGTATAATAGTGTAAGGTATACACAAGATTCGATTCACAAGAATCGAACTTTTGAGTGAATTAAAGAAGCTGCTTTAGATATGCTAATTTCGGCATACGCGCTTTGTATAAATACCACGCAGCGTCATTAATGAAAAGGGGGAGGTTGTTAAGGTTGAAAAGGTGTTATCCTGCGCTAGTGCTTAGCGGGCCAGAAGTTTACATGGCAGTACTGCTGGTTTGACTTATTGTTCGTGAGTATAAAAATATATTGTTCTTGAAAGCTGTGTTTATACATTCTGTACAAGTAGTACGCATGCTTATTGCTGTAAAAGCCAATTATATGTGCAACGAATTCAATAAACATTGTTTCATGTATAAACTGTGTTTGCTTCAAATTCAAATAGAGTGCCACTTCAAATTATATACACCCAAGTCTGGGTAGAAGTGAGCATAGATTCTCTATACTGGCGCCCGAAAATATATATACCCTGGTAGTTAGCGTTACATTTGTAACGAACAACATAATTGAAATTAAAAACTGTGTACTGTGTACTTATATTGATAAAATTGTTGCAAGTACTTATATACTATTTAAAAATGAGTTTTGTAGAACAAAATCCTGCTGGAAATTTTCCTCGGGTAATTATGGTTCAGCATTTTGCGCCATTCGAAGCCACCTTCAATGGCGGCCCCTCAAGCCAATTCCTAAAGAAAATTGAGCATTACTTTCAGCAACAATGCACCCCAGAGGGGGATAAACTTAAAATTGCTCTAGCCGCTTTAAGAGGTAGTGCATAGTGGTACACGTGTATGAAAAGCAGTAATCTGATTTTTGACTATTCGTCATTCAAGCAACAGTTTCTTAGTGTTTTTCCAAAGACCTTTAATCAAAGTGAAATTGAAGCGGAAATTTATTCGCTAAGGCAGCGTGAAGGTCAGTCTGCGTTAGATTTTGCTACAGAAAAGATTTCCAAGTGTGAGGAATATTTAGAAGGGGTAACGGAAGCGGTAATCTTAAAAATAGTTATCCAACGTTTGAAGCCAAATTTTTTAGATAATCAAACAATTACAAGCAAGGTTACCCTCCTTCAAGATTTAGCTAAATATGACAATAGGCATTTCTTCGCTACCCCTCACCGTCATTCAGGTACGAGAAGTTTTATACACCCGCGCCAAAATTTTTCGCGAGTTTCAAACCAGCAGCGTAAGCAGTACCGCAGGCAAAATAATAGAAGCGCACGGCGTTATAATGAAATTAGTGCACTTAAAGTAAATAATATGGAAGCACCTTACTTGCACTGGCAAGTTGATTCACATGATATGGTTCAACCTGTTGAAACTGTGTGGTCAAATGTATTATTTTGTCCGAGTAGTAATCATTATTTTGAGAATAGTGAAAGTCAGGGTATTTTTGTGGCTTATAAAGAAAGTGAGTCTAGCTGGAATGATGAGGTAATTCCAGTACAAATTTCTGAAAAATAGTGCCGATACTAATGCTAGTGGTTTAGAAAATAAATCATCTGACACTTCTATTAATGCTATACCTGATATTATTAATGCTATACCTGATATTTTAGATGATATTCACACATCTGTTAATGAAGGAAATTTAGTAGATGACGAAGTATGCGTTACGGAAGTTAGTGAATACTTATTAGTTGACGATAATAAAAATTCTTTAAACGATATTAGGAACTCGCTAGGTAATGATGATATTATTTCAAGTTCCCAGCCGAATGAGGATTGTGCAGGCCAGGTTGATAATATGGTTTTAAATAAAGTACATGAAAACCATACTGAGAGTCAGGATGAAAAGTTGACACAGAGTTATACTGTAAGTAGTTTAGCTGATGCTTCGGAAGTTATAGACGCAGGTTGCATTAAAACACACCAGTACGAAAAGCTTAATCTTCCTAAAACTGAAGCAGTGTTAAAGAATTTAAATGATAACGATTCTGATGTCGCAAGTTTCAAAGAGACTTTTTCGTCAAAAGAGGATAAAACTAAAGTTAAGGGGGATAAAAAACGTGAAAAAGCGCCTTCAGGTTCCAGCATTAAAACTGCTAATACTGTAGTAATTAAGGCGGTAAACAAGAAGTCGTATAAGCACAAATACGAAAAGCAGAGTCAGGTTGTTGAAAAAATAGAATCTGCATTAAAATTTAATACCGATACAAGCAAAAGTACGAAGAAAGGTAAAGTGTGCACTACAAAAACTCCATCAAAGGAGGAATGCGTCGCTGATAAGGTACACAAGGTTATCAAAAGGAAGAATGACAATTTTAAAGTTCCTTTGCATAAGTACAGGAAACGGAAGATTTCTGCCTCCCAGCAAGGTTGGCCTCCTCCCAAGAGACCTCCTGTCCATCGTCAAGCCGGACCAGCGCCTCAGGACCAACGACCTGCTGCACGAAGGATGCCCACACGGTCAACGAACCCCTTTACTAGGACTGCGACCATCAAGAGAGGTTCCACGGATTGGACAGACTGGTGCAAGGAAGTTGCTGCATTCATGAGGAACAAGTCTTGTATCAACTTTCTTATTCTAACTCCCACCCTTTAATAAAACCGAACCAAATTGGTTTGCAGTTCCCCCAGTGTATATACTGTAAACATTTTGAGGGGAAGTGGTGAGGCACTGAGAAAAAAAACGGCATACTGTTGTTTTATAAATTTTTGAAGGGGACATGTAGTGACTAGGAAAAAAATACATACTGCACAATATACCAATTAACCACTAATGTACTAACTTCACAAAAAATAACACATGTACATTATAAATTGGGGGAGAGCAGATACAGTCAAGAAATGTCATGCTGTGCAATTGTGTTGTCACTTTTAATTAAAATAGATATTTTAGGGCGCAGTTGGCAGCCCAGTATCCGCAACTCTGCAAATCCACTGTTTGATGGTGTCACCTGGACCCTTCGGGGTTAGTTTTGTAAAATGGTAGTGGTGTTTTTCCCCCACACAAAGTGTGGAAGGTTTTTTTTGACTTTGCCACCCATTATGTAGAAAGTCAGACCAGCACGCGTTTTCAATTAGTTAACTGAAGCCGTTCAGACCTCAGTTACCTAATTTTTTTTTCGAGGGAGGCCAGTGTAAGGTATACACAAGATTCGATTCACAAGAATCGAACTTTTGAGTGAATTAAAGAAGCTGCTTTAGATATGCTAATTTCGGCATACGCGCTTAGTATAAATACCACGCAGCGTCATTAATGAAAAGGGGGAGGTTGTTAAGGTTGAAAAGGTGTTATCCTGCGCTAGTGCTTAGCGGGCCTGAAGTTTACATGGCAGTACTGCTGGTTTGACTTACTGTTCGTGAGTATAAAAATATATTGTTCTTGAAAGCTGTGTTTATACATTCCGTACAAGTAGTACGCATGCTTATTGCTGTAAAAGCCAATTATATGTGCAACGAATTCAATAAACATTGTTTCATGTATAAACTGTGTTTGCTTCAAATTCAAATAGAGTGCCACTTCAAATTATATACACCCAAGTCTGGGTAGAAGTGAGCATAGATTCTCTATAATAATCAAAATAGTTACAAAAGTCGAGTTCCATGTCACACAAATGTGGATATCTTTCGTGATGAAGATTCTTGTTTTGATGCGAATATCCAAATTTCAGTCCAATTGCGTACATATTTTGTATATATCTGATAGTAAGAGTTTGATATTTAAGATACACAGCCAGGTCTGTGTTTAAATAGTGTAGAGTCTTTATCCTGATATAACAATTTTGGACATATATGCAAGTGAAGCTTTGATTTTTCATGTAACAATTTAGATGTACACTTAGATGTTTTCTTTTCTGGATGTGAACATTTTAAAATTTGGTTAGCCTGATACTATCTATATTTAAATCACAATCATATATATATATATACGTATATATATATATATATATATATATATATATATATATATAAACAAACACACACAAAGAGAGAGAGAGAGGGAGAGATGATTCAGGTCTACAGATTCTTGACCTGAAGACACGTCCCTTGGCTATTCAGTCATCCCCAGGCTCCATGATTCATTTTCGAGCCAACCAGGATGTCTTTCCCAGTAATAGAATTCGATTATAAACTTTCAAATGTCTTTCTTTTGGATAAAAACTCATGCATGTGAGTGTGAAACAATATTATTAGGTTACTCCTGTTTTCCCTTATTTAAAATTTATGCAATGAGGATTTATTTATTGTTACATAACGGAATGTTATGCTGGCCTTAGTGGCGAAAGATAGTATTGCCTTGTGATTAAAAACAAGTTAATATTATAAGGATGGTTTCAAAGATAGCAATAACTATAGGTTCAGTATGTCTCATATAACTTATATACTAAGCAGTATAGTTAAACTAATGATGTGAGATTCATTACTCAACTAAAATCATCATGCGGATAGACACGTGTTCTAGCATTGATAAAATTGTTATACTGATGATAAGTTATAACTGATGCTAATTAAATTCATGATAAAACAATTATGACAACAGAAAATACCAAAAGTTAGGAGCCTAAATATAATTTATTGATTATCATGATATTAAACAACAATTACGCTATCAAGAAAAATCTTTGTTACCTAAGCCTAGAGATGCCCATTGCTACACACTCGAACACCAGACTCTGCCTCTGTCTACCTCCCAAGACAACGTTCAGCAGTGATCTCTCTACTGGTTTTTTGGAGGGAACGTCCTTTCTCTCAGACTGCGCCAAATATTCAAAATATCGCCAGCGCATGCGTACTTCACGCAACGGCTGCAAGATTTGGCATAGATCGCCTGTATTGGCATTAAATCTTCATATATATTGTATTATTGCATTGGAGAGTTATAAAGGCATGGAATGTGATAGACATATACATGAGTGCCTTTATAACATTTATCTCATGTTAAAATTGAACATTTAACAGTGAATTCTACAAACATTTATCAATCTTTTAACTTTAAATGCAGAGTGCGGCAGAATGGACTCCCTCCTTTCAAAGGGTAATAAAAAATGAACGAAACATATAACAGAAAAGGATAAACTTTATATTTTCGTATTAACAACCTAGTTTTTCCACTAGTTGAGAATAACATCACTTAGGTGGTGTTCGTTATTTGCGCTGCCGAAGCCGTTCTTCAAAGTTTTCTATTACTCTGATAGTCATCTCTGAGGAAACGGCAGAAACTTCGGGCCCGTTCACGTATAATCCGTAATCGTCAGCGTTAAGGGTTTCGTTGGCTCTGATTGGTTAAATGGCTCAATAATTGCCATATGATTGTTTAAGGCGACAATGGACCTTCAGATTGACAAAAATATGTCCTCAAAACGATTTTTTCTTTCAGAAAATGATTCTGCAACTCATCGGCTTTAAATTAAAAAAAAGTATGTTGATCCGATCATTATTAACCGAGTTATAAGTATTTTTTTCAAACGTAAACAATGGAAATGTTAATCAAAATAAAACTTTAAATGCCATTTTCTCAAAACAAGTTTACATGTCGTTTCAGTAAGTTCAAAATGTTCTATGCGTCATAATTTTTCTTGAATTTTCATAAAATTTCATAACATGATTATTTATATATGCTAGAATAAAACTTAGTAATCAATTCATTATGCTATTTTAAAACAAATTAAAATGTTTACAATAAAAAATTTTTTTTGATAAAATTATTCATAAAATAACCTATTTTTATCGATTTCTTTTCTAGTTTTTTTAAATATGACTGTAAATCAAATATTGCTACTAACTTTTATTATATCTATATAAAGCTAGCTTATTAGAGAAAATTAGATATCTGAGAGAAAAATTAATGCGCATGGATATTTTTAAATAGAGTAATTAACAAACTGATTTTAATTAATATCTGAATTAATAACATTCTGATCTTTTTTTTAAATATAGAATTTCCATGTCTAAACAATACTGTATAAGTATACAAAATTTCATAGCAATTGGTTGATAAATAAATAAAAAAGTTTTTCATGGTCCATTGTCGCCTTAAATTTTAATACTAACGCTGGAATGGGCCCTTCCTCTCGAATAGCGGTCTTATGGTCTCAGTGAATAATTTTAGGCGTTCTAAATATTCCGAGGACGACCACTTGTTTTCCTTAGTGACGGAGACCCATCCTTTGAAACCCATTGGAGGATTGTTTTTCGATTCGGAACTGCATCAGCTGCATAAAGCGCGTAAGAAATGCTCCCTTTCTCGCAGTTATGGAATCGTTGTGTTTAAAGTACGCCTTGATAAACGAAACCGCGATGTTCACCAGACTTTCTCATGGTGTTTATTGACGACTAGAAAATCCTCCTGAACTATTGTTACCTACCCGCAACACTTAAGGGAGTGCCCTTACCAGGGGTCCTTTAGAAATGTGGGAGTGCATTCTACCGCCCTCTGTAGATCGAGATTTCATCCGTAAAATGACGCAATTTATGCTGTTTTCAAGACCAATGAATGGGATGAACTCAACCCAATTTTGTTGGTAGACTACAAAGTAGATAGAAAGAAAAATAACAATTTCAGATAATGCAGAAAGTCAAAAATTTCTTTAAAAGTTGAGTTTTAAAATATTTCTTAACATTTGTAAATATAACATTCTTTGTGAGCAATGTTTAGTACGATTCAAATAATTATATTTTCACATTTAAAAAAATATTTGACAAAAATAATTTAAATATATATGATAATTATTTTTTTACTCTTTTCAAAGTAATCGCTTATGTTGAATTAAAAAATAAATGGAAGTAAAAGAAAAAATCTTCTTTTAAGGTAAGATGATACCCTAATGACTAAATTATACCAAACAATTTTTCGCAAACTCAATTAAAATTTACAGTCCAAATATTCGTGAAATATAAAACATCGTTAAGACTGTTTTATTTATTTTCCAGAGCACAAAAATTGAGAATATCATAATCTTTGACCGTTTAAAATGGTATTCTTATTTCTAATGTGAAATTTGCATAATCGCGAAAACAATAATGCTCACAATGTTGGTTCCCCCAAAAAATTGTGTAATATATCATTTTAAAACATACTATCATTTCTTAAATATCAGGTAATTTATTCTCCTTTACAAAAAATTGCTGTTTGTGTATTATTTATTATGAAGCAAGGGAGTTAATTATTTTTGGCGAAGAGTTTTCAGCGTTAACTTTTCTATTATCAACATCACTTTCTCTTTTTAAAAATAACGGGGATAAAATATGCTTTAATACAACCTAATTCCACCTCAGACTTAAAAAGGATACTGCTTTTTTTTGGTTTATTTTCTATAACGCCAAACAAATATTTTATCTAATGATTAATGAAGTTATGTTCTCGCTGTAATTTAGTTTCTCCTATCTTTATTACTATTTAAATTAAATGCGTTTATGAGTAGCATCATATCATACTGCTTAAGGGAAATTTGAAAAGACAATTTTATTTTATACTTTAACCATTAAATACCTCGGCCTTTGAATTAATTTGTATTAATATTGTAAATCAAAGAACTGTGTATGAAAATATGTTTGTCTTTAAAGCTATGTATCACCTGGATTATAAATCTAGTTCGTTTACAAATCTAGTTCGTTTACTAGAGAACGCTTCTTTCATCACCAATATTTTGGGTCAGTTTGATAACAATGAAACTCTTGGCACTTATTTTGTTTTGCCTGTAACGGGGAAGTTTGAAAATTTTAATTTTATAATTTGATCACTAAATACCTTGGCATTTGAATTAATTTGCATTAATATTATAAATCAAAGGACTGGGCATGAAAATATGTTTGTCTTTAAAGCTATAAATTAACTGGCGTGTAAATCTACGTAGTTCGTTTACTAGAAAGCGATTTTTTCATCACCAATGTTTCGGGTGAGTTGAACAAAGAAACTCTTCGCTCTTTTTTTTTTTTTTGCCTGTAAGACGAAAGCGGGAAAATACGATTATTGTTTTGGCTAGTTACAAAGGCAACTGATGTCAACAAGCGAAAGCAGATTTACGTATAAATACATATACAAAGACCAAACATAGACAACACTACAGTGTATTAACGGATTCGGTACATTGTTTCTCAGTACCACTTCTTCATGGCAGGAAAGGAGAAGAGCTGGGTAGTGGAGGAGATTAATTGAGACCACAACTTTTCAATGGTCTCAGAGATTGCAAATTCAGTCTGTGAGAATCTGATATGATAAAAATGTTTTGAAAGACAGTCATGACCCGTAACCTGCCACTACATTCTTTCACGGTCAGCCCGAATTTCCTATACTATTCCACCATGTATTTCGACAGTTTCTTTCTAATCAATATTGAAAAATAGAGCATGTTAAATTTGTATGCCAAATAATTAGATGGAATTGAGACCAATGAATTAGATATTTACAGAATATAGGATCCTCTATTTTCCAAGAATACTGCTCGTTACCTCTGATCACACAGCGGCCGGGAATCCATTGTAATGTTTAATCTTTTTTTTATTTTTGTCTAAATAATTTAAAAGAAAATCTCACCTACCCACATAAGATAGCTGGTGATTTATGCTGTAATAGATGCCCTCAAGTCCGAGAACACTTTCATGTATGAGAACTGTCCCATGGGGCACTGCAACTGGGAAATGGCTATACGTTTTGCTACCGTCTCTTTGTCACAGGCAATTCTACGTGTTCCCAAAGCGGAATTCAATGAAAATGGCTCTTTATAAATACTTACTGCAGCATTAACACAATCATGGGTACTATATAATGTATTTTGAAATGTAATTTCGTTTAAACAAAAGTGTAATTAAGTAACTTAATTTATAGTGAGTTGCCTAAAAGGAGATAGTTTTTCCCATCAAGTATCTTTGTTTGGAGACACATTTTCATATAATGGTTACCAGAGTAATAAACATACCCATCAAACTTTGACTAAACAAAGAACACTTTCGAATAAGGCTATGCAATCATAATTAACATATATGTCTTCGAATAAAAAAGAAAATGGAGAGGGTGAGGCGTAATGAAAATAAAAGAAATGTTCACAAACCTCAGTCGTTGTGCTATAAACAAGTGCCAGAAGAAGAAAAGTGAAAAGAAATTTCGAGATGATTAGAGTAATTCTCGAAAGGTAATAGCCCCTCGGGAAGGAAATATTTACTTCAAAGATATTTCTTTCAAAGACACATTTTTAAAAAAATGTGTCTTTGAAATCAGAGAATGCGACTGAAGAATAAAATGTTGAGATAGTCAAAACAGGAGTTGTGAGGTTGTGTGATACT
Organism: Dolomedes plantarius; assembly: GCA_907164885.2. NCBI lineage: Eukaryota > Metazoa > Arthropoda > Arachnida > Araneae > Dolomedidae > Dolomedes > Dolomedes plantarius. Next base: position 117,362,264 of record OU015498.1, on the reverse strand, counting down.
TTACAAGTAGCAATGACCATACATACAAGTAAAATTATTTAGCAATCACTAAAGTAAGATGTAGCAAAACTATATATATATATATACATATATATACATATATATATATATATATATATATATATATATATATATATATATATATATATATATATATATATATATATATATATATATATATATATATATATATATATATATATTTACTCACACACACATACACATACATATAGATAGAGAGAGATTAGGATCCACATATTATTGAACTTTGTAGGGTTCGCGTGTTGCTCAGATGCAAATTTCTGGAAGCAGCGCTGTACATGCCAGCCAAAGTGAGTTCGGCGCAGGTGTTTGATCTATTTAAAGGGAACACGCTGAGTTGGTAAAAGCCCAAGACTTTAGTAGCGATACGAGAGAGAGCGAGGCAAGCTTGATGGAAGGTGATAGCGGTGTTTAACTGATAGAGCGTGTATTGGTATTTAGCCGAGGTGGCTGCACGACTTCGAGAATTAGCTCAGAGCCGAGGTGTACGTGTATTGTTAGTAAATGCCTACTCTGCCTGAGGGATTCATTGCGACCTTTAGTTTCTTAGTACCGCGGGTTGCGGTACTGTTGTGTATTATTTTGGAAGCCCCAAGTCTATATATGTTAGTCTGCCTCTACGTAGAGAAAAAAAGAGTTATTCAGAAGTAGCCCTCGTACTTTATAATGTTCCTGGACCGTTAGAGATATAAAAAAGAAAGGAAGAACCACATAACTTAAGACTAGCAATATATTCTTAGCGGAGGTATTTTCGCTTTAAATTTCTAAGATATTATTTACGAGCAGCTGCATATAATAATTATTTGTTGTAAATTATATTTTATATATTTGGGTGCAAGCGAACTCAATAATTTACATTTTTTCATATAACATGATTAATGAAGAAATGTACATTGGAACTGTTTCTGTATCGGTATTAGGATTAATTCCGACAGGAATAAATTTTGTCTCTATTGTGAGAAACAAGTTACCTACTTAAATTAAATAGAGAATATGTCAATCGAATTTAATTCAGGCAAGTATTTAAACAGTTCTATAATTAAATTTTAATTCTGCATTATTAATTTATTCCGTACAGGGTGCAACTGAAAATCCACAAGTTTGACAAAATGTGTTTCTGAAGAGCGACTATAATGACTGCTGATTTTTGAGAAATGTACGTAGATATCATGAATAAAGCACACGGTTCATAAGTGTGAAATACTCTATGCTGAATATATACTGAATATCTCTATATATTCAGCATAGAGACTGAATATCTCTAAAGCGGGGTGCAACGTAGATATACCTCCTCGTGGTGCACCCTGGGCAACGCTCTGCGGCTAAATGATCTACAGCCTACGGCATACTCCCTTGCTATGATACTTGAGATTTTGCAGTGGAATGCGGGTGGCTTATCCCAGCCCAAGAAACTCCAGATCCAACAATCACTTTCAAAATGTAATATCGATCTATTTGTAATTATGGAGGCTAATTTAACTGAAGAGTCTGTGAATTTTTATCCTTTCCCGGGATACACGTTGTATTTGCTTCCAAAGCACAGACAAGTTGCTAGTGGCATTTTAGTTGGAATAAATAATAAACTTATAGCTGACTTTAAAATTGTTAAATGTATGGGAGAGAGCAGTGATAAAAGTGAAATCATAGAGATCCATTTATGGAAAAATGAGATCCTCTTTACGATCTTTGCTCTATATATCCCCCCTAATAGTAAACCAGACTTATCGAGGATTGTGGTATCTTCTAAGACAATCATAATTGGAGACATGAACGCACATTTAAGTAGATGGGGATATAGTCACCCAAATGCAGCTAGATTGGAATTTGAAGATCTCCTGAATTCCAACCCTCTCGAGCTTATTTCTAAACCAGATGACCCACCTACTTACATCCATTATAACGGATCTGGTAGTTCCCCAGACCTGTTGTGTGTTTCATCAGATATCAGTACTTGCACAAAGAGAAAGGTTGTGGAGGACCTTGTCTCAGGTCATAGACAAGTCATAGCTTCAGTTGATGTCCACCAACCAGCAGCCCGTTTTAAGAAATCAGTTTCCAAGATAGCGTGGAATTTCAAAAAGGCAAATTGGGACAGGTTTGAAAAAATGACTGATCAGGAATTAGGAGGAAAGAAATTCAATCTTTCACTACCTCCGGAAAGCCTAGTTCATAATCTTACAAAGACAATCCTTTACTGTGCGAGGATTTGCGTACCAAGAGGCAAAGTCCGAGGCTACAAATGTTTTTGGACCCCTGAACTGGAGGAACATAAAAAGAAGCGGGACCGTCTTAGAAAAAAGGCTGATCTCACTAAAAGGCAAACTGATGTGGTTGCTTGGAGAAAACAAGATGGCGTACTAAAAAAAGCTATTTTACAAGCTAAACGTAAATCATTCGATGTTTTTATCTCAAATATTGACTATAAGAAAGATAGCTTAAAAGTTTTTAAATTCATTTCTAACATGCAAAATTACAAATCTAGGTGTAAAAAGAATCCGATTTCTTTTGGAAATAAACTATTAACTTCGGATAAAACTATTGCGAATGCTTTTGGACAATCCTATTGGCAATCCCAGAAAAAGGGAAAATATGCAAGAAAGATGTCGAAAGTGGTGAATACTAAATGGAAAAAGTTATTTAATTTGCAGAAAGATTCAGGGCGGCCGATTGGGGAGGCTATCTTTGATACTCTATTCAGTACTTTCGAATTGGTACTTGCAATAAAACGCCTTAAAATGAAAAAATCCCATGGTGTGGATCACATCCATGCAGAATTTCTTGGACATTTGGGCACGGAAGCAACGAAAACAATGTTGAATATATTTAACCGAATTTGGGAATCTGCCCGGATCCCGAGACATTGGAGAAGAGCTATTATAGTCCCCGTCTTAAAGAAAAACAAGGATCCCGGGCAGTTAAATAGCTATAGGCCCATCTCGCTCACGAGTATACTTGCAAAAACCATGGGCAGACTTGTAGTTAACCGTTTGAATTGGTATCTGAAGAATATGGTATCTTAGCAGTAGAACAGGCTGGTTTTCGTAACAACAGGTCAACGTGTGATCAAGTGACACAATTTAGCCACTTTGTTAATGACGCTCTGGACGAAAGAAACATCTTGACAGCCATCTATGTTGACTTTAAAGGGGCATATGATTCCATCTGGAGGGAAAAGCTCTACGAGAAGCTCCTGAGCATCGGTATCACTTGAAACTTATTTAATTGGATTAGATCTTTTACTGGTCAGAGAACCTGCAGGGTTAAGTTTGGAGGTTTTTTCTCCAAATGTTTTAATCTACAAACTGGTCTTCCACAGGGAGCGGTTAGCAGCTGTACTCTGTTAAATATCTATATTGACGATCTTGTTTCAGCTCTTAAATCAATACCTGGTATTAAATGCCTATTATTTGCTGATGATTTGGTAATATGGACTCAAGCACCAAAACGTTGTGCAAAAGACCTATTGAAAATCGATTAAACAAGGCACTACAGGCCCTCTCAGATTGGAGTGAGGAAAATAATATGACTCTTAATCTGGATAAAACAGCTTCACAGTCCTTTTCTCTATCTCATAAGACTTTTCGCCCAGAGCTTCAGTACAAGAGTAGTCTGATTGCCAATACAGATAGTTTCACCTACCTGGGACTGGCTTTTGATAATAAGTTAAGTTGGAAACTCCATGTGGAACGGCTCATTGAGCGCGTTACAAATAGATTTAATGTCCTTAAGCGTCTGGCAGGTTGTAAATGGGGGAGTACCCGGTCTACCCTTAACAGTACATATAATACATTTATCCTCCCTTTAATGACTTATTGCTGTGAGGTTCTCATCACAGCCCCACATCTGGTGATCAACAAACTCGAAGTTCTGCAAAATCAAGCTCTCCGCTTGATTACAAGTGCTGTGAAGTCTACACCGATCGATGCGATGCTAATCCTCACAGAAAATAAACCTTTCCAAGATATTATGAATGAGAGAGCTTTGGACCTATATGAAAAGCTTCTCAGAATCGATGACTCCTACTGGAGGGACTATGTGGTCAAGCCTAGACAACTTAAAACCCAGAATAGGTTTATCCAGAAAGTTCTAGACATTAGAAAGGATATTGTTCTCCCGGGTCATGTTCAGCTTCTTATGAAACCTAGAAACCCCCTGGAAATAACTAATGTTGAAACAAAATTGGATCTAGTTGAAATCATCTATACGAAAAGAGATGCCGCACGGAGTATCCTAAGAAGTCTTACCCTGGAGACCATTGCTGTTAGATACCCACCTAAAAATTGGCTGCACATTTTTACTGATGGATCTCAATTTGACTGCCATTTTAATGTAGGGGCTGGTGTCTTTTCGGACCTTTTTTTCTTTCTACGCCCCAGCAGGCTACATTGGTACAGCCTTCGATGGTGAAGTGGTTGCCGTGAGCATAGCTTTACGGCAGCTGCTGGCTCTTCATCACAAATTTGAAAATGCAGTCCTCTTTTCGGACTCACAGGCAGCCATTCAATCAATTAGCTCTGTTAAAATCCCCCTGACACCTGAGATTTCTCGATGTCAATAGCTTTTGAGAAGTTTGAGTTTGAAGGGAAAACGTATCGTTCTCCAATGGGTGACTGCTCACTGTGGCGTCTGGGGGTAATGAACAAGCAGATTCCCTTGCAAAAAAGTGTGCGAATATACTACAACATCCAAATACATCAACTTCCTTTTGGAAAATAAAACTGTTCCTGAAAAATCTATGTAAAACTAACTCATTGCGGGATCTTCGGACTCGCACTACCCTAAAATGTTGGGGGAGGGTAAGCCCTTCTTCAATTCCAGACAAACCCAGACGTGATGCAGTTGCGGCCTTCCGTTTATCTACGGGCCATGATTGTCTCTCTGCTCACCTGCATCGTATAGGCCTTTCCACCACGCCTTTTTGTCCACTTTGTGATAAGGGAGAAGAGTTGGGCAGGGACCACTTGCTTCGATGTGGGGTCCTCCGCGGACACACTGTGTTCTCGAGGTAATGGGAAGCAAGAGAACTTTTAAGGCAATGACTTCGGTCTTATACCCTGTTTTCAGTTTCGCTATCTCATGTACATGTTTATATCTTTGTACTGTCATTTTATCTGTTTATATGTATTGGCATTTAGCCTTGCCATTGGAAATAAAAAAAAAATATCTCTAAAGCTTGTGAATTTTAGAACCTGATTATATATATATATATATATATATATATATATATATATATATATATATATATATATATATATATATATATATATATATATATATATATATGTATATATATATTTACAGGTGGTTATCAAAATAATGGAAACACCTATCAATATTAGTGGTGCTTATGAATGTGTTTCGTATTCCTTAAAAAACAAGTCTGTTCACCATTTTTCTTTATATAATTCAATGTATGTATTATTCTACCGTCAGATAGTAGTAATGAAGCTAAGGACATAGTGCTTTTGGGAGGAACAGCGTAAAATGTCAAACCTTGCAGACCTTGCAAAAAGAACAAATTGTTTGAGTGCGTTTAAATTGGAGTATCTGTTACTTCAACCCCAGGCTAATGGGTGTTTTTTGAGCTATGGTATCGAAAGCCATGGTAGCATACAGAGTGCACGGAAAAACATCCTTCGCCCAACAGAATAGTGGACGAAAGGGAGAGCTGAGTGAAAGAGACGGATGAGGTATTGAAGCGTATTGTGACATGAAGAAAGAAAACAACTGCAACCAAAATGACCGAAGAGCTCAATCTGCATCTGAATATTCTGGTATCAACCATTAGAGGTAGAAGGGAACTTCACAAATAAAGCATTTACGGAAGAGTAGCTATTCCCAGGCCGCTTGTAACAGATGCTAATACAAAATATCGTCCACAATGGTGCCACGAGCGCAAATCCTGGTCCAGTAATATGTCGAAAATGGCATTTGGTCCGACGAATTATTGTTCATGTTGTTCCTCTCAACAGGACGTGCGTATGTCTGAAAAACACCTACACAATTGTACGATTCTGGCTGTCTCATCTTAACTGTCAGTCATGGAGGTAGATATATCAGGGTTTGGGATGACATCTAATGGTTTTCTTCAGGCCCTATTGTTCTTCAGGCCCTATTGTAACCCTAAAAGGGTGATTGAATGGGAAGGACTATGTCGAAATCTTAGCTCACAGGTACATCTTATGGTGCAAACATTGTTTCTTGCAGAGATGGCGTTCTCCACTATTATAATCGCCCTATACATACAGCTAAATCTATCAAGTATTGCTTTGAAGGGCATGAAAAATAAGTCAAATACCTTATCTTGTACAATCCCCCCGATTATATACCTTAAAGCCTCTGTGATCTGTATAAGCGAACAGAGCCAGGTATCGATATCCTCCACAGAATCCAGGAACTTTCATGATTTTTCCCTGAAGAATGGCATAATATATTCTTAACCACTATTCATGGCTTGTATAATCCAATTCCAAGGGAAATCAGGTGGTATTACATGTCAACGGTGATCGTGTGCCGTATTAATAAGGGTTTTCATAATGCTTCTTAGTGTTTCCATTATTTTGATAACTACCCGTATATATATATATATATATATATATATATATATATATAACGTTAAAAATCCCACAACACTTTTAAATTCTAAATTATTTTAAATTTCCCTGGGCGCTCGAGCTATTTTCACTTTCGATTCTAAGTTCTAAATTCCCTTGGGCGAAAAACCCAACATGGTTTCCTTTTTTCAATCTGTGTAGAGTGGGTGCCTAAATTAAACACTACTGAGCATTATCACGTCATTTTTTAGCATTAACCAATTAGACACCAATACAAAGATCACATGACGAGATCGTCTATAAAAGACCTCGCACATGTAGATGTAGTGCACTCACTAATACTGTGTTGCCTAAGTAAGACGCTGTTATCCTTCGAGTAGAAATGGAATACAGTAGTATTTTTAGAAGAATGACGACTTCTTATTTTGGACACTCGACTATTACTTTCTGCTTTACTGTTGTGACATGTCAACTCCGGTCTCCGTTAACATGGGACTGTGTTGGCATGTTACATATATATATATATGGAAAGATAAATATGTTTTTAAGGGACAATAAACTGTAGCGGAGTTATTTGTTCCAACATCCTGAAATTTTCATTTTTCATAATTAATAAACTTAAACTCATTACGATTCATAATTTGAATATTTTGAAATTAATGCTAAGGAAGTCAAAAATTAGTTTTGAATTTTGTTCACGAAAAGAAACTTTTTCCTTGATGTAATGTTATGTTACTAAACGGGCAAAAAAAGTATTTCAGTAAAAATCTCTTTCCATTTATATTCATTTTTTTTCAAGATGTAACAAAATGAAAAGACCTGTTTCATTGAAATACCTTTACTCATTTTTTAAGCTCCTTATGCTTAACAAATAAATGTAAAACGGAAGAACATATATTCTCATTTCTTTTTTCGGAAGCTCATTTTTTTCAACTACGACTCAGATGGAGCATTTGTGAAAATACTTTTTTTTTATGTGTTATTGTAAAAGATTTATTAAAATAATAATATTCAATATTTTTGTTAATTACGAAATAAATAAAAAGACATTTTACCAAACTGAATGAATAAGTAATGAATAAGTTATGAATGAATAAGTAATATCGCCGCCATCCACACCCGAAGGTTATACGGCCCTTCAATAATAAAACTAATCATCCCGACGGCAATCCAGCCCATCCGGGTCCCGAAGTTTTTCTTTTTGCAATTCGTTTACGTGTATTTTTTTTAATCTGAGGGGCTATCCACCTTCCCCTTGTAGGGGGAAGTGTATATTCATAAGTTCCTGCATAATATTCTTGATTTACCTTCTACAATAATAATCCGTAAATAATTTACTAGGGGCCCAATCTTGAAAGACCAAAGGTAAGTTTTTTCGTGTTTCAGTCCATTTGCTACAATTGTATATACAGTGCTTTATAGTTTGTATATTGCCACACTCACAAAGATCTGTTTTGATAGACTCAGCATGTTCAGTTATTTCTTGATTACCAAGGAAAGCAGCCATGGTACTTTCCTATACAGCCATGTTCAGTTATTTCTTGATTAACAAGGAAATCTGCCGACAGTCTTTTCGTAGAAACTCTAGGGAATACCTCAAATACTTTCCTTCCTACACTGCTTCTCTCCCAATTTTCTTGTCATATGTTTATGTAATAATTCTTAATTTTATTTTTAATCTGTTCTTTAGTTAATTTATAATTTCCTGTGCTTTCATTCAGTGTTGTTGCTTGTTTAGCTGCTGCGTCTACCATCTCATTTTCATTAATGCCACAGTGGGCTTTAACCAAGTGTAAGTTTACTGCTATCTCATGACTTTCTATTAGGTTTTTTTATATTTTGAATCCTATCTCCCTTAAAATAATATGCGCATATAGCTTGCAGTGTACTTCTAGAATCACTGTATATGGCGATTTCCTGTATTCCTTTACTTATAGCATCAGTGATGGCCATGTCAATGGCTTCAATTTCCGCGCTATAGGATGATGCATTATTAGGTAGACGTTTAAGTTTTGTCTGTTCTAAAACATTAAGGTTGTAACGTGTACACGCCGCACCAACCCCTTCGTTGGTTTTTGAGCCATCAGTGTAGTATTTAATGTTCGATTTTAATTCCATGTTATATGTCCATTCATATTTCCTCATTTCACGTACTTTCTTTAGAGGTCGGCTTTTTGTTTCGCAATTCTGCGCGTTCAGTACGATGCCTCCTAATTTTATTTCTGATCCTTTATTGTAGATTTCATAGATATTCTTTTCAATTTTAGCTGTTAAGTCAAATGGTATGCATCCTGATAGAACGGGGAGTGCATCCGTCGAAACTGTTCTGTAACATTTAGTTAACATTATTAAGAATGGTCGTTGTATCTGTCTTAATTTTAAATCCATTGTACGTTTACCATTATACCATGACTGCACTCCATGCAATAGTATCTTTTCTATAACAGTTAAATATAGCATTTTGACAATCTCAGGTTTCAAACCCCACGTACTCTTACTGCCTCTATTGATACTGTGTTGAAATTTTAATCTCTAAGCCTTATCTCTAATATTATTCATATGAAAGTTAAAATTTAGCTTCTCGTCTAAATAAATTCCTAAGTATTTAATATGCTCATTGTATTTGATGTTCTCCCCTTTAAACTTAATCGTGGGTCTCCTTGTAACTTCTCCTTTATGTGGTATTATTATGTAGTTGGATTTTTCGACACTAAATTGTAGTTGGTTTTTATCGGCCCAGTTCGAACATTTTTCCATTATTGCTCTCGCTATCTCTGTAAATCTATATATAACTTTACTCCTAAGCAGTATTACTATATCATCCGCAAATGCCTGTATTTTGTTGCCATCGCCCACATTCTCTAATAGCAACTCATTAATAATTAGTAACCACAGGATTGGCCCAATGGACGAACCCTGTGGTACGCCAATATTATATTCCCACTCTTGTTCTTCATTTATAATTACAGTACGGACTTTCAGATAATCCATTATTATTTTCCTTAAGTTAGTATCCATTTCAGTTTTGTCAAGTTCTTCCTTTATTCTTTTTATTCTAACTGAATTAAATGCATTTTTCACATCCAGAGCAATTAAGCACGTATGGTAGCCATTCTCTTTGTTTTCTTTAATTTTATCAAAAACACTATTCAATGCTTCTACTACTCCTCTATTCCTCCCAAAGCCAAATTGATTTTCAGACAATAAACTCATACTTTCAAGATGTTCAATCACTCTATTGGAGAGGATTTTATCCAAAACTTTCCCCAAAATGGGGAGTAGACATATCGGTCTGTAAGAACTACGATTTGAGGGGTCTTTACCATCTTTGTGTATGTATACCACGCTAGTTTTTTTCCATTTACTAGGGAACTTTCCTTCCTGCCAACATTTATTGTATAACTTAGTCAAAAATAGGCTATCTATGTTCCTGATCTGTTGAACTATACTCTGCTTAAATCTGCGTAAATTATTATGAATGAATAATGATTCAGAACTATACGTTTCCCGGCGACGAGCCATAAACGACCATATTCTCCAAGTAACCAGTCGGTGGCGTAATTCCTGTATACGCAGCCAAAGGCCCGCTTGTTCATGTTAATTTTCGGCCTTAGGAGCCGTGTCAAGGAGTATAATTAACTCCCGACTGTTGGCCCCACCGGCCCCTATTATGAATGAATAAACTATAATTATTATTTAATTTTTTTTCTTTGTATCAAACGAACTCATAATACAACCTTTCAGTATATTTACGTTCTGTGCTACTCGCAATAAATTCCTAAACTCAATTTCCAGATATTAGGTTAAAACTTTAACTTTATTTAATGCATTCTATAGACAGTACTCTAAAAGAATTTCCTTCTCGTTGACTTTTCTTTCAATGCTAGAAATTAATGTTATACGTAACAAGCTAATTCACCAAAAGTCATTCAAACCTTGATTTCAGCTGCTATAAATGAAATCAAGGTTTCATTTATAGCAGATGGTTATCAAGATTAAATGAGATTACCTCTACGTTTGTAGCGCATAACAAATAGTATTTATTTCAATAAAAATAATTTTCTATTGATTTCTGTGCATTTGATTGAAGTAACCAAATAAAAGGGGCAAAAAATACAAAAGCCAGAGGGAACAGAATTTTATATATTGTAAGGACATTTCCTTAAATAAAAGAGTGCCAGCCTTTGGCATTCAATGCTTTAATTGCCTTTCTCGACTAAATACAGGCTATTTACAATACATTTAAAACATTAAACTCGTGGGTTCACGGTATCGACGAGGAAGGTCAGACTTGAGTTGTCGCTGCGGTCCCTGATGTCTATCTAGGTCCGAGAGTATCTCCTTGTCTCTAGCTCCAGCATGACTCTGAATAACTTAGTCTCTGAATCACTGACATGAAATTAACTCGCGTCAGGCTACTTTATATACTTTCGCTGAACGTTCTCGAAATGTCTGGAAAACGTCGCCTTTCTTTATTCCGTTACGTTCCCAGACGACTAGGCGCCTCCGTATGGCCACTTCCTTTTGGTAGCTGACGAACTGTTCCGCGAGCTGTCGGTAGCACTTTTGGGGTTTATGTCGCCAAGACTGTCTGTCTCCAGCCGTCTAAATCAATTAGGTGCTCAAACCGTGTGGTGGTTGGTCTTCTCGGAATTTCCACACACAAAATATTCGCTATTGTACGGGAGTCATAAAAATATGAATATATATATATATATATATATATATACGTACACACACACACACACATATATATATATATATATATATATATATATATATATATATATATATATATATATATATATATATATATATATGTCTTATTAGGGAGACTTACATACTCAGCACATGCATTATGAATGTTTAGATGTGATTTTCTCTCTAGCCTCTTTGGTGTTAACCAAAAGCCGTAATATAGTTACGGTTGCAGTTTTTATATAAATTATTATTTATAGAATTTAATAAAAAAGATTTAGAAATTAAGCATTCACACTTAAGAAAATTTGCTGTGTGTAAGAAAACAAAATCATCACATTGTAATACTGATGTTTAGTTTCGCATTAAATTTATACACTATTTATCAAAAATTAAGGAAAAATCACAAAAAGAGGTATAACTAGGCCAATCTGTTTAAAATTTGAATATGTTGTTAAGTAAAAGGTGCTGAACAATACTACATTATGCAAAATAGTGGCACTGCAGTCGAAATACGTCATTTGCGAAGAGCATTAAAGTGCATGTCTCAGAACAAGGCGGTAATTGTCGGTCCGAGGTTGAGATTAGACATCTGGCATATCCAAATTGTAACAATGACCTCCAGACATCATTTCACCGAAGAATTGCGATGGCGACCTATTGGGAGACTATAGGCAGGACAAAGTCAGACAGAAGGGGCCAGATGGCTAAATTTGAGTCCGTCTGTGGTTCATAGACTTTGGGAACAATTTCTAACCACGTATTCGGCATCCAGGAGATTCAGCCAAGGGCGGCCATACGCTACGACGAATGCCGATGACCAATATTTGTCATTATGCGCACGAAGGGATAGAACCGCAACACCATCTGAAATCAGTCCTCCCTCGCTGCAAGGTCCGGAAGTTTGGTATAAAAGGCTTCACAAACGTGGTCTTCTTGCGAGGCGACCAGCCATTTGCGTCCCGGTCACGTCACGCCATAGGCGCGAACGTTTGCAGTGGGCAGTCAACATGTCCACCGGACGCGGGATAAATGGAGGGCTGTTCTCTTTACGGATAAGTCCAGGTTTAGCCTCCAAAGTGATAGTAGGCGTATTTTGGTTTGGAGAGAACCTGGAACTCGTTTTCATCCATCACACATCCGTGATAGAGATGCATACGGATCAGGCAGTGTTTATGTTTGGGATGGTATCTCTTTGGGTGGACGCACAGACCTCCATGTCTTTCCCCGTGGAAATGTGAATGCTCACACCAATAGAGATGACATCCTTGATGATTATGTGCGCCCTTATGGGAAATATGTGATGTTTTCGTGCTACAGGACGATAACGCGAGATCGCACAGGGCTCGCATCGTGGATGTTTATCTTGAGCAGGATATAATTCAACTCATGGAGTGGCCAGCTCGATCACCGCACCTGAATCCTATCGAACATGTTTGGGACTCTTTAGGACGACGTATAGCTGCTCTCAATCTTCCTCCTAGGTCCGTAGCCACGCCTTCAACTGCTTTGCAATAGCAATGGCTCTCACTTCCTATCAAACTTCTAGACCGCATAATTGACAGCATCACACATCGCTTTATGGGTTGTATTGCTTCTCGGGGATTTTCTAAGCCATATTAAAGGTACTTTTCCTATACCAAACTGACACATCCGATTTGTTCATTGTATACATAAGGTAGTTTCCATAATACCATAATTGTCTAGCGATTTCTGTTTATGCTATTTTATACTGACCTATGTGATGTATAATGCGTATAAGTTTCATTAAATTCTACGCGTAACTTTTTAAGTAATCCCTATTTTTGTGACTTTTCCTTAATTTTGGATAACCAGTGAAATTAGAACAATTGTTAAAACTGTTAAAACATTTTTTGGTATTTTATTCCAAAAATGGTTTATTCCATCTACCAAAAAAAAAACGTGAAATGTCATGTTGTGTATAACAACCTATATCTAATTTATGGAAGATAGATCTCATTTCTCGAAAAATGGGGAAAGACATGAATTTTATGCAAAAAATGAAGTAATTAGACAAAGAGTCAGCAAATATGGGAATCGAAAGAGGTTACATTTAGCGTATAAAATTACCATTAATTCCATTTGTAAAGAAGCAAATAATAATTAGACTTATTAATATTTAAACAAACCATTCAGAAATAGTTCATTACCTAAAAGAAGGGAAAGAAAACATTTAAACGCTTAATTTATCCTAAACGAAATAATAATTTATCTAAAAGGATTTATGTTACTTATTATTATAAAAATATAAATTTATTACTTTATGATGGAGATATGTAACATTTTCACAATTCCGCCTCGTGGAAAGTATTCAAAAGAACAAGATAATTTCTGTTTTCTATGCATTAGACCATGAGCCGATCGGAACTAATTATATATAGGAAATTAAATATACTAACTTTTAATAGTTTCTTAGTAAGAAACTTTATTTCATTTGATTAGAATACTGAGAGTCTTTCTACAATGTAGAATTTATAAGTTCATTCTCTGAAGTAAAAAAAAAATGCTGTGAGAAATGGTTAAAAATTCAGGGGATATAATTTTAGAATTACATATATATTTAAGCGAAAAATATTTAAATACTTGATTCTTCAATAATTTAAAAGATTTCTATTAACTTTTTTCTCGAATAGGAAGGGATAGACTTCTAGCGAATTACTAGAACCACTTAAGAAGGTATTTTATACTTTTATACTTTACGGTAAATATTTTAATCCTTTGAAGATGAAAATGTAAACTGATTTGTGGCAGATGAAAATTTTTGCCAATAAATAAATTGCAGGGAAAAATATTAAACATATCTATATACAACTATGATATAGAGTAGTGGTCAGCAAACTGTGAGCCATGAATAGAATTTTTAACACATTGAAATATTTAATTATAAAATATACTTTATCTCTTCTATAATTACATGCTTTAATTATTTTTATTGATACTGGCTATTTAAAATGAATACCGTAAGATGGGGTTACTTTATGACTGCAGGGGAAACTTTGTGACACGTAGTAATATTTTCGTATTTCATATCTTGTGCCGCGCCCGTGATACCAGGCAGGAAAAGAACAGCGCCAATAGCTTGCCAGACACACAGAGACACCTAGTGGTCAGTGTCCGAATCTTCTGTGAGCCATTTGTCTTCGCTAGCCAGTGTATTGTTCAGACCTGCTGTCAGGCTATTGACTCAAACTTCGGAAACTTTGTGTGCTGAAGTCTAACACCTTATACAACAAACTACCACAAGTAATTACGTTTTATTCTCAATACGTTGGTTAGATTGTGGGGCAATATAACTTTTGTGTAGGGATATTCCGAGAGATATAAGAACATAACCAAAAAATCGAAAGGTAACGGGGTTACTTTGTGACACATTGAGACTGTCACAAAATAACCCACAAAGTCAACCCACCTCCTTCAGCCGCTCGATATTGTATTTTTTTTTTGTCCTCTAAAATACCAGTGGAGAGAGAGAAGTAATGAATATCAGGAAAAAACTACTCGAAGGAGCAGAATGTGCCGAAAGACGAATCTCCTGATCTTCTTAAAGAAATGACGGCTGCCCTGGGCACCCGAGGTCCCTTTGATGTCAAAGATATAGATACAGCTATCCAATATTTGTAATAGGCATATATAATTGTGTATCAAGCTTTTCATAAGCATTTTACTGTCTAACTTTGAGTCTGGTACTTTTTTCCTCTTGGATTTCTGAAACACAGATGTCACAAAGTAGCCCCACTCGGCATGGCAACTTAGTGACACATTTTAACTTTAATTTCTTAATGGTAATTAAATATTCAGGTAAGAGCTATACATTACTACGTAAGGAAAGGATGTACCAATGTTTTGGGCTGTTTTGATCGTTTTAGTCTGCTTTTCAAACTGATCGGCTGGCACTGGAAAAAAATAAAAAATTGTCACAAAGCATCTTACGATAGTTCTAAAAACCAAACGAAGAATGCCTCTGTTCGTGTCGTCTCTTCATAGGGGGTAATGCTGTCCACCTACATGGTGCCCCCACAATAAAATGGACAGTAAAACTGCGGCGTAGTAAGGGCGAATGTTTCATTACAAGTGCCTCTGCATTGGTTTAAAAAAATAGTTTGTTAAATTTTGTATACAACTTTATTTTTTTTTAACATATATAATAATTTTTTTCAAATTTACGCTACTACCAAAGAGTTTTTAATGGGGTAGAGGGATTTTTTACAAAAAAAAAAAAAAGCGGTGCGGGTGAAAATAGTTTTCGAACCACTGCTATAGAGTGAAGTATAGAGTGAAGATTGTATTCAAGAAAACAAAATTTATATCTAGCAATAAATTAAGACTACATAAGCCACTTAACCCTTCGGCTGGAACATCTGTCTCTCAGACAGCTATGGCTATTTATTCAATGCTGGTCCTCCCCCACACTTCGAACTTGGGTACTGTGAATCTAAATATGCTTCAGTCAACATCTTGTCTTCAGTTTGGAAGGGGGATTAGTGATACGAGCCTCCTATGGTCCAGGTATGTAGCATTTTTCTAGAATGGCACATACCTGGACCTGTCTAGTAGACAGGTCCGGGCCTGGGTTAAAAGCCTGTCTACTAGATAGATATTCCCACTAAAGTGTTTTAAATATCTGACCGTCAGACAGATATTCTTCACGCATTTTGTATAAAATGTACAGCAAGGATGAAAATCTTTCAAGATTTGAGTTTTTGAAGGTTCTGGGAATGACTTTGGACAAACCCTGTTTAATGTTACCCGTTTTGAAACGAAGGCTGAGTAAGACTGATTTTCTTAAATTCCTCTACCAAACTAACCGTAAAATAACCTCTGATAATTGGTTCTGTTCAATAGAAGTTGGTGAAGAATTAAAGAGAAATGGTTTAACGATTGTGGCTAACATAATATGTAATAAAACAGAAATACCCTCTGAATTTCGAGTTAGGAATACCTGGAAAAGAGATATTCCATCTATATCTGCCTCTCAGGAAGATGTTCCAACTAAGCGGGAAAAAAATTCATTTTCCAAAGGGTTATATAACCATTTGGCACAAATTAGGGAAAAAAATAATGCATTCCATGAATTTAAAAGTCTTACTTTCAATACATTGTCAAAAATTTTGCTAATGCCTATTTAAGCAACTCATATTTTATTGAATCGAAAATTTCTTTGAAAGGGGTAATTTTTTCAGTTATCGATTAAAGTAATTTTTATAGATGGTGCGGTTTAAACGAAAATAAAATTCGATAAGCGTTTATTGTTTGAATACCTGTAGGTGAATTATTAATAAAATTATTATAATAAAAATACTGTAAACTCCATAAATAATATACCAATTCCATAATTATATTATATTATTTTCTATTTATTTAGTTACATTTTTATGTCTCATTAGACAAGTTTCAGTTTGTTTATTGTTATACCGTTGCTGCCATTGATGCGATTAACTTGCATTATGCTTTATCGAATTTGAGAAAGTTTCTTAAACATAAATTTGCTCCTTATGGCAAAACACTTGACAGGATGTGAAGCAGCAGATAAAAATGCTGTTCAAGAAGATTTTGATACATTTCTTTTGAAGGACTGATCAATCCCGAGGAGACTATATCTGTCTGATCACTTTACTTACACACACATACATGACCCGACAGACACACGCGCGCACACACGCACACACACACACACAGACTCACGAAGACACAAGCGCATACATACATACATACATACATACATACATATATATATATATATATATATATATGTATATATATATATATATATATATATATATATATATATATATATATATATATATATATATATATATATATATATATATATATATATACTTATTAAGTATGAATATTTTAAAATTCTATACACAGCATTTTTTCATGTATTCTGCATGCACTTAAAAAAGTTGTTAACAAAAATGCAGTAAACCCTACACCGTATAGAAAAGAAGATAACAACAGCAACAAAAACAAAAATAAATATCAAAACTTTTACAAAAGCGTGATAACTATCTCTGTATCGTCGTCATCATCATCATTATCGGTATCTTAATAACGTTGCAATGAAGACCACAAGCACCCTTGGGAATTATTTCTAATTATACGAAATTGATAGGGAGTGCCGCAAATTATCGCGCATAAATTTACGGTTTTCACGAGTGAAAGGAATTTTGAAAAACACTCTACAGGGAACACTCATGTGTTTGTAAGAGGTAATTATGGAATAACTGCAACAGCAATTACAATCCAACATAAGCATAACTGACGTATTACTTGCAAATTTTAAATCTCCTTTTTAATAAATCTACTCTTGTGTAAAAGATGAAATTTTAGTATGGGTGTATACATATTTATCCAGAAGCGAAAAATGGATTTAAAAATAGTATATATCTGGTGGGGAGTTTCAGAGGGTATTTTGTACATTTATATCTATATATATATATATATATATATATATGTGTGTGTGTGTGTGTGTGTGTACATTAATAACGTTGCCATGGAGACTACAATCAACCTTGGGACTTATTTCTAATTATAAGAAAACGATAGGGAGAGCCGCAAATTATCGCGCAACGGTTGAAGAAGTTCAAGAGTGTAGGGATTTTGAAAACACTCTACGGGGAACATTTAGAGAATAGCTCCCTTTACACGTACGCTCTTTTGCGAGTGCTTGGAGCGTACGGGATTGCGGGCGAGAAAACTTGTAGTACGCTCCAAAGCAGCTTTCCCTTCCTCTCCGACGCCTTCACACGTGCGCTCAATCGCGCGGGATTTTGGTTTCACGCGGGAAAGAGCGGACGTGTAAAGGACACTATTATCAAACTACTCACGAGTTGGTAAGTCATAATTGTGAAAAGATTTCATCTGCAATTACTTTCCAAGATAAGCATAACTGACGTACTTGAAAATCTTCAATGTCGTTAAGTTTAATAAAGCTACTTTACTTGAAAATTGGTTTGAGGCTGTAAATTTTTATGCAGGAGCGAGAAATCTATTTTAAAATTTTGCTGTAATGAACCTTGTGCTATCACATATTACTATTTTGTAAGATTTTTTACATTACATCAATCATCATTTAAATATTATTCGTACAAGTCAAAAATGGATGCTCTTATGGTATTCCTAAGTTTTATTTCCGTGTCAAAATTCCGTTTTCCAAAAAATACAAACGTTTCGAATAAGACATTAGTTGTATTTTTTTAACTCGTTGTGACATAATGTTTATCGGTGTGAATGGATTTAATTTTTTTTACACATCTCTTGCACCTTGATAAAACGGTTGGGTTGTAAGAAATAAAAGCATTAGGTATTTCTTTATCTACCTCTGGATATATGTTATACATTTATTCACCATTTCATAAGACAAATATAAAAAAATTTCAGGAAAGGTATGTAATAGGGTGTAGCGAAAAATCCAATTTTGCCAAAACTTTCATAATTTGACCCAACCTTTCAAAAAGCGTTTCCTAAAACAATTTTAATTCATTTTGCGTCTATCTACCCACGCATTTGATTTGAATTTCTCAAAATCTAATCAAAATTTCTCTTTTCTATGCGATTTGTAACCGCGAAGGAGCGAGGAAACAAGACTCAATTGAGTAACTAACGAACTATATTTTGCAACCTTATATGTATGTTGAGGTGAATGTCCTTGTCCGGTACACACTTATTTGTTCAGAATCAATGACTTCCCGCGATTGTTGTTCACCGTTCGGTCGTATCTAGAGTTCCGTTTGGTAATTGTTACACAGTTGAATATGGATAAAACAAGAAATGCTTCTAGTTGTTGTATTTTTTGCAACATTGAAGAGGTGAAATGTAATATGTTACCTACGTTTAAAGAGGTCGTAAAATTTTATAATTTTCTAAGATTTCAGCTAAAATTTAAATCGGATACTCAAAGGGAGCCAACTGTTTTACATATTGCGGAAATTGTTGCGGTGAGAATCGAAACCGCATGGCAAAAACCTTTCAATTTCAATCGTAACCCACACCCGCATTATACAGTTGATAAGAGCTTACCATTCGAAATGCAAACATTTTATAAAATCTTGGGAACAACTGACTGACGATAAAAAAAGATGATTTCCACACCCGTAGTAACAAACTGTTCGATGTCCAAAAGGAACAAATGTAGCGAAAAAATAACAAACTTTTTTGACTGATCAGAGGACTGAACGAAAAATGATTATTGGTGGTATAGACTTTTCAAATACGAAAAAACAGAAAAACGAAAAGATAGAAATAGAAAGTTAGAACTATATTTTACTTCTGTGACAAATAGAGATAAACGTAAGAATACAAAACTTTCTCCGCATAGCTCTGTTATATCGGACGAGCCAGAAGATACAATTGATTTAGGCGATAATTTAGAACCGTGTTCTTCAAAGCTCCAAGTGCCCCAAAGCTTATTACTGCTTATTACTGTAATGTTAAAGATGGGAATACGCTTCAAAGTTTAATTGTTTACTTAAAATACCTTTTTAGATGCCACAACAGAAACTGCTCGTTTTACCTTCAATGAAACTTCCGAAATGAGTTTTGTTCTTTAAGAAAGGAAAAGCTGGAGGTATTCCTAATTACAGGTGGCGTTGCCCTGGATTTTAAGAATGTTTGTTAACCAAAATCAATTTAAAAATTAACACAGTATAAATAACATAGAAAAAAATGGCATTTTCTATGTTATTTGTAGTGTGACATAACCCATGACACGTGCTTCGCCCTTCTAGCCGGTCGGTTTAGGTTCGCTCCCTTTAGCAATCATTGTCAGAGAATGGAAACACTAAAAAACAACGAATCAAAGTATCTAAATTTTGTGGCTACGTATCCCACGTCCTGCTAACAGTCGCAGCCAGAAGAAAAATTCTCCCCCCCCGGCGAGAAATTTCATTCGGTCCAACCTTCCACGAATGGGCGAACAATTCTTTCTTCGAGACTTCCCCCCTCCCCGCCTATGGGTGAAAAATAGGTTCTTCATCCAAACCGCATTTGAAAGACCGCTAAGGAAATTTGTGTTGAGGTATCGTTCTCTAAAATTCAATTAAAAATCGAAATTTTAAGATAGAGACTTGAAATGAGGTTTATATGAATGAGACAGCTTTCATCTTTCAGATGATGTAAATATTTTCTTTGTATGATAAAAATACGAAGAGCATCGACCGTAGATGCTCAAAAGAGCGTCAATTTCTCGAAAAAGTGAGTTTAATATATTCATGAAAATATTAGTCTGTTTTAAATTATTTTTAAACAAATGAGGTCTTGTTTGAAGGAAATATGTCTGTAGTCTTAGATTGTAAAAAGATCAAAATTCTGCGGTCATTTTTTGCCGAGATATCGTAATTTGAAGTTAAAAAAGCATAAAATATCCCACAAAACATAAAATAAATAATTTTCTAGAATAAAATTTAAAATCCGGGCTTCGTGGTGCATCTTCCCATAGTCTGAACTACCCGTGTGCCAAATTTCACGGCTGTAAGTTTCACAGATTCGCCTTAGGGCCGCATACACGCACACACACACACGTGCAAACACTAGCTTTTATTAATAAATAAATAAATAAATAAATAAATAAATAAATAAATAAATATATATATATATATATATATATATATATATATATATATATATATATACATATATATATATATACGTGAATTCGTTTTATTCAACGAAAGTTAGGTAAAATACATCATGTCTTAGTTAATGAGAAGTTTATTAGACCACATTATTTTAAATCCTAAAAAACTTTTAGGTATTTCTGATTTGCAGTTTTATATGCCAAAACTTTCGACTCTGATTTAAAAGATCATGCGGATCACGTTGAATACGTCCTTAAAATTCAAAATTTTTTACATTTAATTTATTTTTACCCTTCCTTAAAAAGAGTATTTCATTCCCTGTTTGAAAGTTATGTTTAAATATTCATAAAAGATAAATCAATGCTACACAAACATTTTGCCTTATCGCATTGAATGTCTGCGTTTAGTCACAGCAGTCAGAGACGTACTGGCGGGAATTTCAATTTAGCACTATTTGGATCATTTGATGTGTGCTCTCTCTGTTTGAATGGAATTATCGAATTCCATTTCAAACAGAGTGCTTAACTTAATATTTAGTCGACAGTTGAACTACTTATGATACTTTATATTACATTATATATATATCCGCAAACATAAGGAAGAATTTATTGTGGCATTTCCGATTTATTACATCAAACTGTAATCAAGTGGAAATGGAAAAAACATTTTAATCTCCTTGATATTTCTATTTTAGAATGTTGGATGTTTAATTTATATATGAGCAATGCTTTTGTATCGTTTAGTTTCTCATTCATAAATTATATTTTAAGATTAATGAAAGCGTTTTGCAGGAGTTCATAGATTCCCACTGCGATTAATTTGCCTTCAATGATAACAATTTCCATTGGTGCATTATTGATTAAACCGTCAGTATCATTTTGAAGGAGTCACATTTTTAAACTTACGTTTATTTTTTATCTTTCCAATAAACACACATTAGTGAGAAAAGTATTAAAATGAGTATAATCAAGTAATTAATATACGTGGACAGATAATTGTATCTTCTTCATTTAAAATAAATTCTCAAATTCGCAAGCAGTAAATCACGAATTTTTATAGATTTTACAATATTTTACGGCTGACTTCCTAAAATGTATATACCATAAACACTTTTTCATTTGCACATGTTTTTTTTTTTGTGTTTTTCCTCTTGATGATTTTTTAACAAATTGTTCCTGGTATTCAATTATCTGTTGTTTGCCAATGCCGGGCTTTTCTCTGTGAAGAAATTCTCACTTTAACCGGTAAATGGTAATATCAGTCTCTCGGGCGGGTAGAGTTCATGCTTTTACCGTTAGGGTGCGTAATTATCGATTTGAAACCTTCATGTTCGAGTTATGATTCAGTTATTCCACCACCTTGGTTGTGTTTTTTTATATATTTAGTATATTTATTTTTGTATATTTAATATATTTATTTCGAAATGCCAGGAAGAGTACTCCACTTCCTGTCAGTTCAAGTTCCTAGGAGCTAACGCGTGTGTAGATGAAACTCTCATGCCAGTTAGGGGTAGATGCCCTTTTTGCATATGCCTAAAATAAGTGAATAAAGTTATATTAAAATTAAAACCACGTGCAAATATATTTTATAAATCAATAATATCTCAAATACAGAGCTAAAATTAAATGGCAATTGGAAAATTACCCGTTAGGGGAAATACTATAGGGGAAGGTTTAATTTATTAATATCGTAAGCCATACATCACACTCCACGCACACAAAATTAATGGTTAAACCTAGCTAAAATAGACTTCAACTTATCTTAAAATGCAGGAAAATTAATGTTTATTTTAATATTATCTTGTAAAATATTTTTATCCATTTGTGCTTTTCTATAATGAGCTACGAAATCCAACTTGGTCTCATGGATGGATGTTACTGATAGAGTGAGTCAGACAGATGTTACCATTTACGAGTTAACCTCGATAAACGGGCAATTGCTTTCGATGGGTGAGGTGCCACCTTAATTTTGACAGAGCACGGGTGATATCTAGGGGTGTTCGTACCTTTTCTCATCCCCTCTGACACATAGGACTTTCCAGTCTACAGATTTAGCGTGCCCATATTCGGCCTAGACACGACGGTATTTAATGGTGTATATCGGAATTTGAACTGATCACCCCCAGTCCCAAATCAAATGTCCCAGTTATCTTTAAAACACTTATTTTTGGAACAAACGGGCAATTATTGAGAAGGCCATGCATATAATAATACTTATAAAAATGTTGGTGAAAGCGTTCTCGGTATGATATTAATTAGAAGTTCTTTTACTAAATCGTAATATGCCCCCAAATAATCAAATTGTAATCATTTCTGCATAATAATTTGTAAGTGGACAATACAAGGTGTCCATGAAAGAAGTTTTTAATCCGTACACGGTAGGAAAACACAACAATCGTATGTCATATGGAAGAAAATAGGGAATTTTTTTCAATAGTCTTTATAATCTCAGCAAAATGGCGTGTTCCTGAAGAATTTCGTTTAAAATATTCCATGTCTCACAATTGTTCATTTCTTTCTTAAGTAAATAACGTCCGGAACAGCTGTCTTAAAAACGTGGCCGGGAAAGACTTAAAGGCAGAACAAACTTTCATTAAAGATGACGTTTTAAAAATTAATTTACATCGTGGCGTACCTCTTTTCAGTTATTTCAAACAATTCATTTAAGAGAAGAAGGAACTTTCGTCATTTGAATAAAATAGGATAATATATAAATGTATAATTTATTTAACGGCATGACCCACACTTTCTGTACCGGAAACGGAATTAAATCAATGGGAAAAATATTTAATTACTAGCTTTTATGTATCCTTTTAGAGTAAAAGAATTTTTTTTAATTGAAAGAAAAAGATATATTCTTTCATGATGTTCAACAATTGGTTTTCCATAGTGCAGAATATTTCGGGCCATTTGTAAATGGCACGTAAAAACGATAATTTCCTACGGAAGTATTTTACAAGCGTGGAAAAATTAGTTTTATTTGGGCTAGAAAGTGTAAATTAATCACACTTTCAGGACGAAAGGTCTGCGTTATATATAGCACATGATAAAACCATTTACATCATTTTTCACGGGGCTAAATGCGTTTCCTTAACTATGATGTTTACTCCGTTTCCTGTTCCTGCAAGAATTTTAAAAGTGGAAAATTTCCATGATGGTTTTCTTTTCATACTTAAAATATTTTTCATTAATTCAACAGAAGAAAACACTAGCTATTTTTTCATACTCTCTAACCATATAATTGACAATTTCCTATTCGAATATTTGTGAATATCGATTTTCTAAAAATATGCTATGTTATTTAGAATAACTTTTAGAGATATGACTTAACATTAAGAAAGAAAAGTTATCCATTGAATTCCAAAAAAATAAAAAATTGCTTTGTAACGCGAAGAAACGTCATATATGTCTAAAATAGGAGAAGGTTTAATTTATTAATATCGTAAGCCATACATGATCTGGCAGAAAATTAATGGTTAAATCAAGCTAAGATAGGCTTCAACTTATCTTAAATTATAATAAGAAAATTAATATTTATTTTAAAATTATCTTGTAACATATTTTAATCCATTTGTGTTTTTCTATAAATCAAGAATTTAAGTCTTTATTTGGATTAGAAAATATAAATTAATGACACTTTTAGGGTGAAAGGTCTGCGATATTGCACATGGTAAGACGTTTACGTCATTTTTCACTGGGCTAAATGCGTTTCATCAACTGTGGTGTTCTCTATTTCCTGTTCCTTGCATTAATTGTTAAAGTGGAAAATTGCAATTGATGGTTTTCTTTTCATACTTAATTTTTTTTTCATTAACAAAAATAAACCCTAATGATTTCTCCGTGCTCTTTTACCCCATCATTGACAATTTCATATTCTAATAATAGTGGATATTGATTTTCTAAAAATATCCTTTGTTATTTACAATACCCTAAAGAGGTGTTCCTAATTATGTGAAAAATAATAAGCTCTGTAATATACATTCCTTGATATTACTTCAGCATTGAGAAATAAAAATTGTCATTTGAATTGCAAAAGATAAAATTTGTCTCTTAAGCTGAAGAAACCTCATATGTCTAAGATAGGGGAGGGTTTCATTTCTTAATATCACAGACCTTACGTTACATGCCAATCGCACAAAATTAATTTTTAATTCAATCTATGATACAATAAAAGCTTAAATTAAAATGTAAAGAATTTAATGTTCATTTTAAGATAATCTTGAAAAATATTTTAATCCATTTTTGTTTTTTTTATAAATCAACAAGTTTTTTTTGGGTGGGTGGGTGGGAAGGGGAACGAAAATATTAATTTATTTCACTTTTTCGGTGAAAGGTACATAACGTGGTGCTATATATTTCATTTTATAAGACCTTTTACATAATTTTTCACGGATCAAAATGCATTTGATGAACTGTAGTGTTCTCTCCACTTCCTGGTCCTGCAAGACTTACAAAAGTATAAAATTACAATTGAATGATTCTTTTGAAACTTAAAATATTTTTCACCTAGATACAAGCATTTGCTATTCCTACATACTCTCTTAGCCCATAATTGATAATTACTATTGTAATGATAATGAATATCATTTTTCTGAAAATATCTTGTGTTATTCACAATTCCTTGCAGAGCAATAACCTCGGCATGATTTCACCATTAAGAGATAAAAATTCTCTATTGAATTTCAAATATTTGAACGTGCTGTATAACCCAAAGAAATGTCCTATATGTCTACAATAGGATAAGGTGTCTCCACGTCAATAGCCTCCGCTATATATATATATATATATATATATATATATATATATATATATATATATATATATATATATATATATATATATATATATATATATATATATATATATATATGTATATGTATATGTATATATATATATATATATATATATATATATATATATATATATATATATATGTATGTATATATATATATATATATATATATATATATATATATATATATATATGTATGTATATATATGTATATATATATATATATATGTATATATATATGTATATACATATATATATGTATATATATATGTATGTATATATATATGTATATATATATATGTATATATATATGTATATATATATATATATATATATATATATATATATATATATATATATATATATATATATATATATATATAATATATATATATGTATATATATATATATATATATATATATATATATATATATATATATATATATATAATATATATATATGTATATATATATATATATATCTATATATATATATATATAATATATATATATATATGTATATATATATATATATATATATATATATATATGTAATGGCACGGACGCGGGCCGAAGAATGAAGGGTAAAATAGATGACTTATCACCCGGCCGTGCATCACAAACATTTTTAAAACAGTTCCCGCAATTCATCCCAACCCTCGGACACACAAATCATAACACAACTTTCTCGAACTACGTGTTTATTAAATTCGCCGACCGCTCCGTCGGGATGAATGCAGCAAGAGGAAGTACAGGAGTCCGTCCTAATTTTGGACGTCAACACTTATATAAACTGCAATCCATCACGTGACAAAAGGGTGTGTCTTAATAGTTCATTGGTTAAAAGTTGTTGTTGATGTGCAGAACTGATTTAAATTTGTAGAGACGCCGCGCCGCGTCCCTTTTCATAAAAAAGACAGCCATCTTTAATGATATTGCCGGGGGGACCAAAGATTGTAACAATGGGATTTTTACATAAGTTTTCCTGGGACGACCATATTGGAATTTGGAATTATTTTTCGGAATTTAACACGAATGCCCAAAGGGAATTAAATAACTTAAGATATTTTAAAGGGGTATGTAATTTTGAATACTAATTTGAAGAATTAATAGTTTTTAAATGTTAAGAGTGTTGAATTAAGAAATTACTAGTTTTTTAATATTATATATATATATATATATATATATATATATATATATATATATATATATATATATATATATATATATAGGGGAAGGTTTAATTTATTAATATCGTAGAGTATACATCACACGCCCCTCGCACAAAATTAATAGTTAAATCAAGCTAAGAAAGAAAGAAAGCTTATCTTACAGAAAACTAATGTTTATTTCAAGATAATCGTGTGGAACATTTTAATCCGTTTATGTTTTTCTATGTGTAATAAGCAGGATTACACTATGAAATCAAAATTTAAGATTTTATTTCGATTAGAAAATATAAATTAATCATATTTTTAGGGTGAAGTTCTACCTTTTAGCGTGAAGTTCTTCTTCTCATACAATAAGACAATTTACAACATTTTCCATGCTGCGAAAGGCATTTCATCAACTGTGGTGATTCCTATACTCTCCGTTTGTTGTTCCTGTAAGAATTGCAGAAATGGAAAATTGCAACTGATGGCTTTCTTTTCACGCTTGAATTATTTTTCACCAACAGAAAACACTAGCTAATTCTGCATACTCACTTAACCCACAATTTATAATTTCCTATTCTAATAAAAAGTGGATATTGATTTTCAAAAAATATGCTGTGTGATTTACAATACCTTTCAGAGATTTTCCTAACTTTGCGAAAAAGAATAAAGTTTGTTACATAAATTCTTAGATATGAGTTTAGCATGGAGAAATAAAAATTATGATTTGAATTGCAAAAGATAAAAATTGTTTTATTACCTGAAGAAATATCATATATCTTAGATTAGGGGACGTCTGATTTATTAATATTGGAGACCATACGTCATATGTCATTTCCACAAAATTAATGGTTAATTACAGCTACGGTAGAATTCAATCTTATCTTAAAATGAACCTAAATTAATGTTTATTTTACGATAATCTTATAAAATATTTGAAACCCTTAGTGTTTTTCTATAATTCAAAATATGAAGTCAATTGTTCCTAAACATTTTAAGAGTTTACTTATATTGAGAATTCTTCAGTGTCAAACAAAGAGAGATTTTGAAAAGAAACCTCTCGTTTAATTTACCTTTTTAAAAATATTCGAATTATTTTTTCTCCCTGCTACAAAACTTCTAGGTTTTTCCAGAATATTTATCCGCATACAAAAGATTTATTTTGAAGTTGACAGATGGCAGCGACCTAGTCCTGTCTTCTGACACTTTTATTATGTGACTAAAAGTAATTGTAAAAAAATGTAATTGAAATGACCTATTTTCCCTTAATCATTGTATTGTTTTACAAGAATTATTAATATCTAATGCATGTGTTAGGGCCTCTTAATTTTATCAATTAAAAGGTAACCAAATTGGTTTTTAATTTGAATCGCTAGATATGAATTTCCCTGTTATAAATCACCAGTTTCATTATATTTTGTGACATAATAAAGAAACGCCAAATAACATTTAGGTAATACAAAAAAATAAAACGCCTATTTTGTTCAAAATATTTATTATTACTTGAAAATATGATTTATTCTTGGTGTGATAAAGTTTATGAAAATTCAAAGTATATTAAATGTAAAAATTTATATTTGAATTCATACAGGAGAAGGGCTATATAATTATTCAAAAATGTAGAAATGTAGAAATATATTTAATTAGCCAATTTTATTTCTGCATAATCTACCTTCAGTCATATAGTTTTCCTCTTTTTCCGTACGCTCTTCTATATTTAATTTGAAGAAATCAAGAAAAAAACTCTTCCCAGTGGTATAGTTAAGAAAAGTAGGGAAAACTTCATAAAGAACGTAAGTGTCAATTAGTGAAAGAACTTGATGTAAATATTATTTGAAAAAACTTTTAGATCGAAGTGTAACACATTGTACATCGAAATTGATTGTCTATTCTCAATGCATACAATGAGATAAGATACTCGATCTGCGATCTAAATTAGAGCATAAATCTAAAATAAACTGCTTTAAAAAAAACTGAGTGCATATCTTTCGGCTTAAAGAGGTTTACAGATGTACGAAATGTTTATATTTAAAACTGCCCAGAAGAAACGATCTTAGGCAAAAACTTATGTTTTGTCTAAGAGCAAAAACTTAGGTTTTGCCTAAGAGCAACGATTACCTGGATCTTTGTTACAAGGAGTGACATAACTTCTTTCAGTGCATAATTGTCGCGATCAAATAATGTGCACAGTAACACTGATAATCCTATAAAATTCTGTAATTTCGAAACAGTTTCAAGGAATTTACCAAATTTTATAAAACAAAAAATTGATTGGTCGAATTTTTATAGACTGTAGAGGAACTGTGCTGTGTAAAGGCCAAGAATGTAAAAAAAAGTAAAACAGATTATTTTTTCAGTTGCTGGACTCCTCTTGAGAAGGAAAAGGTGAAATTATAGCTGGTGCTATGATGATAAAATTAGTCTATTTAATTTGGTAATTATCATACTACACCAAAGTTTACGAAAGTAGGACTATTTCTTACTGATTTTTTTTTTGAAAGCATAGGTAATAATTCTGTATAAAGTCCACTTATTTGTCGGTAAAATTTCAATAAGAAACCGCATCATTTTCGCTAAATTTAAAAATAAATATCAATATTTATAGAATATTTTCTATGGCATGTTAAGCGAGGGAAAAAATTAAATATTCAAAGGTCTCATGATCTTAAATGGTCTGTTTACCGTGAAATCAGAAACATGTTTGTCTACCAGCACAAAGAAATTGACAAAATGCCAATACACAAATTTTGTATAAAGAGATGCAAATTACCGTAACTTATATTGAAGATCAAATAGAAATATGTATATAAATCACAATATAATCCTACTCCAGAGTCATTCCAAATCATTCTCTAATCACTTTTATAATAAGAAATTTCAGTACCATCATCATCCGAATCCTCTTGTAATAAACACGTTCACAACCATGTATGGGATTAATTTTTGCGGAATCTAAGTTAAGGCTGCTGTGTAATAACCCTATTGGATCCTCACCTCAATGCTAACCTATGGAGAAAATTTGCCTACTATTTACAAATACATAAATGCTGATAAACCAATGGAAATGGTATTTTCAGATAACCTGAACTTTTCTGCCCCTTGCAACAGAATTTATTTTATAACTTTTGCCCACCAAAGGAATTGATGAATGTTTAAAACACCCTATACCAGATTTTATTCAAAGTACACTGCTTGACAATTGCTTAGGAACAGTCACATTTTTCGGAATATTTCATAAAAGACATTGATTGAAGAAATGAAACTTAGTACATAATTAGTAGAGATACTGTGCATTATTTATCATGCAAAATGGTACAGATTTCGCCACATGGAAAAATAAGAAAACGAAAAACAAAAAAGATGCTCTTTGGAGCATTTCCAAACAGCCACGAAAAATGGGTCTTCCTGCCAGAATGAAACAGTTATGAGTACCTTAGTAAGGTGTGTGACCTCCTCGGACACTAGTGCACATCGTGCATCTGTTTTTCATGCTGTCTACTAAAGTATGGAGGAGTCCTTGGGGGCATATTGTCTCACTTCTCTCTCAAGGCGATTTTCAGTTCTTGCATGGTTCTGGGAGGGCGAGTTGATTCAGAAACACGTCTGCCAAGAGCATCCCATGCATGTTCTATAGGATTTAGGTCACGAGAGTAAGCAAGCCATGTCATACGTTCAATATTTTCACTTTCTAGTGTGTCCGATAATTCGGCGGTCCTGTGTGGGCGCGCATTGTCGTCCATAAACAGAAAATCTGGATCTATCACACCCCTAAAAAGACGAACATGATCCAGAATAATCTCTCTGCAATACAGCTGCAATGTAACAGTACCTCGCTCAAAGATGTGAAGCGATGTTTTGCCATTGTGCCTAATTCCTGCCCACATCATCACGCCTTGGCCATACTGATAACGTTCCTGAACATTCTGTGGTGCATAACGTGTTCTTCCTTTTATCCACACTAACTGGTGGCCAGAATCACTTGTCACAGTGAAACGGGATTCAGAACATCACTCTGGACCACTCCTGCTGACCCCAACCAATATGTTCCTTACACCAGTGTAATCTTTCTCGACGATGCCGTGGTTGAAGTGGGATGCATTTAACTGGCTTCCGTGCTTACAAACCAACTTGATTTAATCGCCTAGAAAGGGTTCTGGCTGATACATCTGTACCGGTAGCGGTTGCATGGTGTGCAGCCATCTGACTAGGAGTGAAATGTCTGTTCCTTCTCGCCACTAGGGAGACATATCGATCCTCTTGAGGTGTGGTGATCCTTCCACGCCCATCGGCATGCCTTCGCAGACCATTTTCCCATACATCAGCCTTTTTTAATCGCGATAGGACACTTTTTGCATCTCCCATTACTCTGGCCACAGAAGTGACAATTTGTCCTGCTTCGAGCCATCCAACTGTTCGTCTACGATCGCACGCACTCAAATGATGTCTTGCAGACATTTTGCACTTATTTATTGCCACACCACACTGATTTTCACGGAAATAACTTCTAAGAACCTACGGCGCTATTTTCGTCAAACACCTAACAGCATGAACTTTCGAATGAATAAAGTTTTCGTGCACTGCCTTTTATACAGATAACAGGTCCTGCCCTATTACGCCCTCTGCATTTCTTTTTACTGTGATTGCTGTCGGGAACGCTAGTTTGAAAAAAATAGTTGTTCCTTAGCAATTGTCAAGCAGTGTATAATTTAAATTTTAAAATATTATTTGCGTTTTTTTTAATGAAAATTTTCCCAAGATGTAAAATTTCTCTCTGTATTAAGGAGTACAATTTAAATAAAAATCTTTAAATCCAAGTCGGAAAACCTTGGACAAATTTTCTCCATAGGTTAACAATGAGGGGAGCAAATCCAAAAGGGTTAGAAAAGCCTTAACAGAAGTAATTGTACACATCCCCTGACGTATCATTTCACAAATCGATCAGTCCATTTTTTCTGCCATTTATATGCTTGACGATGACTTATTTACAAAGGAAGAAATGTGTTAATATCATGCTGGAATGAACATAATGATAGTAACAGAACACCAGAGAACAAATGAAAATGCGGAGTTCTCACTTTGCTAATATTGTGTTTTTTATAAATACACAGGGAAAAAATTTCATCATTTTTTTATGCACGTATATTTCAATGTACGAAAATCTTTTTCAGATGTATGATTTGAAATGTTATTCGTGTAATTGTAGGAATTTAGGCTGTTGTGTACTAACCCTATTGAATTCGCTCACCTCAGCTTTAACCTATGGAGGAAATGTGTCTATTATTTACAGCTACAAGAATGCTGATAATCAAATAAAAATGGCATTTTCAGATGGTCTGAACTTTTCTGCACCTTGCAAAATAATCCATTTTATAAGTTTCGTCTACCAGAATAATTTATGGGCGTTTAAAACTCCCTATACCAGATTTGAAAATATTATATGCATATTTTTAAACGAAAAATGCCCCAAGGTGTAAAATTTCTTTCTCTATTACGAAATACAATTTTTAAAAAAAATATTTTAATCCAAGTTTGCAGTCCGTTGACAAATTTTCTCCATAGGTTAACATTGAGGTGAGCGAATACAATAGGGTTAGTACACAACAGCCTTAAGTTGCATTTTAAATTATCTTTGCACTATCACAATCTCCACAATTCAGGATAAGAATGCTACTCTTTTCCGTCGAAGTTATTTTAAACAGAATTTTGTGGTGTAGCGAATATTACGAAACAAAAACGTTAATGCGTCACGACCAATGAATGCTGTTTAATCTACATATATTAGAACATAAATGTCGCAACTCTCGTGACGAAATAACCTTAAAACTCAAGAATATATTTTTCAATAAAAATAATAGTTCATAGAAGGAAGGGAGAAGGCTGAGCATCCATGTCATTTTGATCACTCCTACATATCTGTAAGCAGAAATATAAATATTTAAATAACCGAACTCTCATAAATAATAATTTAAACAACTGAACAATATTTAGACATCTAAACTCCCAAGAAATTTCCCTGCAAGTTTTATTTAGATTCTTCAGCAGTACTCATTCCTACATTATTTGATATTCGATGAATTTACTGCATTTTCTTTTTTAGGACGCTATTCCAGTTTAAAGTGATGAAACATAAGTCGCGTGAAAAAGACTGTTGATTTACATGTCCGGAATTATACATTAAAATGACATATGTTTTATTTTCATCATATGAATAATATACTATATCTCGTAGAATCTGGTAACATGACATATTTTTTTAAAACAAGTTTCCAGAGAAAATAGCTCCCATTTCTTGTTTATGAATTCCGTAGTCTTCAAAGAAAATTAACACAATTATGCTCTTTTTATTATAGCATAAAACATCTATCCATTTGAAATATAGCATAGAATAGCATTAAAATAATCGAAAAACTGATTTTATGTGTATTCCATGAATAACGTTAAGACACTAGGCATTAGACCATAGAAAACAATTCATCACGTTGTGAAATAATAAACTTCTTTGAATGGTTCTAACTATTCGTTAAATCATTCATCATTGTTATTAAATAATCATCGTCATTTTTAAATCCAATATAGAATAGTATTTTAATGAGCGAAAGATGATTTTTTGCATCTGTGAATTCTATGAATAATGCTTTTTAGGATACCTGTCCTTTTTAAGCCATTCATCAATTGTGAAAAAACAAACTTCTTTGGGTGGTTCTAACTATTACTTAAACCATCCATCATCATTATTAAATCATCATCATCATCATTAAGAAATCTATAATAGAATAGTATTTTAATGACAGAAAGACTGATTTTATACATCTGTGAATTCCATAAATAATGCCTCTTAGGATATCTGGCCTCATTGAACCATTCATCCCATTGAGAAGTAACAGGTTTCTTTAAAGGGTTCTAACATATATTCGTTATGTTTGTTATATATCAATTAAATAATTGAAATAGATCATGAATATGTCCGACATTATTGTGATTTTCGGAAACTGAAACAGGTTTTTTTCTAAATCCTATTAACTTTAATTACAATGTTATTATAATTTATAGTTAATTTCATTGGAAAATCGTTGCATTGGCATTATGATGCAGTGTTTTGTCAAAGGATATATTCTTGCAAAATTTTTGACTACAGGACCACAATTTTATTTAAATTCTGCAAGAATTTATTTTGAACGTAAAATTAATATTTATTTTATGAGTGTAGCCTAAAAGATATCATGAATATTAAATTTTAAAGAAATATTTTAAAAAGTTCCTTTATTTTTACCGAATACATGTCTGATAAAAAACATAGGTCGTTGGAGACCCATTATCGAGTTTTTAAGTCTGCTTGGAAATATTTAAAAATGCTCTGTTAAATAAGTCATGTTAAATAAGTCTGTTAAATAAGATATGTCTTGGTAAATTATACATTTAAAATACGCATTTCCCATAAACTAGAGGTAAGGGAGTAATATTTAGTTGAAGCCTGAATAAATACACATTTAATATAATTGAATTGCTTAGAACTGATATTGTAATGATTCTTTTAAGTAGTGCCTTTGCTTTTGTATTATTATTAGCGATTTTTGAATATATTTCATGAACATATAGGCCGTTATGTTTGAAAATTTCCTATATCATGCATAACTGTATGTAAGTATGTTTTCTTAGGTATATACATACATACATATATATTAGCCAATTTTTGTCACCTCTCAAATGGTTCGTATATTCAGACTTGTATATTCCAAAATATGCTGTTTTCATTGTCTTTATATTTCTTTCTACACTCCATAAAGTTAAAATGATGAAGAAAGATCGGGTATTTAAAGATTTATATAAAAAATCTCTAACTTTTCTCATATATATTTTGCTAACATTTTAATCATGGTAATTTAATAACTTGTTAAATATATTGCGTTGGAAATTTCAACGTAACATTTACTTTTCTTTGAAATACAGGTAAAAAATATTTAACTTAGTTTTAGCTGTTTGGCTGCTACTCACACATTTTTGCTGTTTAATGCTAAATCACATAATAACTTATAATTTCATTGTTTAAGAGTCTACATTATAGTGAAAAAGATTAATGTTTGAAAGAAACGTTTGAAAGAATAAATTGAATTTACATATCGAATATTATTGTATCAGACATGTACAACAATGCCGTTCTCTTTAAAATAAGTTTTTAATTTCCAAAGCAGATGGCTAATAAATTTTCTTTTATAAAACGCTATTTAATTCTAGCTGTCAAAGATGATTCGAGAATTGAATTTTTCTAATTTTAATACAGTGGATAGAATAAGCTACATACGGCAAGATATTATCTGAAAAAGCATATTCCTAGACGCTTTGTTTGTAAAGCTAGAAAATTAAACTGCGTACCTAAGCTGTGATTTCAGGTTCAATAACACTTTTTAACTTCAGCTAATTTTTCAGTTTAAACGGTACTATTCTTCCTTATGTACCATTATAAAATTATTATGCGCGTTTCATTAATTACTTTAGAACTCTTCCTCGAGAATGAATCTACATAAAAATTACTTTGTAGTCGGAAAAAGAATTATCTATGTGTGGAAGACTTAGAGGGCTTAATAAAACGCCCGCTAAAACTACGAGGATGAAAATACGGCCATATTTTTAAAGGGGGAAATAAAATTTCATAAAAGAGGAAATATTTAATTAATGGTCCGCGTTACTGCAATCTTTTACGGTAAGTGCGGGTGATATTTTTAATTTTTCTGGTCATGTAGTTACGCTCTGTGTCAGAGATTAAATGAAAAATATAGAAAGCTTTAAGCTACAGTAAGACTGCTATGTATGCAAAAAATGTGGAAGATGGAATTTTTTTTTCAAATTTTTTCATGCAACTTCCAAAATAAATTGAATCCCCAAAAAAGAAGGAATGTTTAAAAGGTTTTTAATGCATACCTTAAGGAAAAACGTTCTGGTAGACTCGGGTTTAAAAAGATTGTTAATTTTTTGAAGTGAAACATTATTACGCAACTTATATATATATATATATATATATAAAAGATGCATTTAATCAACATGAATTTTCCGAAGCATTTTCTTTTATTTTGCATTAAGCTAAAGAATTATTGTACTTTCTTTGTTATTTTTTTTTCAATCTATAATCTGATGTAAGACATTTTGAAGATTAAAGAGAGTCATGTTTATGTAATGATCGGAAAAGGGAAAGAAATTATTATGATTTTATAATGAATATCTTTCTTAAATCGGATCGAATTAAGCATGCACATATTAATATAATTTGCAACAATTCGTAAATAAAAATCATAAATGAGGTTTCAAGGTTGATCATTTTTATCACATTTAAGTTAGTTATTTAACATACTTTGATAATTTTTTCTTTCTAATGTTTATATGAAAGCGAATTTTAACACAGAATCAAAGAAAGAAATTTAATGCATCTAAAGGCCTTTGAGAAAGGTTTTGCATGTATTTAAAATTTGAGATTCAATTTAATTTATTAATGACTAAATTTTATCATAATACGGCATTTAAAAATATTTTTTAACTGCTATTAATTTCATTTTATGAATATGCAATTTATGAGAGATTATGAAATTTATGCATATTATTGAAAAAAATTATCGCTTTAAAATTTTATTCAAAATATATGTTTTAATATGAAAGAGGGCTAAGAAAATTTTTAGTTATTATCTTAGTAGTTTTAAATGTGAAACAAAAATAAATGAAAAAATATATCATAGGTAAATGAGCGATAATAATTTTTTAATTAGTCGGAACTAATGAGCAATAATATTTTTGGTTATAGTAAATATAGTTCTACTTTCACTGTGCCATAAACTGGCCTTGTCTTGACCATGCGTTCTTCCGCAGTTATTGTTAAGTATTCGAGATACATGAGATAAAACAAGTCTTTGGGGGCAGAAGTCTCCAGAAACGCAAATATGACATCATCATTGCTTATATTTGTCATATCTCCCTTTGAATACTGCCATCTTTTACAAAGAAACGTCCCTATTTAGTTATTTTTGAGCAACGGAATTTTCTCGATTCCCGAGAGGGCCCCATATTATGTTCATATCCGCTATGTTAGTGTCGATTTGTTCTGATGCTTCAAGACGTGTTTTTTATTCGCTTTGAAACATTTCAACATATAAACAATAAGAATAAGCAATATAAATATATAAACAATAAGCTCATTGGAATAAGAGTAATTAAAAAAATAAAAGTGGATGTAATATCTAAAACATAATTAAAGAAGGAATGACCCGTATAAAGTTTAAAATTAATCACCTCATACATATAGCACAAAAACCTTCTTATAAGTCACTATTATTTAGTTCACAGCTAAAAATTTAGACTTATTCTGGACAAAATGAAAAAAAAAATATGCGCTGAAAAAGCATGCGCTGATAATAAATCATTTATATATATATATATATATATATATATATATATATATATATATATATATATATATATATATATATATATATATATATATATATATATATATATGTGTGTGTGTGTGTGTGTGTGTGTGTGTGTGTGTGAGTAAGTAATACCCTGCAGCTAAAGGCATTCGTTCTGTAGTTGGGTCGAAAGGAATCTCCATAGATTTTCAGAAGTTTCTTTATTCTGGAAACACAATGACGGCATTTTGAAGGATGTTACAGCACACATAAAAGTACATGTAAATTCCGTACTTACCGGAGTATTTAGCTACGTTACATCTTGATTGAAGGAGAAAAGACGCGGCCAGCGTCCTTACGGCGATAGAGCAACACAGGACAAAAGATTGCGGAAATGATACGAAGTATGCACGGGACATCACTGTACGACGACAGTCAGAAAAGCCGCGTAAAATAGCCTTGCTCTCGCTTATACGAAGGGTTCAAGAACTTCGTCACCAGGGGCCCTAAAACTTCTAATTGTCTTCTCTTGGTTATCGGTGACCACCTAACCTTGTGCGTCAGAAGTCGTATGATTTTTCGGAAGTCACGAGGAAAACTCGAGATGTTGAATCATGTTTTGAAAACAACTCTAACTGTTTATCGCACGTGCGTTAAGGGACAATTTAGATAGTTAACTCGCTTACCATTAGGTCATAATTTGAAATTGGGGGCTATACTTTATTGAGAGGGTAACGGGAGAATTTC
Organism: Dolomedes plantarius; assembly: GCA_907164885.2. NCBI lineage: Eukaryota > Metazoa > Arthropoda > Arachnida > Araneae > Dolomedidae > Dolomedes > Dolomedes plantarius. The sequence continues at coordinate 117,324,285 of OU015498.1, read as the reverse complement.
GAATATGCATTAATTCATTAAGGTGGAAGGTTATTATATATATATATATATATATATATATATATATATATATATATATATATATATATATATATATATATAGCGGTAACTTGATTGGATAATTTAGTATCCGTGTATGCATATATTTTGAGGTATATTCCAAAAGTAGAAAAATAATTAGAAGAGTATGAAATCATGATTATGATATAAGTATACGATACCCAAAACAGGTAAATTCGCTACACAGAAACATTATAACCTGAAAAAGTTTTTCATTTTTACAGTGTACAGACAGATTTCTCCGAGTAAACTTGGAATTTGTGTATTTTTCCCCTAAATTTCAATTAACAAATTTGAAATTTATTTTTCCAAAATAAATTCCCCTTAATGGCAACTTTCGTATTACATAAGCTCACAATTTTTTAACTGTGTCCAACGAAAGTAATCTCCATAGAAAGTACATCACGCTTGTTAAAATAATTATAAGTGTTCAAAAGTATAGAATACTTAAAAATGTACTAAAATCTACCGCAACGAAATTTTTTGTAAAGGATTATAAAGTTTATTAAAAGGATGTATTTATTTAACGAATTGCGTTAATGTTAGCTCCTACTGCAAGAGTTAGAGATATTTTTAAATCAAAGATAGAGAGCTTATAACGTAAACACATAGAATTTGGGAATACATATATGGCATGACGGTTTTTGAAAATGGAAATACGTGAGAAAAATTAGTTTATTATACGAATATAATTCTAGTGCATTAAACTGAAGACAAACCTTTTCAAACCTTTAAAATAGTTAAATTCTGCATTAAGATATTTCTAGATGGAATGTAGAAATTTTTCAAGATCTTGAAATGGAAATTCGGTTTAAACTACACTTTCATTTAGTTTAAAGCCTTTTTTTGCAGAGTGAATAAGCAAATTTTGTAATTTTTTTGGTAATTTTTGTAATTCATTAAACATTTTCAGAAAGTTTTAATTATTTTTTCCCTGTATCACATTAAATAGTCACGTATGCATGTGTCATATCTACTCTTCATTGATAATACATGCGCTCAAACCTGGGAGTTTTCATGATTTTATTTTCACCTCTGTGGCACCATCTCTATAAACTTTGTTTATAAAAAAGAAGTGTAATTTGTTTCATTCCTCACATTTACGCTGATAAAGGCCGCTAGTGGGGAGATGGCAAAGAAGTGCTTTAATGGAGGTTCGAGGCCAGAGGCCACTGAACGGGGGCCCCCAAGAAACATTATGAAATGCTATTATCGGAAACAAATCGACTTTTATGCTATCATGCATATGTTTTTTAATATAAATTCATTTTATTGCTTTCTAAATTTAAATAATAAATGTTTTGGATTTGGCCTTTATTCTTAATGGGATGTTTACAGGAACAACAGGAAATAACTACCGTCTGCTGAATTTCTGGAATGACCTCGAACAAACTGCATTGCTATTATATGTGTACCGTCAAAACTAGCAATCTCTATTTTCCCCCAAAAATTGAATTCAGGATATTTTCTTATAGTATTTTTATTAGTTAGAAACGATTTTTTTAGAAAATGGCTTAGTGATAATAAATAATATAGGGATTTTTCAAAATGTAATATAAGATTTATATCCTCAAAAATGCATAAGATATAGTTCTTGGCGTATTACGGAAAAAAAATCTGATGGAGATTTGCTAGTTTTGATCCCACACCACTAAAATAAAATAGAAGCTCAATAAGACTATCAAATACAATGAAATAATAATACAATGAAATAGAAGCTCAAATAAATATTGAATCCTTCTGATACCTTATTTAAATGAAGTTAAACGAAGCATCGTAGATAAAATTCATAGTTTCATATTTATTCCTCTTATATTGGGAAGGTAATAATAAACATAACTTAGCCGATTGACTCTTTTCAGGCACACTGAAATGATAATTCAAACCATACACGTTGCCGACAGGCAATTTTATTTAAACATACACTATCTGGCCAAAAGTATCTGGACACCCCCTAAAAGAAGTGGATCTGGTAGGTGACGTAATTTGATGCTTACTCGAAAGCTATAAAAGTGTTGGTAGTGGTTTGTCAGGTAATATTTATGCGTTTGTGAGACAATGAGTAAGTCAAAGGAGCTTGGTGACTTTGATCATTGCATTATAGTGGGATGCCACCTTTGTGGGGAAACAGTTCGTAAAATTTCAGACATTCTACAGAAGCCAAAATCCATTGTGAGTGATGTAATTGTGAAGAGGAAACCTTCGAGGCAGTGAAACTGAAGAAAAACGAAGGGGCAGCCTGAAAAAAATTAGTGAATGCAGTCGTAGAACTCTGAAAATGGCAGTGAAACAAAATTGCAAGTCCTCGTTGATTGAAATCATTCAGGAGTTCCAAAGATCATCAGGCGTTAATGCTAGCAGCAGGACTGTTCGTCGAGAGTTAAAAAACCTGGGATTCCATGGTCGTTCATCAGCTCACAAGCCGAACATAACTCCCCAGAATGCGAAGAGTTGATTGCAATGGTGCAAAGTTGACCGTCATTCGACTGTGGACAAGTGAAAAATGTTCTTTGGAGTGATGAATCTCGCTTTACAATCTGCAGTCCTATGGACGCATCTGGGTTTGTCGGATACCTGGCGAGCGCTTCTGACGTGACTGCATTGTGCCGACTGTTAAGTTTGGTGGTGGCAGCATCATGGTGTGAGGGTGTTTTTCGTGGTTTGTCCTGAGTTCCTTAGTTCCTGTGGTTAGAAACAGGAATTCTGAGATGTATGTGGACATTCAGGACAATGCTGCTCTCCCAACACTATGGCAATATTTCGGGAAAAGTCCATTTCTCTTCCAGCAGGATTACTGCTCCATTCACACATCGAGACTTGTTCAGGCATGGTTTGACGAAATGGGTGTTCAAAACCTGTACTGGCCTTCTCAGAGCCCCGATCTATATCCCATTGAAAACCTTTGGGACGATTTAGAACGCAGATTACGTAGCAGCCAAATCGACCATCCTCACTGCCAGCACTCACTTCAGCTGTGATGGACGCCTGGAATTCAATTCCTATGGACAACTATCAAAAACTGGTGGAAAGACTACCCAGACGTGGAAGGCTGCCATCGATGCAAAAGGAGGACCAGCATCATTTTAATATATGTCTCAGGACTCTCCAAGTCTGTACCACTGGGCGTCCGGATACATTTGGCAGATAGTGTATACGCAAGTCACTGGCAAAAACTGAAATTTTGGAGGAAAGTACGGCATTTTTATTTTCTGACATGTGTTTTCTTTATCATGGGTTTGATAATCATAGTTTAAATGATAAAATGTGAGGATTTAACAGAAAATAATTCAGGTCGTAGTAAAGGTAGTTTTCAAGTAAAGCAATGTTCATTTGATCAAAAATTTCTCCAATAGGATTTCCCTTTATCATAAATTGTCTTGAACATTTGCTTATAAAAACCCGAGTTTCCTACGTATCGGTTAACAATGTGTTGAAAAAAAATCCCTTTAAAGGTAGGTCCAATCTTCTAACTGCGCAGAAGTTGACCAGACGGCTGTGATTGAGGCTATTGGAAATGCTCACCTCAATGTTAACCTATGGAGAAAATTTGTCCACGGATTGCTGACTTGGATTTAAAGTTTTTCTTTAAAATTGTACTCCGTGAGAGAGAAAAAAATTACACTTCGTTCAAATTTCGTTTTATTTTTAGGTGCAGATATTTTAAAATTTAAATTATTCGGGGGGGGGGGAATCTGGTCTAGTGTGTTTAAAAGCTGATAAATTATTTGGTGGACGAAATTTTTAAAATGAATCCTATTGCAAGGTGGAATACAGTTCTGGCTACCTGAAAATCCCATTTTTATTAGATTTTCAACATTTATGTAGCTATAAACAGTAGTCAAATTTCTCCATAGGTTAACATTGAGGTGAGCGAATCCAATAGGGTGAGTACACAGTAGCCTTAATGGAAATATTAAGGGGATGGTGGTCATTATAAAGAAATTTTTGAAATTTTTACATCAGAGATATGAAATTTCGCATTTATATTCATTAAAATATAACTATATCAAACACCTTATAAAATTTTATAAATATTTAAAATTTTATTTTTTATATTTTAAAAATCAAAATTTTTATTATTTTTTTAAAAAATACTCCTTGCGATCCAATTTCTAACTTTCCCCCTTAATTTTTCTTTTATATTGCTTATAAATACATTTTGAAGAAAGTTGTGTATTATTTTGTGCTTTCGTTGAATAGTTAATTTTTAGAAAATATTTTTATGCTTGTACTCTGAATTTTCATGAAATTTTTGTACTTTTCTACAATTCAGTTAAACTTTTATAATCTTAATGATGTCGAAACCAAAAATGGATACATAACTTTATTTTTATGTATAAGAGGAGTCTTTGTTATAAATTTTATAAAATTTTATCAAAAAGTATGACGCAAGGAGCATTTCAAAGACTTGCAAATCTGGAAATGACTCATTTTCGTAAAAAGGCATTTAAAAGATATTTTTTTCACCTACCTTTAATATTTACTTTTCTAAAGCCACCAAGTTTTCATTTTACTTTTCATTACATGTTTTAAGGGGACTGTGACGATATGAACACTTCTCCCAGGTAGCTGGGCATAGATTAATTCAAGATACGGAGTTTAGGATTTAAAATGATGTATTTAATTATATACAATATTTACACTTCAGTTACATCAAAAATTGACTATCATAACCGCCCTAAGGCACCGGGGAGTTAAAATTCTTCCCCAAACAGTCAGTGTTCACTGACTATATGAAACGGCACTAAGCCCGGGATTCAAGTTTCCAAAAATGAAATCTGGCCCAAGGCCGCAGGTATCAGTCACCTTCTGAGAGTAGATCTCAAGTCTCTCTGCCTCTTTTTCGGTCCGAGGTTCTCCAAGAAAACTCTAAGCACCTCCCTGGAACATATTTCGTCCTATCATGCGTTGGTTTTTGTGTTTCGACGTTGATTTGCTGAAATCAGTGACTTCAGCTATTTCCCACATTCGAGAATTTCCCACGCCGAGGGCTTAGCGTAACGAACCGCCCTTTTGTGCATGAAGAATGTCGGACTCTCGGTGTGTGGCCTTTGTCACCAGCTGACACCCTCTTGCCAGTAGACAAGCAGAGGAAATACCACCCTCAGCCCGCCGATGACCATCAGTCAGTTAGCTTGACACCAGGGTTCAACCCAGTTCGCGCCCCCCTCTGTTGCCAAGGACAGGGGTGACAAAGACACATCAAATATTCACACGACTGACTCCTTGAAGAATTTCCTATTCTTCACAGCCTCCCCCACCTTTACAACATAGTTCGGGGATACAGTGTGGTACATATATGTGTTTCCACCTCTACACTTGAGCTCTGAGGCAAGCAAGTTTAAGCACATAATTTACTATACTTTAACTAACCTAAATAAACATAAATAACAGCATACAAAAAAATAAAAGAAAAAAACACACTTTCAAGTACAATTGTTGTAAGAACTAATTCTATTTACACCTTCATTCGCAAGACATACGGCTAAGCGTATCTGCATTCTGGTTAAACTTTCCAGCCCGGTGTTCAATAGTAAAGTTATACGGTTGCAGAATTAAGGACCACCGAAGAATCCTGGAATTCGTGCCGGTGTGATTTTTTAACCACTTCAATGGTTTGTGGTCTGTTATGATTTTTAAATTTGCACCATCTAAATAAAAATGTAGTTTCCGAACCGCGAAAACTATCGACGGGCACTCCCGTTCTATTGTCGAGTAATTCTTCTCAGCTGGGCTAAATTTCCGACTGAGATACAAAACAGGATGTTCTTCTGCCCCAAACATTTGCGTTAGTACTACCCCGATCGCAACATCAGAGGCATCACATTGTATAATGAATTCGCGCTTGAAATCTGGCGAATAAAGTACGGGGAATTTTGTCAGGTTGTCCTTTAGTGTGGAAAAGGCAACCTCGCACTCAGGGGACCATTTTATTACTCCCTGTTTCTCCTTTCCCTTCAGCGTATCTGTCAGTGGGGTCGCTACAGTTGCGTAATCTTTGACATACCGGCTATAATACCCCGTTAATCCCAGGAAAGCTCGCATTTGTTTTTTTTGTTGTGGGTTGGGGAAATTCCTTTATGCATTGTATTTTAGCTTCTGCGGGCGTTCTAATACCACTGCCTACGATGTGCCCTAAATATTGCACTCGGTCCTGCGCGAATCGGCATTTCGTGGGTTTTACCTTTAGGTTAGCCTTCCCTAGCCTTACGAGTACTTCACGCAAATCTCGAATGTGCGTTTTCCAATCCGCCGAATATATGGCTATATCGTCGAGGTATGGTACCGCAAACTCGTCACAGCCCTGCAGAATTTCTGCCATTAGTTTACTGAAGAAGTACGGCGCGTTTTTGAGCCGAAAGGACATTCTTAGTTGCCTATATGTGCCAAAAGAAGTTACAAAAGCGGCGATTCGCTGCGCCTCGTCATTTAGCGGAATTTGCCAATATCCTTTAGCAAGGTCGAGCACACTAATAAGTTTTGCGGAAGATACACGCTCTACCCTCTCTTCTATGTTTGACAGAGGGAAAAATTCTGTTCTGGTTACCTCGTTAAGCCGTCGATAATCAATGCCCGGTCGAGGTTCTTTTCCTGGCGCTTCTACGAGAATAAGGGGAGAGGCATAATCGGATTCCCCTATTTCGATTATTCCCAGCCGTAGCATTTTCTCGATTTCTCGTTTTAATATCTCGTTTTGCCGATGGGATGCTCGATACGCCCTAGTTCTAATAGGTTTGTCCGTGGTTACCTGGATAGTATGCGTCACCAGATGCGTTACCCCAGGGGTCTCTGAAAATACCTCGGCATGTCGCACTAATAGTCCACGTAACTGTTCTAATTGGCCAGCGTCTAATTTTTCCTCAAGACGACTTTCTCCCAACAACAACTCCAGATCAAATACATTTGGGTCATCAATTACATTTGGAAAATCCCAATCTACATCTGTGGGTTCCTTCTCTGCTACTCCGGCTAACACTAAATTTATTAACTCAGGTCGTTTATAATATGGTTTGAGCATATTAACATGAAAAATCTGGGAACGTTCCCTCCCTTCGCTCAAGCGCACAATATAATTCGTTTCTGAGATCTTCGTCTCAATTATGCCTGGCCCTGTCCACTGCACAGATAATTTATGGGGCCTCATAGTGGCTAATACTAAGACTTTATACCCCACTTTAAATTCCCTTTTAACTGCGTTTCGATCATACCACAGCTTCCGCTTGTTCTGCATTTCTGCCATTTTTTCGGCCGCAAGATCTTGTGATCGCTTTAATCTGTTTAAAATTCTAAAGACATGTTCTGTTACGGGGGTTTCTGATTCGGCCGTTTCCACCCAATGCTCATACAGTAACACGTCAGGTGTCCTAAGGTTTTTTCCCAAAACTAACTCCGACGGTGAGAACCCAACAGATTCATGTGTTATGGTTTTCAACGCAAGTAAAGCCGCAGGAAGATGCCTGTCCCATTCGGTATCAGCTTCGATACAAAAAACCCTTAACAGCCGCTTAAGTGTTCGGTGAAACCGCTCCACTGGGTTTGACTGTGGGTGTGACACTGAACTATGAACTATTTTTATGCCGAACCGCTCGAAAAATTCCTTCGTGAGGTGACTAGTAAAAGAAGTGCCATTATCACACTGCACCTCCTTCGGAAACCCCTAACGACTAAAAATTTGTAGTAACGCATCGGTCACAGAAACAGAAATAATATCTTTTACAGGTACAGCTTCAGGTATTTTGAAGCAAGACAAATGGCTGTAATCATGTACCTATTTACACGGTAACGGCCCACAAGCATCAATATTTATTTTGGAAAAACCTCTCTAATTATTGGTACTAATTTCATGGGAGCCTTTTTCTTGTCTAAAGCCTTACCGGCACGCTGACATGGGTCACAAGAGCGTACAAACTCGTCCATTTCTTTGTGGCACCCGGGACAAAAAAAAATTCCTCGCTAATCTATCACGCGATTTTGTTACCCCTAAATGGCTAGCTCCTGTGTCATGGCATAATTCCATCAATTTACCTCTAAAAACTTTCGGAACAACTATCAATTTGTGCACTTCACCTAGATGATTTTTTTGGATTCTAAACAGCATTCCGTTTTCGATCACATACTGTCCCTGAATGTTTTTTTCCCCATCCGTCTTCAGTTTATCCCAAATCGTTTTTAAATCATCACACTCAATTTGAGCGGATTTTAATTCTGATGGTGTACAAATCAGCAGGTTAGGGTCACTTGACACGACATTCCGCTCCTCTAACTGCAAGTCTATTTTCTCCTCGATCGGAACCTCTGCACTGAGAACAATAGCCGGCTCAGAAACGTTATCAGCTGGCTCAACCCCGGATTCTTTCTCTTTCGATTTGCTTTGCGAGCGCGTGACGGCGTTTAGTTCCTGAACTCCACCCCCTTTTCCCGCGCCTTCACAAAGAAGAGCAAAAGTACGATTCCCCAAAATGTACCTGTCTTGGTTTAACGAATTATCGAACACAGCGGCCTTTGTGGTCACGCGCCCGAATGTCCCTTCTAACTCTATCCTGGCCACAGGGAGGCATTTTGCTTCCGTGTCAAGGGGTTGTTTTACCCAAACGACTTCGCCCGTAAAAGTCTCTGGCGGAGCGTACTTCTGTGAGACCAGATCAAAAGTGGCTCCCGAATCTCGTAAGACTTGAGTTTGGACGCCATTGACCTTGGCCACACTCAAATATGGTTTCAACCATTTGTCCACATCATCGTTTTGTTCAATATTATTCAGAGTCTCCGCATCTCTCTTTTTTCGGAAAGGACACTTTGGGCGTAAATGCTCCTCCGAATTACATTCATAACAGCGATGAGGTTTTCGCTTATCAAACTCTTTAAATTTTGTTTCATATTTTAAATATGAATTTTTGCTTGGGGAGGTAGATTGCCCATCCCCTTGTTTTTCTGGTTTGGCTTTCCCCTCATTCCTAAACCCCAAATCAATTTGTTTTCGCACCTGAAATTCCTTCCTTCCATTATTTGTGATTCGTTTACCCTGTCTTACTGATCCAGTTTTTCGGCTAACACTGAAGGTAAAACAATGCTCCCCCATTCATCTAAGAAGTATTCCTGCACCTCGCTATTTACGCCTCTCATAATTTGGTCCGCAATCACGAGTTGTTTCAAAGCCTCGAAAGTATTTATTCCTAGCCCCTCAATCCACCCATTAAAATAGCTCTGCAATTCATAAGCGAAATCTTTCCACCTTGAATTTGCTTTGCGGGTGTGTTGCAGGAATTTCTGCCTAAAGGTATCTGGACTCAGTTTAAAACGGTCTAGCAAGATTTTCTTTACGTACTTATAATCTCTTGAGTCTTGTTCTGACTCACGTAAAACAATCTGTCCTACTTCTAGCGGCAATAACGAAAGAAGTTGGGTTGCCCATTCTGCTTCATCTATCTCAAGATTTTTAGCTTGGAGCTCAAACATAGCCAAAAACAAACTTATGTCAGTCTCCTCTAGATTAAATTTCGGCATCATCCTCCTCATTTCTGGAGAAGATCTCCTTAGAGAGTTTTCTAACGGTTCAGGAGTTGACTCTCTACCACTTCCTGAGCCTATTATTTTGAGTCTCTCCAATTCGTAAGCGCGCTGTTCCCTCTCTCTTTCTCTCTCTCTCAAACTTTAACTGGTTTTCACGTTCAATCGCTTCTAACATTGCTTTCGCGTTTTCTTCATCATAACCCTCATCTGACATTATTAGTCTCCTAATTTCATTTTTGTTCATATCGGAATTGGCACAAACTCCAAGATCTTCCGCGAGTGAAACCAAATCAGCCTTAAGGGATTTAGATAAATAAGCCATGATTTCAGTTAGAGAATTTAACCTTATTTTTACACACAACAATTCTAACACAAAACACACACAAATTTAATTAGCTCACTACAGTTTAAGCTTAAATTCAATTATGATTTACTAAAAAACTTTGCACATTCAACTACACTTTTATATTATACAAAACTAAATTATATTACTCTGTTATTTTTAAAATTTGTTTTACTAGTATATTTAAACACAACTTTATCTATGAAACACAACTAGCAATGATTTAAGTTGGACGACACACAAAAAAAAGAACACTATTATTCAATTACCTCAGTAACCCAATAGAGAAATGAAAACCATATAGTACTCACTTCTTTGACGACTGCTATTGATGATCAGCATGAAAACGGAACAGAAGACCACAATGGTTCTGTTTAACGTTGCAAACAGTTCGCCTTAATTGAAGAAGCGGGACGTCACCAAGAGTTCGTGCACTAAGTACCAAAGTCTAGTAGATTACAGACAGGAAAACACCACTCTACGATTCTCTCTAACTTTCATTTCACAGGAATTGGAGTTTGACGACAAGTAGACACGCACAAGGCAGGTTCAGCAAAGTAATCCAACTTGCTATTTACAGGAATCACAGTTCGAAGAAAGTAGATCGGAACGCCCAACTTGGCAAAACTCTGTATATATTACTACTCACAGGAATCTTCAGGTGGAGCGATCGATCAACACCGCTGCCACCACTTTAATTAATCTATATAATAAGACTGTGACGATATGAACACTTCTCCCAGGTAGCTGGGCATAGATTAATTCAAGATACGGAGTTTAGGATTTAAAATGATGTATTTAATTATATACAATATTTACACTTCAGTTACATCAAAAATTGACTATCATAACCACCCTAAGGCACCGGGGAGTTAAAATTCTTCCCCAAACAGTCAGAGTTCACTGACTATATGAAACGGCACTAAGCCCGGGATTCAAGTTCCCAAAAATGTAATCTGGCCCAAGGCCGCAGGTATCAGTCACCTTCTGAGAGTAGATCTCAAGTCTCTCTGCCTCTTTTTCGGTCCGAGGTTCTCCAAGAAAACTCTAAGCACCTCCCTGGAACATATTTCGTCCTATCATGCGTTGGTTTTTGTGTTTCGACGTTGATTTGCTGAAATCAGTGACTTCAGCTATTTCCCACATTCGAGAATTTCCCACGCCGAGGGCTTAGCGTAACGAACCGCCCTTTTGTGCATGAAGAATGTCGGACTCTCGGTGTGTGGCCTTTGTCGCCAGCTGACACCCTCTTACCAGTAGACAAGCAGAGGAAATACCGCCCTCACCCCGCCGATGACCATCAGTCAGTTAGCTTGACACCAGGGTTCAACCCAGTTCGCGCCCCCCTCTGTTGCCAAGGACAGGGGTGACAAAGACACATCAAATATTCACAAGACTGACTTCTTGAAGAATTTCCTATTCTTCACAGGACTCATTACCCTTAAATCTTTAAAACATTCGATTTTTTAAAAAAATATATGTTAAAGCCTGATCATTTCTGAACAAAATAAAGTAAACCACATGAGAATATTCCGCTAAGTTCCGGATATATTGATATTCTAAATACTTAATTACTGATCAAGTTTATGGTAAGAAAAATTTTAAATTTATTTTTCTCAAAATGTAATTTTGCATCATTCAGCAACTGATATCTCAAAAAATATTTAACATAATTCCATGAAATTTTTATCACATAATCATTTAATCGCATAATCATGCTATTTCATTGCGTCTGAAGTAGAATTATTGCAATCACTGCACATTTTGTTATTTTTTCAGGGATAAATTAATTAAAAAATTTAAGGAAATTTTGAGCAGTATATTTTGAGGAGTTTTAAAAAAAATTGAAAAAATATTTTAATGTTGAATGTTTTATGTTAAATTGTATTTTGAATTATTTATTTTAAATATAAAAAAAGGAATTATGTATTTAAGTGTAAAATTAATTTTATAGTTCTGCGCTCAAGCCAGTATACAATAAAAATGTTTAAAAAACAAGGTGTATCTAAAGCATTTTTTAAAAAATGATTTAAAATTATTTTGAGAGTTGAAAATTTGTTTATTAAAATAAATATATCAATTTATCATATACATAAAATTTGGAAAAATTGGGAGTAAATTGATATAGTTACAAAGAGTCAAAAAGTATGAAAATATGCCTTATTTCCTCGACTTAAGAGCCCTGAGTTCCCTTAAATGCATTTTATACAAATTTTTACATATTTTAAAAATATTAATACACTCCAAACAAAATTCCAATTTGTTTTCGATTTTTGGTAATTTGAAAGTCCACCATCCCCTTAACAGAAATGCGTGGTTAACTACTATATAGACGGTGATAACTAACATGTTCTAACTTCATGAACCAAGAAGCTCATAAATTAAAAACATGAGAACAATTATGTTAATTTCACTTTCAGCTTATTTGTGCCATGTTGTTTAAACTCAAAATAAACTTCCTTTGTTTTGGCTCACAGTGAAAATTTTCCTTACGTTAATGAATTTTAAAAAAGTGGAGATAAACAAATGGATTCACTCTCTTAACATTATATATTATCCCATCGTTCTTGCGTTAGTTATTAAAGAGTTTACCAAATGCAACATAAACATTTACTATGGCTTTTAACTTTTTGTACCCCAGAAGAACTGAAGGTTTCAAACATATTTACCATCATATTCCTTCATAAAATTATTCTGCATGTTACATTAATTATTTTAGAACTCTTTCTGAGAAGGGGGAACGCTCCATAAAAATTATATTTACTCGAGAAAAAACGGATTCTCTGTATGCCGGAGTAAGGGAGCTTAATAAAATATGCGTTAAAAGCAACAGAGATGGCAACTTTTTAAAGGCAATAAAATTTTACAAAAGAGGAAATATTTAATTAATGGTTTGCGTTACGGTAAACTTTTGCTGTAGGTGAAAATGATATTTTTTAACTATATCTTGCGGCCAGTTTTGACTGTTTTGTAAAAACAAATATTTGAAATATAAACTCAAGCAGGAATCTATTAAACGAGGAATTTTCTGAGTGGGTGTTAAAGAAAATAGAAATGAAGAAATTGTTTTGAGAAGACATTTTCTTGATTCAAGAAAGTTAAAATGAATTAAAAAGGGAAAATCTATATATAATTAAAAAAATCCCATATGTTAAATATTTGGTTTGAAATTAAGTGGAGTTCTTTTTTTTTGGACAATCTAGTCATTTTCTTTCTGGAGGAATATGCATTTATTAATAATCAAATCTGTTTGACAACATCATCGTGTAACAGAAAATAAATTTATCAACAGTAAAAATATAGAAAATCCACTCCAAAAATGTGATATCTAAAGTGAGTCAAACTTGAAATATATTTATTTTTTCATCGGTAATGCAGTATAAAACTGAACGTAAAAGTAATAAAAGTTGGCTGGGATCCCTGTATAACTTATAAAAATGTATTAATATTTTTACACATTTGATCCAGTAACTTCTTTTATATATATGTATATATATATATATATATATATATATATATATGCAAGCCACTTAAAGATGATTTTATTAACAAATTTTCTTTGCTTTTCAATTTTTGAGGGGGTTTAGGCTTAGATTTTAACGTTGTTACAGGTTTATCATTAAGTTTGGCTTTGCTTCTAGAAGCATAGTGACTTATTTTATCACACCTGTAACATTTTATATGATCATTTAATTTGTTACCACGTTCAATCTGTAACACAACATTCTCTTGATCTTTTCTGCATTGTTGTAACCTAGATTCTTCAGCTAAAAGTTCTTGAATTATGACCTCTGATTTAAATTAATCATCAGGGTACATGTAGATTATCTGCACAATCCCGGTAAATTCAGAAGGTAGGTGAAGGTAGGTCACCTTCCTCGGGCTGACACTTAAAAAATTGGTCGTACAGATCTATTGTTCGTGCCATTGGATTCTGGACAGAAATGAGTTTTTAGACGATTCCATGCTTCAACGGGGTCTTCTGTACCAGAGAGCAAAGTCCGGTAGGCTTTTGAACAATTCAAATATATTATAGAAAATGCCTTACCCTTTCGGGTGTTGAACGCCTTCACTTCCTTTGGTACCGCATCTTTGACAACTTCTAAACCATTAGTGATGCCTCACGCATCTTTGTTGAGTAGAAGGACCTTAACATCTTCAGCCCACGTTGCATAATTCGTAGCTGATAAAGGCTCCCCTAGACTGTCACTTTGAACCGCCATCACATAGAACCTTAAAAGTCTTGACTACGTTTCCTCATCAAATGTCCCTGGGCGTTAAAAGGGCCCATAACCTTCCTGTGCTGGACGCGCACTGTAATAGGGACATTTGAATGATGACAAAATTCGTAGAAGTTGAAATCATTTTATAGTCGATACGATGGTCACGAACAGATGAATAGCTAATTAGCTAATGAATAGCTAATAAATAGCTCTAAGCTAATTATAAGACATAATATCGAGCCAAATGCTCATAACGAAAATAATATGCTCGTACATGAAACTATACTATCTCCAAACCTCTAACCGAGAGTGTGAGATTTACAGATGCAACAGATTGTAAATCTCACACTCTCGGTTAATGTCTGAGTGACTGACTCAGACATTAACAAACCTGTTCTTTTATACACTCAAACATTTGCATAAGAAACACGGTCTACTGTTATATACGGCCAAACTTGGTCCGCTTAAAAATAAGTAGTTTCACATGGCAAATACGTAAGAGAATAAAACTATGACGTTATATTTGCAACAGCCAACAAGCTGAATAACATCGCATTCTTGCAATGTTTAAATGGCTGGCACTTGAACCGCAAGTTAGGAAGTGACAAGATAAAAGTAAACAAGGTGAATATCGCCACGTTAAGTAGGCACCGCGCAATTGTCCTATATATAATCCTAAATTCATTTCATAGTGATATATATATATATATATATATATATATATATATATATATATATATATATATATATATATATATATATATATATATATATATATATATATATATATATATATATATATATATATTGATATTGATATTGATATTAAGAAGATTTCTTCCTATCTTATTTTTTTCACAGAACGATGAGGTAAAAGGAAAATTTGTAAAATTTAAAACTCAAAATTAATTTGAACCCCCGTCTATACATCTTATATCCCTGACAATAATTTTTTAAATGTGGCCATTTCAATGTTTTGTCACTATGAAATGAATTTCTAGTTTGCTAAGGAATTTCTTTAATTTTTATCACTACGTTTCTAGAAGCTTTAATACATGCATGAGGTATTTTGGTAAGGACATAAATATATTAAATTTTAGTTGCTATTTTGCAATTTATCTTACACAGAAAATTCAAAGAACGATCTATGTTTAAATTGATTGAATTTAGATTGCAAGTTTACTTTAAAATTTAGAGCTTAAAATTTCCAGATTTTCTTTCAAACCCGTAAGCTTAATTTTTCATATTTCAGTTTTTATTCGAGTTATTTCAGCATCTGAATTATTTTTTTATCGTTCTGAGTTTCAACTATAATATTACTATACGGATATTAGATTTTGAAAACTATCTTAACTATAACTTTCATTTGATTTATATCTATTCGTTGCATTCAAAAATCACCTCAAAATTCATGGTTGATATATACAACCCATATGTCGGACCTAAATAAAAATAATAGAGCAGTTAGCTCAGTGTTTTTACCCATTTTAAGCTAGATTTGACCAATGGTTTTTTTTCCTATGTACAGTTTCATTATCGTAAATTTCAATCTGATTAGTCCGAAATCGATTGTGCTTCCATAAGCTAAATAATGGTGGATTTGAAAATGCTTACGAAATAAATATCTTCTATAAATAATTGATATGCTATTCTTCATCTACTATTGTTGAAAACATATTCTATTTTTTGTCAGTATTTAATGTTAACATATTATTGATTGGTAATTTTATTTAAATATATACACAAATCACTGGCAAAGGCTGAAATGTTGGAGTAAAGTACGCTAGTTTTATTTTCTTAAATTTGTTTCCTTTATAATGGGATCTGAGATTCCCAGTTTAAATGGTCAGCTGTCTTTTTTCTTAGTTAAGAGACTCGACAAAGATGTACCTATTTTTATTCATCAGTAATTACGGAAATAATTCATTCACGAATATAAAAATTTTACTGTGAGTTAAACACACTTTCTTCTTTGAAAATATGACTCTCAATTACTTCTAGCTTAAGGATAATTTTTTGTTCAAATTTCAACCCTTGTTTTTCAATGTTACGTCACTGCGCGCAGACTTACGTCCGTAAATTAATGAATATAAACATTATTTAAATCTTTTAAATTACGTTAAATATATATTTGAAATGACAATTCTTAGTTCTTCATAGGCAAAAAATGATTTTAATTTTTTTTTAATTTCAAAACTTGGTTTGATAAATTTTACTGTAATTAAAATGTTTATGGTAGGAATCACATTATATATATACCCAACAAACACAAGACTGACGGCAACTTGACGGGCCGGTGCTGGAGGCGCCGGCAGAACGATAGGCTCGGGGGATATGATCCGTACCGTTGCCGGGTGACTTACGAATCTCCGACGGGGGATCCCGTATTGTGTACCCTTTTGAGGGCCGGTGACGGTTGGATGGTAATCGACCCGAAACTGCTTTTCCTCTATCGTCCCGGAATTGGTGCTCCGATTCGTAACCAGAAGTAGCAGAAATCTGCATCAGAATTATGGATTTGAAAGGGAAGGTGAAGATTAAATTAAACAGACTTTTAAAAAATATTTATTTCATTGTTGTGAAACTTCTTTTACGCGGAAAATTCCCATAATTTTCCTTGTATGTAAAGATTGTATTATGTGAGAAGTATTATGTGAAATTGTATAATTGTATTATGTGATAATTCACATAATTTTCCTTGTATGTAAAGATTGTATTCTGTGTGTATGTCTTTATTTCCCTAGAAGCTTATAAAAACAGATAAAAATTAGTTTCATTTTTTATTTTTATATATTACTGTAGAAATTAAATATCTACTTATAAATGGGTCCTTGTTGCACCACTCTTTATTTATAAGAGAGGAAATAGTGATAAAATTTGTATTTTTTAAAATTTCTTTTATAGTATATTAAAATAATAATATATATTTTTGTAGATAAAATATTCAAAATATATTTTTCAGGAAACTTACATATTCTAAGTATTTCTAATTGTTAGATGCCATTATAAAACAACTGATTTTGTAGAATTTTTTCTCGAATTTCATCGTATTAATTTTACAGTAACATATTCTTATAATACACATTTGAATGAAAGAAAAGGAATTTTAAATTAACAGTTAAAATAAACAAATCACACATATTTAGAAAAACATTAATGTAATGTAAATAAAGGAATCACGCCATTATTCAATCCAGTGTTCACCGCAGTTCCATCACATCCAATTGCAGTAATGTTAAATGTTGGTCGTAAACATATTTGCAATCGCTTAATTTTCAAGCATTTATTTCAAACGGGTTTGATTTTGATTTTTAAACGCGATGCTATACACTATGGCTGTGTTGTGATATAGACAATTGACCGTCTAAGCTCATGAAGTACCTGAGAGAGCTATAGGCTCGGTAAGAAAATTACGGGGCACTCTATTCATTTTGAGATTGATTCAACAAGTATGATAAATAATAAAAAAAGGGAAAAAAAGATGAGACATAGCAAATTTGAAATTGATTGTGTAGGAATTAAGGTTAAAGAATTAGGTTAAGATAAATTTTGAAAGATTGTATTTTAAAATTTAAGTCATGAATTAGTTAATTATTTAGAACTTCCTAGAGTTTAATTTATTAAATTACTATGATTAATATAAAGAATGTAGTAAAGTTTTAGCTTGAAATTTACGTTAAAAATTAAAAATTCCCTAAAACTTCGGAGAAGGAACCAGAGATCCTCTCATGATGATTTCTAACTTTTTTCACTTCATAAGTATTTTCTAAGTTGACCTAATAATTGTAATATCTTTGTAATTTCTCTTCAATTCACTTAAAAACTTACTCTTCACTTAAAAAAGAGGGGGAGGAAGTCGTCGTCATTGTTTTTAGCTCCCCAGAAGCTTATGAAAACAGAAAAGAAATTTCTCAGCTACCAAAATATGTTATCATTTAATAAGTATTTTCTAAGTTGACCTAATAATTGTAATATCTTTGTAATTTCTCTTTAATGCACTTAAAAACTTACTCTGTATTCATTAAGTGTCATTCCTAATCTTTTCACATAATTTTCTAATCGTTTGATTATTTTTTTGCGGAACACCCCTTTGTTTTAACCATGAAATTACAGAGTACTGTAGCTTCATGGTTTTAACTAACTTTGAATTCAAACTGATCGCTCAGCGCCATTGTTTTTTTTCGGAGAAGAAAGACATGTATAGTTTGAATGGCAGCTCCCTCGACCAATGGACAACAGATAATACGCAGCTCAAAGCTCCCTCTCGTATGACTGGCGCTATATTCGTAACCCTAAACTTTTAGATTGCACGTGTTTAAGGACAAAAGTGGATATAATATACCCAGAGAAAATTTTCAGGGTAAGTTGAACTTTTATATTTATTTATATAAGTATTTGCTAATTAAATTAATATTTAGAAATGTAATTTGTACGCACTATTTAGATTTTTATATCCTTTAGAAAGTATAAAATACATGACACAAATATCAATTCCAAATCTACATAGGTGAAAAATAAAAATGTATTTTCATTTCCAGTATAATATTTTCCAATTTACTTCTTTAAAGAAATTTGAAAGAAAATTATAATGAAATTTTTTTAATATGTTAATCCAAATTAAACATTTTTTTACTACTGGATTGATAAATCAGTTACACATGATTCCTCCATAGTAAATTCATGCATAGTATTCAATGCATAGTATTCCTGCATAGTATTCAATGGTGAAAAATTGTAAAATATATTTAATAGGAAAATGGACAATGTTCTTATTGCAGGTATCAATAGGCAACAAATTATCCGTGTCTAAATGTTAAAAGATGGATTCAAAAACATTCCACATTATAAAAGATTCTAAAAATGAACTTGTAAATCATACAAAAGGATCTATTGAATTCCTTATCAAATTGTGTTTTGAGTAATCTTTATAAAATACTGTGCATTTTATACATTATAAAGAAATTAAGAACAAATATTCTTAAAATTTTTGTGTTCATAATTTAAAAGAATGTATTTAGTATAATTATATATTTTAATTTAAATACTAAACACTAATAGGTATTTTTCATGTATAATCTTAATAGCCTTAAAATATATTTTTTTTAATTCTATTAATAATGTTCTATGTGTACACTCAATTGCTATATATGTATATGTTATTCCTACTGGGTGAAATTCCTTTATTTTATGTCAATCGACAGTAAAGATATATTCAAAATTTCAAAACCAGATCAAAATATTGTTTAATCAGTATCCACATGTCAAGTAAATATTGAAACAATAGCAAATATTAGAGCATTTTTTTTATTTTGAATATCTCATTAAATAAAAAGCTTATTTAAGGAACATTTTGAATTTCAATTGCTATTAATCAATATTTTTAACTGGCTTTGATATTTAGATTATATTTCTACTCTCTCTGAAGATATAAAATAAAACAATTTCACTCTTTATGAATAACATAATGGTGCATACTTTTTGCAACTGAGTGTATATATTCTTGCAATTGAGTGTATATATATTTTCAAGAATTATTAATTTTTGTAGGTATGTGAACTCCATTGTATTCCTGAATTCATTCAAATATGGTTTTCGAACTACAGGTTTATATTTCAGATTTATTTCAAAATTTTGGAAATTTAGATCGTTTTAGAGTTTTAAATTTGTGTTAATATAGATGCCACGTGCATTTAATTTTCTAATTTGTATCGTGTTTGAAATCACTTTTATCAGTGTTATTAGAGATGAGGGCAGTGAAAATTATTCCAAAATAGACTATTTAGATACATAAATTGTTTCTTAAATTATTAATTTGCATTCCATGTTTTTAAATTATATATTTATAAGTATATAGATTTGTAGATTATCAGAATGTGTACATACAAAAAATTGCTTTATTGTAATAGATATTGTACGATAAGAGTTTTTATAAATCTGAGAATGTTCTCAATAACTATCTATAAGCTGTTCATCTCTAAAGGTCTTTTGGAAATTATTTTGTTGTCATGCTGTGCAAAATAAATTTGAACTTATTGGCTTAAAGTATATATATAAAGGGTAAAATTAGTTTCTTTTCCCCTTTTTATATTAGTGATAAGCAAGTTTATAAAGAACTCGTACTTTTCAATACTTCTTGGTTTGACAAACCATTAAATTTTTATTATGGCATTATAAGAAAATATATGTTTCTTTACAGAATTTTGAAACTGGAATCTAACTTCAGAACTTCGGGCTTGAAAGACAAATACCACTTGGATCTCATAACTCGTGTAAGTTTTTGTTTAACGTCACTGAGCCTACCTTTTTTTATTCTCGAGATATACTTTTATTTTCAGCAGTGGACTTGTGGCCAAAATCACTGTTTTTAATATTTTTTTAGATTTATTTTTAACTAATTAAATTTTTCTATGAAAAAACTATAAAAATATTTATTAAACAACTAAAAATTTCAAATTAGTTTTTTTAACTTAGACGCTAATCTGAACTTTCTCATAAACTTTGGTCTCAATAATTTGTGGATAGAATATTGATTTTCTTTATTTATTCTTTTTTAACTGTGAAGCTTGTTGTTAAGGTTTTAGGTGAGTGAGAAAGTGCAATCCAGAGATTTCAGTTAACATGACTCCCTGGTCATGTTAACTCTTGTGAAAAAACTTGAAAGTCTTTAACTCTTGCCAAAAAAAGAGATTTATATTATAAAAGTATAAAATGCCAAGGTTTATTTAGAAAATATAAAATCTGTTCATGGACAAAGTTTGTTTATAAAACTGTAGATAAGACATTCATTGTGAGTTGTGGTTTATTATATCAAAATGTGTGTTTGATAAGTGAATGAAATAACCCTTTCTTAATAATGGAATAGAACTCCTGTATAATCAATGAATTCACGGATACAAGATACAGTTCCAAAAAGCAAAACGCCTGGTTTACAAGGTCTTTTATAATAACAGAAAAATGATATTTATATTATGAAAATGTGAAGTGCCAAGCTTTATTTATTCTTAATGGTTAACATTAAAATTTGAAAAATATTTTTAGAATTTCCTGATAAGTTGTTAAGAGGTTCGTTGATAATTCATTACAGAAGTAGTAAAAAGGAAATTGCTTTTGGATGTATTAGATCATTAGTTAATGGGCTAAGTAATTTTAAATTTTGGTAAAATTTAATTTTATGCATGCCATAAATTTTTCTCTCTGTTAAACATGTTTATTCCATTTTAATTCTTAATACTTATATAAAGAATTTGGATTAAATGAAAACAGTAATGAGTGATGGTGAAAATGTATTAAATGTGGTAATTGAATTGCTTGATGTTCAAAGACATAAAATTTCTCATCATCAAAATACAATAATTGACTTCTTGACTGAACAACTGACTTTATTATTAAACAATATCCTATTTTGCTACCCCCCTTGTTTAAGTATATTATATAATCATCCTTCAAATCCTAATAGACCATTATTTTATATTTTTGATCCTGTACACATTCTGAAGTGTGTCAGAAATAATTGGCTGAATCAGAAGAATTATGGTCAGTGTATGCATTTTATTGATTTTAATGATCATAACTTAACTAAAACTGCCTCTTTTAGAACCATTAAAAGTATCCATTCTTTAGAGGATGGACAGATAATGTTATCATAATATGTGTTTGGATAATTATATCCAAACACATATTTAAACATAATATGTGTTTGGATTAACTTGTAAAAACTCCATCTTCTATGGAGAGACAAAATGTAAAACTATGCCTTAAAATTTTCAATGACCATTTTGTTGAAGGGTTGAAAGTGCTTTCTACACATACTGATGTACCTTTTTGTTTAGAAACACCTGAATATATTGCAATCATTATTAAATGGTGGAAGATAATGAATGTGTAAAGTAAGTTAAAAGGGGGTCATAAACGAGATGTGTATTGTGAGCCTTTGTCATCTAATGCATCCAATGAAAAGGTTATGTACCTACAAAAATTCTTAGTTTGGCTTGATACTTGGAATTCTCTTAAATATACTTCTGGCTTTTTAACTAAAACATATACCACACTTAATCACACTACACATGCTGTACTTGAAATGTGAACATATTGTTGCAATGAATTGGGGATGGCATATTTCTTAACAGGAAAAATTCAAACCGACATTATTGAAAATAGGTTTGTAAAGTTTCGCCAATTGTCTGGGTCACAATACAACATCTCGTTGACACAGGTTTTCGAAAATGAATCGAAGCTTAGACTTCAAACCCTAGCCCCTTAATTTTATAATTTGTATCGTGTTTGAAATCACTTTTATCTGTGTTATTAGAGATGAAGGCAGTAAAAAAATATCTTTAGTATTTTATCTTAAATATATCTATTATGTGCTTTCTTACATGCACATGCACACATTAGCCAGTTAAGACATAACTATGTTTTACTATCCTAAAATTAAGAGTTAGAAACTCATTAAATCTAAACTTTAGTTAAGTGTATGTCTGGGAACTAGTACCTCATCTCGTATATGGTATGTAAACTGGAATTTTTTCAAAAATTCTGATTAGTACTTTTTTTTCTCCCCATTGATTCTGAACTCTTCAAGTTAAGCATGAGCTTTGGGTTAATGAAAAAAATCATAGACAGCTTCTGTTTTATGTTGTTCTTTAAATTGTTGCAGTAAGCTTAGAATTTCTTTTATTGCCTTGTCAAATATTTGATTGTACTAAATTTTTTAAAATTCCACTTAGCATCTTGTTTAGCTGTTTAAAAAATGGGGGCAAATGCATTGTAAATTGTCTTTACTTTCTCAAAGTTTCATAATTAAATATGTTGATAAAGTTGTGCCTGAAAAATAACTCAACTGATTCTAAACATCAGTTGGAGTTTTATGGAAAGCCAAATTATATGGAAAGTTATACAATAGTTAGTTGAAATTGTTTCTTGGAAGTTTTGTGAGGTAGTAATCTAGTTCATGTATATTAAAGTCTTATTTAAATATTGTGCTAAACATATTCAGCACATTGAAAGTCTGATTACTTGTCAACTTTTAATCACCAGGCAATTTTTGGTATTAAATTATATGCTCAGTGCATATTCCATTATGTGTAATTTTCACTCAATCTGATTTGAAAATTCATGTGTGGAGAAATTTTTCTGATTATAATTTAACAGCTTGCCTTGTGTTATTATATATTTATTTTTTTTTCATTTCAGAAAGTCTGTTGGACAGTGTCTAATATTGCTGCTGGTAATACACAAGATTCAATGAGGTATTTAAAAAAGTCATGTATTTAATACCTTTTGGTTAATGTAATGTTACTTCAAGTAAATTTACTGCTAAAACTTAATTTTATTCTCTAGTTGAGTGCAGTGGCATAGATTATTTTACAAAGTGCAATAAAATACTTTTAACTTTTCAAACCGAACTTCTAACCAGAATTAAAAAAAAAATTTAATAAAACTTTTAAAATTGAAAATATTTTCATGGATCTAAAGAATCAAACATAACACCTGTATGGTCAACTAAGTCATGGATAAAAGATGCAGCCCTAAAAGCAAAAGGCCTGGTTTCTGTATACTTTTATAATAATAATGTTACAACAGTATACAGAAACCAGGCTTTTTGCTTTTAGAACTGAATCGTTTATCCATGAATTTGTTGACTATACAGGTTTTCTATTCCATTGTTAAGATCTGTGAAAATACTCTCATTAGCAAAATATTTTTTTAAAAACTTAAATTTGGGTTAGAAGCTTGGTTCAAAAAGTCTAAGTGTTTCTTCACGCTTTATAATATAATCTATGCCATTTCACTCAACATTGACAGCTAGTCAATATTACCCACCTCATATTTCAAATTAACCTAGACTAATCAAACAATATATCATAACAATTATTTAGTAATTACTGAATCTAAATAATATATTTTGAATATTTTTTTACTGTGGTTATTCCAAATAACAGCTGCTCGCAAATAAAAAATATTTTATACACAGATCTCCACCATAATTTGACAATTAAGTAACAAAAGATATGCTCTATTAAAATACTATGCAGAAGTTAGTATCCCAAATTACTTTCTACCACAATTTTTGTAAAACCAATTACTGTGAAAGCTACATCATATAATAAATGTTTACTTTATTCATTATTATAGTAATAGATTAGTTAAAGAGTATTCACCCTTTTCACTAAATTTCTGAGTACAGTACGACATGCAATCCTGTCAATTAAATGATTAGTTATTACAGATATAAATAAAATAGATTAGAATGCCTTGATAGAGTACAATAATTGAAAGCTGACTGAGAGACTTGTTTAGAATGACAACAAAATTTTCTCTTTACTATCGAGAATCACTCTCACATTGAAAGTAAAGAAACACAAGAATGAAGATTGAATACTATATAAAATCTTAAATTTCTAAATCTGACCCAGCATCTGTATTAATGCTCTCTATGGCATGTTGTAATCAAATTTAGAAATTTAAGATTTTGTATGCTAATGTTTTACTTAGCATTCAATCTTTATTCTTGTGTTTCTCTACTTTCAACAGCATTATTGTCAATAGTGAAGAGGAAATTTTGGTGTCATTCTAGACAAGTCTCTGATTCAGCTTTCAATGTTGAGCTGAAATTATGCTCAACATTAAAAACTTATTATTGTACTCTTATCAAGGCAATCTACCCTATTTTATTTATATCTATAATAACAAATTAATCGACATGGTTGGATTTTCTACTGTACAGAGAGAAATTTAGTGAAAAGGGGAATACTCTTTACAAATATTTTATAACTATTTTCTATTAGTATATTTATTTAATCAAGTAAATATTTTTTACATGATGTAGTTTTCACAGTATGTAATTGGTTTTACAAAAAAAAAATGTGGTAGGAATTTACTTCTTGGAAGTAGTTATCAATAAAATGACAACAGATTTAAAACTGCACTCATGTGTTGCGTGCTGTTTTATATCAAGTTTTTTTAAACCCTTGTCTCAGAATTTATATTTCCTAATTGGATTTATTTAATTCTACTTTATCAACAATGAATTTTTTCAACTACTTTCATCAATTAACTATTTTTACAACAATAAATTACCCTTTAATGTACAAAACTATGCAAAAAATAATTTTCTTATCTGCAGAGCATTTGCTAACTCTACATCAAAAAATAATTTAAAAAAATTCTTTTGATTCATAAATTATATCAGGGGATCGGAATCATTTTCCTTTCACATAAATTTATGAACTGATTTTCTCTTTCTTTATTTTTCCCTAGATGATGTAAAGATGGAGCCAGAGGTACAGCGAAAGGATCCTGTTTTGTAGAAAATATAGAAAAAAATTGTGTAAATGTGCTATGTACTTTCTAAATAAACTATTTTTACTTTAAACCAGCTCTTTTCTGTATTTAAAAACATGTGTGTCTATAATTATTTCTCAAAATTACAATAGAAGATATTACTATCATAGTACTATTTCTCAAAAATAGTACTCAAAAATAGTACTATCAAGTGTTGGATATTGAAAATCCAATATAATATAAAAGAAAATATTTTTTAAAAATGACTTATAAGAATTTAATGAATTGCTCTTTAATTCACAAAACTATGCAAAAAATAATTTTCTTATCTGTAGAGCATTTATTAACTCTACACCAAAAAATAATTTAAATAAATTCTTCTGAGCAAGTTTTCACAAGCTCACAAAGATGGGTTTCATCATACACAGTACACATTACTCAGGTTTGAAAGATAGATGTATCAAATTTATGTTTATAAATTTATCAAATTATGTTAATAAATTTTATACTGGGGAAGTAAAATTTTTTGGGTTAATTATTAAAGTAGTAGTAGTATAAAAATGACAGTTTTGCAACAGGAGCAGGAGCAAGAAGGGGGAGGGGCTTAAAGTGGGCGGAGCTAACTGAGTGACGTGGACCAATCAGAGTGCAGCTGGCCACCTGGCGGTCGATTTGGACCAATCAGGAGAGGGCAGCGCTGCTATCGCCCCCTAGCGGGAAAGAGTGGAACCTTGTAGTTCAGCAGAATCTTAGAGGGAGTAGGTGCTCTGCGGAGCGCCACCTATCGGTTAAATAGGGAACTAAATTTTTTACAAGGATTGGAGGTCAGGGCATATTTTTTTCAGTGCTGCCATCTGCTGGTTAAATAGGGAACTACATTTTTGGGGACTTAGAAATTTTTTTAAAAGTATTTTCCATGGGAATTGAACCCGTTAAGGAAATATTACCTGACTACTTTTAGCGACGTAATACCGTTACGCTATGAATCGTCGGAAGTTCAGTGAATTATATTCTATAACAGAGAGAATATTTTTATGAATTTACTAGAATTAATTATCAAAAATAAATATAACGTCATCTATTGTTTAAAAATGAAACTTAGAAAATTTAATACAAGGTTTTGAGTATATTTTTCAAAACTTTAAATATTTTTAGTCGAATTCTAACTTAAAATATAAATTATCAACTTAGTAGTTCGAAAAAAAGGGCTTATTTTCAGGACATTAAAATTGTTTTGCTATGTTTTTTAACGTGATATATAATTTTACATAGATACATTCGCTAAATAATACAAAATAATAATAAAGTTGTACATAGATAGGCTAAAACGAATATTTTTTTCTTTTACTTTAAATTTTTTATTAGGTTTTTAAACTTAAAACATATTATCAATTTAATAGTTTGGAAAAAGTATTTATTACAGAACATTCCATACTAGTATGAAAAAAAAAATGAGAAATATTATTTGCACTTTGAAAAAATCATTCCATGAAAGCTAACAAGGGATATTTTTACACATGAAATTATTTACGACAACCGTTAAGTTTAAAATATCTTTAATTTTTCTTAAGAATATTACTTTGCAGTATAATATAATTTAGATAGAGCTTTGAAACCATTGTAACATTTAGTATAGAAAAACTTATTATTTGATCTTACCTTGAAAAACATTCCATAAAAGCTAACAAGGGATATTTTTACACATGAAATTATTTACAACAAGCGTTAAGTTTAAAATATCTTTGATTTTTCTTAAGAATATTACTTTGCAGTATAATATAATTTAGATAGAGCTTTGAAACCATTGTAACATTTAGTATAGAAAAAATTATTATTTGATCTTACCTTGAAAAACATTCCATAAAAGCTAACAAGGGATATTTTTACACATGAAATTATTTACGACAAGCATTAAGTTTAAAATATCTTTGATTTTTCTTAAGAATATTACTTTGCAGTATAATATAATTTAGATAGAGCTTTGAAAATATTGTAACATTTAGTATAGAAAAAATTATTATTTGATCTTACCTTGAAAATCATTCCATGAAAGCTAACAAGGGATATTTTTACACATGAAATTATTTAAGACAACCGTTAAGTTTAAAATATCTTTAATTTTTCTTAAGAATATTACTTTACAGTATAATATAATTTAGATAGAGCTTTGATACCATTGTAACATTTAGTATAGAAAAAATTATTATTTGATCTTACCTTGAAAAACATTCCATGAAAGCTAACAAGGGATATTTTTAGACATAAAATTATTTAAACAAAGCGGGAATTCCCCAGCAGAGTTATTTTTTCCTTTTAATATTAGAAATAAAAACTGAAATATGATTCAATCTAGATAATTATTTAAATTAAATACACATACCATACCAATCCATACTATTAAATCTGCAAGAGAAGATATTAAATTTACACTAAAAAATTTTTTTAATTGTCGACATGTGCATACTGCAATAGTCTACATTAATATCAAAAAGTTCATTGAATTATATTCTATAACAGAGAGAATATTTTTATGAATTTACTAGAATTAATTATCAAAAATAAATATAACGTCATCTATTGATTAAAAATGAAACTTAGAAAATTAAATACATGGTTTTGAGTATATTTTTCAAAACTTTAAATATTTTTAGTCGAATTCTAAATTAAAATATACTATCAACTTTGTAGTTAAAAAAAAAGGGCTTATTTTCAGGACTTTAAAATTGTTTTGTTATGTTTTTTAACGTGATATATAATTTTACACAGATACATTCGCAAAATAATACAAAATAATAAGAAATTTTTACATAGATAGGCTAAAACGAATATTTTTTTTCTTTTACTTGATATTTTTACACATGAAATTATTTTACAACAAGCGTTAAGTTTAAAATATCTATAATTTTTCTTAAGAATATTACTTTACAGTATAATATAATTTAGATAGAGCTTTGAATCCATTGTAACATTTAGTATAGAAAAAATTATTATTTGATCTTACCTTGAAAAACATTCCATGAAAGCTAACAAGGGATATTTTTAGACATGAAATTATTTAAACAAAGCGGGAATTCCCCAGTAGAGTTATTTTTTCCTTTTAATATTAGAAATAAAAACTGAAATATGATTCAATCTAGATAATTATTTAAATTAAATACACATAACATACCAATCCATACTATTAAATCTGCAAGAGAAGATATTAAATTTACGCTAAAAAAATTTTTTAATTGTCGACATATGCATACTGCAATAGTCTACATTATTATCAAAAAGTTCATTGAATTATATTCTATAACAGAGCGAATATTTTTATGAATTTACTAGAATTAATTATCAAAAATAAATATAACGTCATCTATTGATTAAAAATGAAACTTAGAAAATTTAATACATGGTTTTGAGTGTATTTTTCAAAACTTTAAATATTTTTAGTCGAAGGGCTTATTTTCAGGACTTTAAAATTGTTTTGCTATGTTTTTTAACGTGATATATAATTTTACATAGATACATTCACAAAATAATACAAAATAATAAGAAATTTTTACATAGATAGGCTAAAACGAATATTTTTTTTTCTTTTACTTGATATTTTTACACATGAAATTATTTTACAACAAGCGTTAAGTTTAAAATTTCTATAATTTTTCTTAAGAATATTACTTTGCAGTATAATATAATTTAGATAGAGCTTTGAATCCATTGTAACATTTAGTATAGAAAAATTATTATTTAATCTTACCTTGAAAGGCATTCCATGAAAGCTAACAAGGGATATTTTTAGACATAAAATTATTTAAACAAAGCGGGAATTCCCCAGTAGAGTTATTTTTTCCTTTTAATATTAGAAATAAAAACTGAAATATGATTCAATCTAGATAATTATTTAAATTAAATATACATACCATACCAATCCATACTATTAAATCTGCAAGAGAAGGTAACAAATTTATCTCACAATGTTAATAGAGAAGATTCTTACATTATCTGAAATAATACAGACTTTATCATGTTTAGAAGATATTTACAAGAGTTCATTTTAGAATTAAATGAATCATGGTTTAAATCCTACAACAGTAGGGGGTATATGCAAACATGAAGACTTTAAATTATACAATTACCATCTAGAACCTGAAACTTAAAAAATATATGCACCAATTTAAGTATCTTTATATAGTTTATGTACAGCTTTGAATATATTTCAAACCTTAAACGTTTTTTCAACTTTGAAACTATATTATAAGTTAAGACGCTTACTAAAATTAAAAACATTTTATAGAGGTAAAGACTTGAAAGATAAAATTTACAAGTTTTAATCCTAAATATTATATTTTATCCAGAAATGTAGACTATTAATATATGATTTTAAACCTAACATGCTTTCAACGATTACCTAAATTGCGATATAATGTTAAATTCCACTGATATTAGTCTATTAGTAGTAAGCATTTCATTAAAGGTTAATAGAAGTATTTAATAAAGTTTTAATATTAAATGAACATCAAACATATATTAACTTAGATGTTTTAACCCCAAACAGTAATTATTAAAAATAATTATAAAATATATTATTCAAAACTTTAAAACATACTATTATATATACAATAGAAGATGTTATATTTGTATTGAACTTAAATTATAAGATTGTTTCTACCATCGTCGCTTGATATATAACATTACAGTTTTAAATATTCTGCAAACGCTATGAAACATTTTGTATAGAAAATAATTACCATTTGATCTTACCTTTAAAATCTATAGTTTATGCACTTAATTCATATAATTTTTTACAAAAACAAGCTTTAACTGCATAAAATGATATTATATTTGTCCCGCACATACATATAAACATTATTCCACAGAGAAGATATATTTGTCCCTCACATACATATAAACCAAAAAACATATTAACCCTTTCAACGGCAGTGACGAAATATTACGTCGAGTCCTGACTGTCTCATCCGGGCAGTGACGAAATATTACGTCCGACCTTAGCCGTCTCATTCGGGCAGTGACGTACCCCTGAACAGGCGCAGGTTATTTTTCCAGCACTGCACGGAGTTTTTCCCCCGTTTTCGGAACGATAAAAGGTGCTTGATTTACAACCTCGAATTGTCCGAAATTGGGGAATGAAGACCCCTACATGTACATCTCCGATTCTGACGCATTCACGGGATGGGGGTCTGAATAGAGCGACGTTGGTAAGTTGGAGGGGCGGGGGGGGGGAGGGGGTTGCAGATCGACTTTCCCGAAAAGTCAGATGTTCGGTAATTGCATCAGTTTCCAAGAAGGAAGGTCAAGAATGGAGGGTGTGGAATATCTAGCTGGCTGTTGTAAGGCCACAGGAACAGGGCGCTTATGAATTTCCCTAGGATCATAATCTGGGAGATTCGCGAATTTTTATGTTTTTAAACATTAACAAGTTAAAAATTTCAAAGGCAATAATTTAAATTATGATTAAATTATTATTACGATTAATGATAAAGTTTTCATTGCACTATTAGTATTTACATATGATAAATTATATATTAAATACATGAAACCATGATTTTTTTTATCCTATGTCAACAAAACTCTTACTAATCACAGTGATAGATAAAATATGATATTGCAATGATAGAAGTTCCCTCCTACTTTATCTTTTACTTTACAATCTAGATAAAGCCATTATAGCTAATAAAATTACATTTGAATGAAACATAATGTAAAACTATATACATAAGTAATTTTGATTTAAATCAATGATTTTTTTTTAAAAATCAAGTGATTTAAATCCTAATTTAAATCAGGATTTAATTCATGTACTGTATATTTAAATTATGTATATTTAAATTTAATTAATCGTCTTTTAATAATTTTTATAACTAAAATAACGATTTTAATAACTAAAATAATGTCTAAACATATTTTATTTTATTTTATCAATTTGGCTACATTTCAAACTTTTCAATTATTATTTTATTACTTTCCATACAAGTTTGAAAAGTTATTTGATGTTGTACAGTGCTTCATACTGGGAAATGGCTGAATGGTAGGGCTCTGTCTTTCGGTCCCGAATCCTACTTCTGGCATGGATGATTCCCGCCTTTCGTAATCGGCTTTAAAATTAGGTTCCAGTCTATCTAATTAACCCTCGTGTAACAAAATATTGTTTAGTTCTTTATCTCGGTCTTCTAACATCTTGTTTTAATCTGTAAATTAATGGGTTGGAGGGATTGGTGAGAAATTCTTAGGTGTTTCTTTTCTTTTTTTTTAACTCACGTTGAACTACCTACCCAAATTATCAGGTGTAAGGCGTTTAGAGCGTCACATTCGAGGTTATCTCCACAATTTTGATCATCCTCATGAGATAGGAATTTTCTCCTGATTTCGTACCCCTCTCTTGCGTAGCCGACTTCCCAGCGAGAGGATTTTCGGACCCCGTAGCTGTTTCCTTAAAATTTCATTGATTTTTGATAGTGGTCGGAAGCAAATTAATGAAAGCATAATTTTCCGGGTGAACCTTACGGTGCTGGAGTTCGCAGGTTCGAGTCCCTTTTCTATATGAATGTTTGTATTCATCTGTATCGACATTAAGCAGTAAGTCCCGGTCAAATTAGTCTTCAAGTACCAAAAATTGACCTAAGCTCTCTAAACAACCAAATTATCGGAATTTCTTTATTACAGCATTTAACTAGGACATTGATATGACCGATACAATCTTAAAATTGCAGTTAAAAAAAAGATGTATTTTCATAGACACAAAAAGAATATGATTAAAACAAAACTGATTTGTAAAATTGTGTATTTAACTATAAACTTGTGTATATACGTATGTGCAATAGCGTCTAAATAGTGCATTCAATTGAACTCAAATCCAATATGTGTGTTGCGAGAAAATACTAAATTTTTAATTCTGATATTTCAAAAAATTTGGTTTTCTGCATGAAAACCATGAAAATTGGCAAGTCATAAGTTAAGCATGAATATTCATTCATCAACAAAATTTTTCGGCTGCAATATAAATATTATAAAAATTAATTTTGGATGTTGTTCCAAAATTGTTATTAATTCGCTATTGCACTGCAAATCAATCAAAAATAAGAAAATGAAAAAGGGTGAGCTGATTGCTTATCAACGGGGGAAAACTTTGATAATGAAGTGGCATGATAAAAGATCTGTCGCCATTTTAAGCACGATCCATTCCACAGAAATGCAAAATATAACAAAACATGGGAAAACTTATAAAAAACCCGTACCAGTTCTGGATTGCAACCATACAATGGGTGGTGTGGACAGAATGGATGGATCTATTTAAAATTATGGCAAAATAAGAAAAACGATAACAGAAAATTATGGGATATAAGAAAAACGATGATAACAGAAAAAATATTATAAAAAAATTGTCAGGCACCTTTTAGATATTTCTGTTTCGAATTCATTCCTTCTTTACAAAACAAAAATGGAGGGAATCTTAATAATCTGAACTTCCGTTTGAAATTAATAGAGAGAATAATGGAAGAAAACATTTCTTCTGAATAAGAAAATATCTCTATCCATTCATGCAAAATTTGTGATGAAGCTTTGTGCCCCGCTTCCTGTTTTGAAAAATACCATACAAAAGAATAGAATGTTTAACATATATTTCTATATTTAAAATAACTATACGTCTTTGTTTACATCACATTTTCACATAATAAGAAATAAGCAATTGTGTATGATATAGCGATCTATTATCGATCTTCTGTTGTAAAAAATTGTAGCACTTGAAAATATGGTATTATGTATTAAGGTTATAACAAGATCATTGCATCTATAATTGTAACATCAGAAAGAACTAACAAATTTTTAGCGATATAATTATTTATTTGTAATATAAAAGAAAATATACTGTCGTGAAAACATATAGAATAAATGAGTCGAAACTAAAAGCAAGGGTGAAACCATGTTGCTGTTGACCCTTGCATGATAAAATAGTTGATTACCAGATTACACGGATTTGAGACTATTCCCTCAGCCACAAGGATCAACCCCATGCCAGCTGAGAGATTCTGCACCCTTGCCCAATGATCTGGAACTGACGCTAAGAGTTTGAGCCTGTTTCCTTGACGACAACGATCAACCCCATGCCAGCCGTGAGACTCTGCACCCTTGCACAAAGATCAGGAACTGAGTGGTAACTTCCAGACTGTGTTTACTGATATTCTACGTGGACTGCCAATTATGACGCAACGAATTATTATCCTTATACCTGTGAGTGTTAATGAGTCCGAGGACTGAAACTCATGCGTATACATGTGGTGTCATCGATGTCAGCCAAGGTGTGTTTCAGAGTATTTTATATTAATGATAGGGAAGTGTCATTTGGAACTCTAATTTCGGCATTCCTAAAATTTTAAGATTTTGAGAGAAAGATTGAAAACAATTAAAACATTAATTACAAAGTTATGTTGAGAAATTTAATTACTGATGAATTTGAATATGATTGATGATTGGTGATTTTGAATATGATGTGTGTAACTATAAGTAAATGTTACTGGTGATTTTAATTGGTAGTAACAAAGTTATTGTGAGGAATTTAATTACTGACAAAACATTATTATTGAGGTGTATAACTATTAGTAAAAATTATTGATGAATGTAATTGGTAGTAACAAAGTTATGATGAGGAATTTTATTACTGATGGAACTGATTATCAATGATGTGTGTATCTATTAGCAAATATTTATTGTTGAAATTAATTGTGATAATTATTGCGGTTAACATTTGTGAATATCTAGAAAAATTGCATTGAATGATTAACTTGAAAGAAATTTAGAATAAGATTAAATAATTTGAAGAAAGTTTAATGAATTTTGAAGTGTTATTGTATATAAAATATATAGTAGTGTAAATAAACCATATATATTCAAGCATAACCTTTGAGCAGTCATTTTGGTACTGTGTGTCACTTTTTATACTAACCTTGAGATCATGCCAAAAATGGAATATTATGTTATAACCTTAATTCTAAAATTTAATATTATCTAATTTTGGTTTGTTAAAATAATTCTTTTTTCCGAAATTTCATTACATATACGAAACAATAAGTAATTCTGTGTGTGAACTGCAATATTCTTTTATCGTTTTGTGTGAGTGTAATTCGTTTAACAATGAAATATAAAATTCATAGGATAAAACAATGTGATTGTAACATGACACATTTAAATAATTTGTGTATTATTATGTTTTAATTATACAAAATTTACACTTATAACATTTTTTAACCACTTGCAGTGCTTCAGAATGTGTAAATATTTTTACGGCTGTTAAAATGTATCTTCTGTGTAACAAAATGGTAATTATAGAAGTTTAAATTTTTGGTTCCTGAAATCAATGAAGAAATAAAATTTATATGGGAAAATGTGTGAAAAATATTATGCTAGTGAGATGAAATATTTAATGGAATTCTCTAGAATTTTTTATTAACTTAAAACTATAAGAGATGGTTTAAAATCTGAAATATTTAATATTTAATTTATATTTTCGAATGCTTTGTTTTGAAAATATCTGAAGTTTGGAAGAAATTGAATATAATATTTTTGCCAAATTTTCATAGCATTTTAACGTTATCATCAACCGCTACGGAGGAGTGTTTCAGAGGAACGGAAATCTCTTATACACGACCCTCAAAAGCTGTTCCCCCTTTTCCTCTGGTCTAGCCTACGGCTAGAGCGGGTGGAATAAGCCACACACACACACACGTACGGTTTCCTAGAAAAATTCCGCTTTCTTGTTGGGGAACAAATTTGGGGGAGACACTAGCGGGGTGCTAAATTTTATTACTGTAGAGGGTTGCGGTGACAGGCAAAAGATACTTCCGAAAAGGGGGAAAGAAGTATTTTTGCAGTGAAAACAAACTTTTTTCCAGGGAATCGGGCCGCTTGAAGGGTAGAACTGTACAAGTTTCAGAAGCCAGGATATGTGAATTAGAGTTTCGAATTGAGCCGGTGAAAGGGTTAAAACTTACTAGTTCCCTTATAAAGGTTTCACGACTTTAAAATTTTTTTTACTGCGTTTTAAATCTAATCTATAATTTTACATATATATAACCACTAATAAATTGTTTTACAAAGAAAAAAGCATACATCACTCCTAAAATTTTAGTTTTCTTAACAAACAAAAAAAAAAGCAAAACTTTGATCAAAACAAATGTTTATTATGTTAAAAAATCAATCACCTATTGATATTACTTTGAAATATTACGCAAATAATAACTTTGAATAAGTTTTACATCAGAAATTATTTTCCGACGACTGTTAAACTTAAAAATCTAATCTTAAATTTATTCATCTTTGCACACTTTACAAAGAAAAGCATACATTTTAACCAAAATTTTAGTTTTCTTAACAAAAATATCTGCAGAACTTTGAAGTAAAACTATGTTTAATACATTGAAAATCAATGATCTATTACCAACACTTTGAAATATCATGCAAATGCTAACTTAGAATAACTTCTAAATGAGTAAATTTTAAGGTTTGCCTAAACCAACCCCTACATAAGATAAGTGCGATTCAACGTTAGATAAGATAAGTACGTTTCGTCAATAGATAAGATTACTGGCACCTACTATTAGTCACACATTTTTCTAAAAATATTTTTAAAATTATTTTTCTAAAAAATTATTATTCAAATTAAAAGATATAAATATAATAATTAATCTTTAAATACTATATTGAACACAGAAAAAGAGTACTCACAGTTGATGAATGGACTTTAGTCTTCTAATATATCCTCATAAAAATATTTATGAATCATTTTCAAGTTGAACTTAGCGAAAAATTCACTGCTGTTATAGACACATGTGCAATAATTTTGTACAATTCAGCATATTTTTAACATAGATGTTGAAAATAGCAGCTTTGCCCACTGCACGATATTTTTCATTCTCGCTTGTGGATAAGCAACTATGCTGGCGCTGTGATAGATGGTCAATTTCGCATCCATGACATTCAAATAATTCACTGCATGCACGTATTAAACTTGTTTTTAAGACTTTGAAATAATTTTCTTTTGCAGCAAATAAGTCGCAATGATTTTTTACAACATGATCCGTTTTTATAAACTTTGTATTGTAGCATATTAGGAATGCTTTCACACAACGAACTGTTTTCAACATAACTTATAATATCGTCTGGATATTCTTCCATTTTCAATATCTGCTCTCTATTTAATTTAATAGACCAGGTTTTTAATTTGTAACCAACTCCGTTTTCATTAGCAAACATTTGTTGTAAGCAACATTGTTCGCCGACGTTTACACCTATTAGCTGGTTGTTACAGATGAATGATTTCTTTTATAAACAATTTTATATATTGAAATTTTATTCATTAGTTCCCACCATGTAGCGACAATCATCACTACTGCATTTTCGGTAGGGATATTGCTAAATACATCCGTGAAAAGATTCAAAGTCCTAGGTATGTCTTATCCAATTGCAACGTAAATCAACCCCTCCTTTATAATAAGCGCTTTTAAGAATTACCATCTTTGAAAAGGGAAATAACTGAATCACTTACGATTTGTTAGTAAATGTTGAATGATTATTTTTCGTGCAATATAATTTTTCAGGAGAGATAAAAAAAAGTTACTTCTACTTTGATATATATAACATTGCAGTTTTAAATATTCTACAAACGCTATGAAACATTTTGTATAGAAATTAATTACCATCTGATCTTACCTTTAAACTTAAAGCATATTAAAACTTAATAGTTCCCTTATAAAGGTTTCAAGACTTTAAAAATTTTTTACTTTGTTTTAAATCTAATCTATAATTTTACATAGATATAACCACTAATAAATTGTTTTATATAGAAAAAGCATACATCGCACGTAAAATTTTAGTTTTCTTAACAAAAACCTTTAAAAACTTTGATCGAAACGTTTATTACGTTAAAAAATCAAGCACCTATTGAATAACTTTGAACAAGTTTTACATTAGAAATTATTTTCCGACGACTGTTAAACAAAATTTATACTATAAGTTTAAGACACTTCCTAATACTTACAATTTTATCATTCTATAAAGATTATAATTTCTTTTGAATCGTTTTCAAATATCTATAATTTGTTTTAATAATAGCACAAAACTTGAATAATTTTGAATTAATTTCATATAAATTCTCTCTCATTAAAATAACATAAAAATAAGTTATGTGTTTCAAAACATGCATACAACTTATGTGAGAACACTTCAAGTTAGAAGATGTGATAGCTCCTTAAATGGAACATAATTCAGAGTTTCACACAGGTTGAGATATTGCACATTCATTAGTAAGTTCCAATGCAATCAATATTTCGTTAAATTTCCTAAGCAGGGATTCCAAGATCGTTAAACTTAAAAAAAGTTTAAGTAAATTAATTAAGAATATCCAATTATTTTAATTATTAAAAATTATCATAGTTCAAAAAGATATGACATGATTATCTTTTCATTTTTTAAATACTATTTCGAAAACGGAATAGTTTAAATGTAATTACTTTAGGATCATTCTAATGATTAGAAAAACTTTTATACCAAAAAACTAAGAAAACCTGAAAAAATATTCAACTAATCCCGGGTTTATTACATTGAAAAAGTATCATTAAAAATAATCAATCATAATACGTTTAAAATAAATAATAAGTTTACGTTAATATCCATTTACGTTCAAAAATAAAGTTAAAAAACATAATAAGTTATCATCATTTATGTTTAAAACATAAATGATAAAATATAAATAAAACAATAAAATATAAATTTTTAAAAATGGTTAGAAGGTCATAAACAGAAGTACTACATACCTACTTTTTTCAATCTCAAGCATTTAGCTTCTAGTACATTTTACAAGTTCAGAACCTGAATACCTTATCTCATCTATTTCCAAATCGCCGTGCAATAGAGTCCTGGAAAACCCCCTAATGATTGCACTTAGGGGGTTTCTAAAGACGCTATTGCACAGCGATTTGGAAATAGATGAGATAAGGTATTCAGGTTCTGAACTTGTAAAATGTACTAGAAGCTAAATGCTTGAGATTGAAAAAAGTAGGTATGTAGTACTTCTGTTTATGACCTTCTAACCATTTTTAAAAATTTATATTTTATTGTTTTATTTATATTTTATCATTTATGTTTTAAACATAAATGATGATAACTTATTATGTTTTTTAACTTTATTTTTGAACGTAAATGGATATTAACGTAAACTTATTATTTATTTTAAACGTATTATGATTGATTATTTTTAATGATACTTTTTCAATGTAATAAACCCGGGATTAGTTGAATATTTTTTCAGGTTTTCTTAGTTTTTTGGTATAAAAGTTTTTCTAATCATTAGAATGATCCTAAAGTAATTACATTTAAACTATTCCGTTTTCGAAATAGTATTTAAAAAATGAAAAGATAATCATGTCATATCTTTTTGAACTATGATAATTTTTAATAATTAAAATAATTGGATATTCTTAATTAATTTACTTAAACTTTTTTTAAGTTTAACGATCTTGGAATCCCTGCTTAGGAAATTTAACGAAATATTGATTGCATTGGAACTTACTAATGAATGTGCAATATCTCAACCTGTGTGAAACTCTGAATTATGTTCCATTTAAGGAGCTATCACATCTTCTAACTTGAAGTGTTCTCACATAAGTTGTATGCATGTTTTGAAACACATAACTTATTTTTATGTTATTTTAATGAGAGAGAATTTATATGAAATTAATTCAAAATTATTCAAGTTTTGTGCTATTATTAAAACAAATTATAGATATTTGAAAACGATTCAAAAGAAATTATAATCTTTATAGAATGATAAAATTGTAAGTATTAGGAAGTGTCTTAAACTTATAGTATAAATTTTGTTTAACAGTCGTCGGAAAATAATTTCTAATGTAAAACTTGTTCAAAGTAATGTCAATAGGTGATTGATTTTTTAACATAATAAACATTTGTTTTGATCAAAGTTTTGCTTTTTTTTCTTTTTTTTTTTTGTTTGTTAAGAAAACTAAAATTTTAGGAGTGATGTATGCTTTTTTCTTTGTAAAACAATTTATTAGTGGTTATATATATGTAAAATTATAGATTAGATTTAAAACGCAGTAAAAAAAATTTTAAAGTCGTGAAACCTTTATAAGGGAACTAGTAAGTTTTAATATGTTTTTTGGTTTATATGTATGTGAGGGACAAATATATCTTCTCTGTGGAATAATGTTTATATGTATGTGCGGGACAAATATAATATCATTTTATGCAGTTAAAGCTTGTTTTTGTAAAAAATTATATGAATTAAGTGCATAAACTATAGATTTTAAAGGTAAGATCAAATGGTAATTATTTTCTATACAAAATGTTTCATAGCGCTTGCAGAATATTTAAAACTGTAATGTTATATATCAAGCGACGATGGTAGAAACAATCTTATAATTTAAGTTCAATACAAATTTAACATCTTCTATTGTATATATAATAGTATGTTTTAAAGTTTTGAATCATATATTTTATAATTATTTTTAATAATTACTGTTTGGGGTTAAAACATCTAAGTTAATATATGTTTGATGTTCATTTAATATTAAAACTTTATTAAATACTTCTATTAACCTTTAATGAAATGCTTACTACTAATAGACTAATATCAGTGGAATTTAACATTATATCGCAATTTAGGTAATCGTTGAAAGCATGTTAGGTTTAAAATCATATATTAATAGTCTACATTTCTGGATAAAATATAATATTTAGGATTAAAACTTGTAAATTTTATCTTTCAAGTCTTTACCTCTATAAAATGTTTTTAATTTTAGTAAGCGTCTTAACTTATAATATAGTTTCAAAGTTGAAAAAACGTTTAAGGTTTGAAATATATTCAAAATTGTACATAAACTATATAAAGATACTTAAATTGGTGCATATATTTTTTAAGTTTCAGGTTCTAGATGGTAATTGTATAATTTAAAGTCTTCATGTTTGCATATACCCCCTACTGTTGTAGGATTTAAACCATGATTCATTTAATTCTAAAATGAACTCTTGTAAATATCTTCTAAACATGATAAAGTCTGTATTATTTCAGATAATGTAAGAATCTTCTCTATTAACATTGTGAAATAAATTTGTTACCTTCTCTTGCAGATTTAATAGTATGGATTGGTATGGTATGTGTATTTAATTTAAATAATTATCTAGATTGAATCATATTTCAGTTTTTATTTCTAATATTAAAAGGAAAAAATAACTCTACTGGGGAATTCCCGCTTTGTTTAAATAATTTTATGTCTAAAAATATCCCTTGTTAACTTTCATGGAATGCCTTTCAAGGTAAGATTAAATAATAATTTTTCTATACTAAATGTTACAATGGATTCAAAGCTCTATCTAAATTATATTATACTGCAAAGTAATATTCTTAAGAAAAATAATAGATATTTTAAACTTAACGCTTGTTGTAAAATAATTTCATGTGTAAAAATATCAAGTAAAA
This sequence comes from Dolomedes plantarius, assembly GCA_907164885.2. Classification (NCBI taxonomy): domain Eukaryota; kingdom Metazoa; phylum Arthropoda; class Arachnida; order Araneae; family Dolomedidae; genus Dolomedes; species Dolomedes plantarius. Next base: position 117,283,379 of record OU015498.1, on the reverse strand, counting down.
GAAAAAAAATATTCGTTTTAGCCTATCTATGTAAAAATTTCTTATTATTTTGTATTATTTTGCGAATGTATCTGTGTAAAATTATATATCACGTTAAAAAACATAGCAAAACAATTTTAAAGTCCTGAAAATAAGCCCTTTTTTTTAACTACAAAGTTGATAGTATATTTTAAGTTAGAATTCGACTAAAAATATTTAAAGTTTTGAAAAATATACTCAAAACCATGTATTAAATTTTCTAAGTTTCATTTTTAATCAATAGATGACGTTATATTTATTTTTGATAATTAATTCTAGTAAATTCATAAAAATATTCTCTCTGTTATAGAATATAATTCAATGAACTTTTTGATAATAATGTAGACTATTGCAGTATGCACATGTCGACAATTAAAAAAATTTTTTAGTGTAAATTTAATATCTTCTCTTGCAGATTTAATAGTATGGATTGGTATGGTATGTGTATTTAATTTAAATAATTATCTAGATTGAATCATATTTCAGTTTTTATTTCTAATATTAAAAGGAAAAAATAACTCTGCTGGGGAATTCCCGTTTTGTTTAAATAATTTTATGTCTAAAAATATCCCTTGTTAGCTTTCATGGAATGTTTTTCAAGGTAAGATCAAATAATAATTTTTTCTATACTAAATGTTACAATGGTTTCAAAGCTCTATCTAAATTATATTATACTGTAAAGTAATATTCTTAAGAAAAATTAAAGATATTTTAAACTTAATGGTTGTCTTAAATGATTTCATGTGTAAAAATATCCCTTGTTAGCTTTCATGGAATGATTTTCAAGGTAAGATCAAATAATAATTTTTTCTATACTAAATGTTACAATGGTTTCAAAGCTCTATCTAAATTATATTATACTGCAAAGTAATATTCTTAAGAAAAATCAAAGATATTTTAAACTTAATGCTTGTCGTAAATAATTTCATGTGTAAAAATATCCCTTGTTAGCTTTTATGGAATGTTTTTCAAGGTAAGATCAAATAATAATTTTTTCTATACTAAATGTTACAATGGTTTCAAAGCTCTATCTAAATTATATTATACTGCAAAGTAATATTCTTAAGAAAAATTAAAGATATTTTAAACTTAACGGTTGTCGTAAATAATTTCATGTGTAAAAATATCCCTTGTTAGCTTTCATGGAATGATTTTTTCAAAGTGCAAATAATATTTCTCATTTTTTTTTCATACTAGTATGGAATGTTCTGTAATAAATACTTTTTCCAAACTATTAAATTGATAATATGTTTTAAGTTTAAAAACCTAATAAAAAATTTAAAGTAAAAGAAAAAAATATTCGTTTTAGCCTATCTATGTACAACTTTATTATTATTTTGTATTATTTAGCGAATGTATCTATGTAAAATTATATATCACGTTAAAAAACATAGCAAAACAATTTTAATGTCCTGAAAATAAGCCCTTTTTTTCGAACTACTAAGTTGATAATATATATTTTAAGTTAGAATTCGACTAAAAATATTTAAAGTTTTGAAAAATATACTCAAAACCTAGTATTAAATTTTCTAAGTTTCATTTTTAAACAATAGATGACGTTATATTTATTTTTGATAATTAATTCTAGTAAATTCATAAAAATATTCTCTCTGTTATAGAATATAATTCACTGAACTTCCGACGATTCATAGCGTAACGGTATTACGTCGCTAAAAGTAGTCAGGTAATATTTCCTTAACGGGTTCAATTCCCATGGAAAATACTTTAAAAAAAATTTCTAAGTCCCCAAAAATGTAGTTCCCTATTTAACCAGCAGATGGCAGCACTGAAAAAAATATGCCCTGACCTCCAATCCTTGTAAAAAATTTAGTTCCCTATTTAACCGATAGGTGGCGCTTCGCAGAGCACCTACTCCCTCTAAGATTCTGCTGAACTACAAGGTTCCACTCTTTCCCGCTAGGGGGCGATAGCAGCGCTGCCCTCTCCTGATTGGTCCAAATCGACCGCCAGGTGGCCAGCTGCACTCTGATTGGTCCACGTCACTGAGTTAGCTCCGCCCACTTTAAGCCCCTCCCCCTTCTTGCTCCTGCTCCTGTTGCAAAACTGTCATTTTTATACTACTAGTAGTACTGTTTTACATACTATAATCTCATTCTAAATTTTAAAAAAATAAACTGGAACCTTAGATCGAATGGAAAGATGATTTAACTTTAATGGTTGGTATTAATGTTATCTTAACTTTCAAATTTGGGTAAATGTATCTTAATACAAAATGAGGTTTTGTTCTAACAAGTAAACTTGTGATTCATATGAAAATTTTTAGGTAATAACAAAGATCAGTATTTGGTAATACCTAAAAATACATAAGGCAAAACTGGAAAGAATACTAGAAATATGAAGGCAAAATTATAATAACAATAATAAAAGTGAAAGGGTTGATATCAGAGGTTAATCGTCAATGAAATAAATAATAAAAATAAGCATATAAACGAAAGGGTCCTACGCATAACTTTGAAAAACTGCCGGCGGTCCGATTCTGGTAGAATGCTGGCATGATGCCCGGACCTACGGCACATTGCTGTTTACGAGATGGGTAGATGACGGTATGTCGACACCAATTATTACTCCCGTAACCGGGCCGTCAACCTCCGGTTACGCTCCGGCTATCTGTCCGCATCGATGGCTTAATCGCGGCTGCCTAACGGTTCGCAGTCGGATGAACGATGGCTCGAATCCTACCGGAAGCGGCCCGGCAGTGGACGGGGTAGTCGCGGGCGAGAGGACACAGCCGTGACGGAAACGATACTGACCTAATGCACCGGCCCGGCAGTGGTGAAATCGGCTGGCCGGAACCTTCCGACCCCGGCCCGACGCCTCTGTGTTTGTTGGGTATATATATGTATGTATACAGTGGTGGCAAAAAGTCCTGAACACACTCATTTTTTTGCCTAATTTTTGTGTTTGACATAATTCTATCCACCAAAAGGCTATTCTATTCGCCAAATTACTCCTAAAGTACCATGTGGTCTTTCTACTGTCGTCAGAACGTTGAAAAGATATTCTGAAACACATTTTATTACAGACAGGGAGCGATCTGGACGACCGAGAAAAATAAATTTCCGAGAAGTCAGGGTATTGCACAGGGGATTTCACTTTCAAACAGAAAGCTTAATTCACCGCAAATTTTGAAACTACGGACTTTGAAAACGAAAGTGATCGTGTGCCCAAGAACTCTGAATGGAAGACTGCTGAAAATTAGATTACGAGGCTGCAAATCTCGCCCAAAACCATTACTGACCCATTTTCAACACAACAGGAGATTCGCGCGGGCAAGGGATCATTCTTTATGGAATATTAAAGACTGCAAAAAGGCAATATTTAATGATGAAAGTCAGTTTTGTATTTCTGATAACCAAAGTAGTCCCTATGTAAGACGACGTAATCATGAGGAATTCAGCCCTCAGTGTCTGAAGCCCAAAGTAAAGCACCCGACGAAAGTGATGATATGGGGCTTCATGTCTTCTCGTGGTGTTGGAAGACTTCACATCGTGAGCGGAATAGTTAATACCAAGGATTACATTGAAATACTACAAAATAAATTGCTACAAACTGCGGGAGATCTTTTGGGGGATCAGACATTTGATTTTTTAGGGCGTTAATGCTCCATGTCACCGTGCAAATGTAGTCTAGAAATGGTTCGAAGACAATACTGTGAATAGGATGAACTGGCCAGGACAGTCTCCGGATCTTAATCCGATAGAGAACCAATGGCATAAAATTGGTTATGATATTTCAGAGATAAAACCTTCAAGCAAACGTGAGTTAATTGAAACTTTAAAATTTTCCTTCAACGATGTTTTCACGAAAGAACTTCTTCTGAAATTGCTGCAATCCATACCAAAAAGATGTAGAGCCGTAATTAAAACAAACGGCTAACACCTAAAATTTAGATTTTCAAACATGTAACAAGAAAATTTTCAAAATGTATATTAAATATACCGTAATTGTAAATTTTTGTGGTATTCTACTACGTATATTATGTTATTCTATATTGTGTTACTCTGTACATACTACACATTCATGTGTTCAGGCAGCTGTACTACAAAAAATACTTGCGGCATTAGAAAACTAGTAACAGATTTGAAATCAGCAAGAAAAAATAAGTTAGAATCAATAACAATAGTTAAGATAGTACGATAATTTCATAACGAACAATTAAGTGAAACACAAAAATTAGGCAAAAAAATGAGTGTGTTCAGGACTTTTTGCCACCACTGTATATATATATATATATATATATATATATATATATAGAGAGAGAGAGAGAGACGAGGGATGGAACTTCAAATAGTGGCAACACTGATGTAGAGATACCGCGTAGCAGAATACATGAAAACAGCTTATACCACACGTACATCACATACCTTCGTTACTTCAGAACGAATGAGCGCTCCCCAAACACATCACACGCCTGCACAGTAACAGGTTGAATACAGCTTTTGGGGGGGTACTTGTCTATCGTACGAAATAATTCGTTGCAACATACTGATGGAAGGAAAATGCTTGTGCGCTCACTGTGGCTGGTGTGTTTTCTCTATGGGCTTAGAAAGTGCTCTACATTCTCCCATATACCCCGGAATTGACTATCTGCGACTTGATCTCATCCCCAAGATGAAGGAACCGCTCCTTGGATTCCACTAGTGATTCTGTAGGCTGTATACCGCTCGATTCAAAGGATTAACAAATCAGATGCTGCCAACGGCATTCTGCACCTTCCAGGACGTTATACCATATTATATTATATATGGTAAAACTGTACTAAAAAAATTATTTTAAATGATATGGGATGCATATGGGATGGATATGATATAGAGTATTTTGAAAAATGTTAGCATTTAAAAAAATGGAAAGCAAGTATTATTCTGCCTAAAATATCCTTATTTTGAATCCTAAGGACCTTCAATGTAGTTTAAAAGAATGTCATTTATTCTCATTCTATAAATAGACTTAAAAATTGAGAATAAAAAATACGAGGTTGGGGGTCTCTAATTTATAGTTCCTGCATATGTTCTGTTGAAGATCGAAAATTTTCTAGCACAGCAGATCGTATTCACGAAGGAAGTGTAAGGGTTGAACTAACAGGATAATATACTACTATTTGTTCTGGTTCTTGATTGTATGCATATTATCTGTATGTATGTCTGGGAAAGACACTGGGGAATTTAAATTAATATACAGAATTTACACTAATGCTATTAAAAATATTGTTGGAAATTAATAAAAGCAATAGGTTAAAGTAATATGTATCGGAATATGTGATATTTAATATTTTAAATAAATTGATCTAGTGCCTAAACATAATTTATTTATTTCTTCCCTTTTCATTTAGAGAAATCGGTTATGTTATAAGTGCATTACTGATACAGTTTTATTGCACAAACCGAAAAATCCCCATAAGATATGTTCATTTTTTTAGAGGCATAGTGAATGTAAATAACTAGGTATGTAGGGGAACACGGGACACAACGGGGTACCAGGGCGGACTGAAGTTCGACGTTTTTCGGTGTCAAGGAGGTATTGCCAACGAGTGGCAACAAGTTGAACTAGACCAACCTGTTGATGCTCAACTACGGCAGCCATGTTAGTCTTGTTTCCTCAAGCGTTAGTGCGTGAATTTTTAGTCGTGCGATTTTTTGCTCCTGTATTGTAACTTCTGATGATTTTGTAACCAAGGTAAGGTATACATACATGTTTACATTACAAATATAGTTAGTACATGCTGGAGTTACGTTTAATTGTCTTTATATTCTTGTAGTTAAATGTTTGTTTACGTTTCTTTCTCGAGTGACCTTACCTCCCCCAACCTAAATCATTTCCTTGGGGCGGAATTGGGAAGTACCCGATTCTGCCCCTCAGTGTTTTTAACTAAGACATCGTTTTTGATACACCCCTAGTTTTTTTCCTTCGAATTTAGATGGTTCGAGACTATAAATAAAGTAGTCAATCATGGTCTACTAGGCAATTAACAATGCTGTCGAGGTGGTTATTTCTGGCCAATCTGGGTATTTGGAGGCTTTGAACCAATTTGATATTCCCCAGTCTACTCTGGATAGATAAGTTAAAAAAAAGAAAGGAAAACCCTGACTACAAGAATGATAAAATGGCTGGAAAATTTAAAAACGTATTTACGGAAGAGCAGGAACTTGTACACGTTAACTATTTAAAAACTACGGAGGCCAGGTTATTCGGTCTAACAATCAAAGACTTGCGTAGACTAACTTATCAGTTAGCTGTAAGAAGTGGCCTTGGTCACAGATTTCAAAAGGTAATCGCAAGCCGAAATTGGGTCAATGGATTCCTTAAGAGACATCCTACTTTATCTGTTCGCAAACCCGAAATAACATTTTGTGCAAGAGTCATGCCTATCATGTTGGATGATAGAGTTGGCGAGGTTTCAGCTAACTCTAATGATGACACGCCGGTTAAGAGGGTCCGATATAATGAGGCTAATTGTGCCACTCCTGGATGCTCTTGGATGACAACTGGCAACAGGGACTCCTCATTTCATGTTTCACCTGACATTCTAATGCCTATTCCAAAAGTTAAAGACAGCGCGAAAAGGACGAATCATAAGAGGGGGAAGACCACTATCTTAACTGAGAATGCTGTCTTACTGTGTAGATTTTCTGAATAGGCTTAAGAAAATGACACAATCAATGAAAACTGCAGTTAAAACTTCATAGTCACTAAAAATTAAATAAATCTAGAACAAACTTATTTCATCTGCATTTCCACCAGTTTTATACATTTTAATAATTACTTCTCCTTTCTCCTTCTCCTATCTCCTTCTCCTCTCCGTTCTGCCCCATACCCGGGGCAGAACGGGGGAAATGACAAAATTTTCTGTTTTTGAAAAAAAAATACTGTTCTTTTGTTTTCTTACAATATTATTCTATTTTTGTGAATATAACATTATAATGTGTTCATAGAAAAATTTGAAGCTCTCTTAATTAACCCTTTTGTATTTTTAAAACATATTTTTAACTTGGTACCCCGTCCTACCCCGGGTTCCCCTACTATGAAAAAAAAATTCTAATGTTATGCAATATGTCAAGAGGTATGTTTAGTGAGTTTTAGTTAATCAAATTGGACTAAAATTTTGGACATTATTGGTATTAATTCATAAACATGTACAAACCAATTAACAATAGCACGTTTATTTTTTTCTAGCTCTCTACGGACATACAAACATACAAAAGTTAATCACAATTTGTACCCGAAAACAAAAATTCTCGAATAGTTTTCCATTTCCAAGTTAGATTCTCTTTGTAAATTCACTGAAAAATTTGTAAATAGTGTGTTTCACCGATAGAAATATTAGTCAAATTTATAATAAAATAATTTTAAAATTTAACTTTGAATTTAAACCATTTTAAATAAAATAGTCAATCTAAAGTTTCAATCATTAGAAATAAATCATAAAATGCAATTTAAAATTGAATGAGAAACATTTGAAAGTCGTATCCAATGAAAACTCCCATTTTTGTAACGATACTTCAAAAAGCAAATAAAATTTTCTAATCAAAGCACAAGCAGGAAAATATTATCAAAATTTGTCCACCTTTAACGGTACCACTCATTTAATTTTCAAAAACTTTTCTATTTGGAACATAAAAGTACGTTATGAATGATTAAAGGAATCTCAGCTTCTTAGCTTTCATTAACTTGCTTCAAAAATTTGCAACTAAATATTTATTCTAATTAAAGCACCCTAATTAATTTAGGAATAATAAAGCAAATTTCAACCACTTCCACGAAATAAATTTTCCGCGAGCAGCCTTGAGAAAAGCAAAGTCGAATCTTTTCTGTTTACAAAGCTTAATTTGAATGGTAAACGCCGATTTTTACGATGCCGATAAATAGAACCGTTAATTAAAGAAGTTAATTTATGAGATTCAATTTCTTATGCACTATTTTTAAAAGATGCAGTCTCAAAACGCAATAAATGAAAGTTATTTAATGAAGCCTATTGGTGATAATCGAGATGAAAAATTCAATTCCAGTATTAAAAGGGAAAATTTGCATTGCGTTTCTACCGGACATATGTTAATACCGTGGTAATTAAATTTTTATTTAAATGAAAAGGACATTGGTTTTAATCTTAAAACTAATTCTTTTTCTCAAATCAAAGTGCTTTTTTTTAAACTCAAACACTATGCTTTTCTTTATACGAGGAACACTTAAAATGTGATGGCTTTTAAAGCCTGAATTTTTACGACCAGAAGAGTGTTCTTGTAAAAAATAGAAAGGAAATTAATTTTACTATATTCAGTTAGATTGAATCATTCATTTGTTTGCTAAGATAATGTCTGATATCAAGTCAAAGAATTTTATTCATATTACGAAACGCATATGATTTTTTTTATACACTCATGAAATTAAAGATATATTTAAAGTGGAGTATTAAATTTTTAATAACATATTTTCCTACCTTAGTTTCTAAGAAAAAAAAATGATGCAAATATTAAAGGAGAGGTGTCGTACAGACAATGTATTTAAAAAACTTTATGAAGGGGTTCTATGTTGATTATTATGTTTGTTTACTAAAATGTTTTCACATAAGATTGAAATATAATTTTTTTTTACATTATATAAACGGCTAGCTTTAAGAACAATGAATTTTCTCGGATGTATTATAGTTTTAAAGAATATAATTTTAAAAGTTAATGTATCTGGTAACTGAGCAATACAATTTTATATTTTATGACTTATTTGTATGTTTAGCGATTTACGTCTCTAGGCATGGGTGTACAGAAGAGTGCCACTTGTTTTAAAAGTGTCAAATCAATGAAAGCGCTATGAGACATGCTTGAAAATGGGAATATAAAACATTTTTAAGTACCTCATTTCAGAAAATGCTAAATACAGATTGTTAAGAATAAATATATTTTTAATATTTCTTGAAAAATGTCTAAACAACTGCATAAAAAACTCTTTTTGTACGATACGTTATTAAATTTAATGTCACAATATAATCCTACATATTTAAATTAATAACGCTTTTATATAAATTTTTATTAAAACCCATCACATTTCACTTTATTGATCTGTTTAATCCACGTTTAATGTAAATGACCGCAGCATTCCAAAAACACCAATACTAACCACTCCTTTTTTTACATATATATAAGTCATATATGTATTAATTAAAGTTCTGTTTCGAACTACTCTCATATTTTCTTGAATCTTTCTGCTTTTCTTTAGTCTGGATCATCCTTTTTGAATTTGCAATCAATAAAAGCTATAGTTCAGAATCTATCTCAGAAATGTATATTAAATAGCCAATCACATCCTAAGCCCCACTCATGCACTGATGCATGCAGCCATAAGCCACATAATTTATGTGTAAAATCAGAAAAAGGTTTTTTGAAATTATGAAAGATATTTCATCAGTAAAGTTTTTATAACAGAAGAACATAAATTTCCTTTATAGAGAGCTTTTTTTTTTACTTTATTCCTTGAGCTGCATGAAGTAAAAGTTGGCTTTTTTTATGCTTTCAAGTGCAAGTGGAAAAAAAAAAAGAAAAAAGTATTGCTGCTAAGAGACGTGTTTCATTAAAGAAGCCTTTCTTGCTCGTGATTTACTCCAGTGTCAGTTCTTTTGCCGGGATTGGATAATTTATTTCTGTTTATTACTCCTTATGCTTAAGCTAAAGATGGCCTTTAACAAACTCTTTGGTTCTCTGTTCGATTTTTCCTCTTTATTAAAAGTGTGGGTATAAACAAACGTGATGTGTAATATATATATAAGTTGTCATTCTTATAAAATATTTTTCCTGTTAAAACTGTAGCTTAAGAAGTTAATTTGAAGAATAAAATGTATTAGGGCCGTTTTTGTTTAGTTACAACATTACATAAATTTTCCATTTGAGAACGTCCCTGGTTCGATTCTCGTCGCTGCAAATACACAGTCGTGTTCATTAATGGTGGCCAGGCCACGTAAAATAGGTCATAGCTGCAATTTCCTCCAAGTTCTCAAATTTACCTCTGGAGGTGCAGGCTCAAGTGTTCCGGTCTCGTTACTTGACTCAGTTCAAAATTACGGGACCGGTCATTTAGCCATGTCGGACTCCGACCCTTGTGGTGCTAATTCAAAACAGGAGCAGTACCTTTCAGCGCAATAGCCTATTAGGACCTGGTGAATGGTACCCCCAACCAGGGTACATTAGCAACAGCAACACAACAAAAACAACATAAATTTGCAAACTATCTAAATAACTGATGAACATTTACGTATGTAAATTGTGCACAAAAATCATTTGAAATGAAACTTTTTGAAATCACCGGGGTAGTCTAGACTGAAGAACGTTTGTCTTTTCGTTTGTGATATGACTTCGATCATTTGTTTCTCTGAAGAGCTGAAATTCCCATTGGTAACCAGGCACTGGAAATGTTGAACAAGGGCATACACAAACCAGCAATTTACTCAAGAATAAACAATGTAAATACATTCCGGCCAAAATTTAGTGTGGATAGCCTCAAAAGAAAAGAACGGAAGACTGTGAAAGAGTGACACTGAAAATAAGACTCCCCACGTCGGTGTGGGCGTTAACATCACAATTTATGTCTCAAGATTAATACTCTATTGTTCGATCTTTGCCCTTGAATGGCTGTATTTACACTAAGGCGGAGCGTAAAAAAGAAGTTTCCGATTCTGATTTTGCCCTAGTGCGGAAAAGTTAGGTACTGATGGGTAGATCACGTATGCAAAGTTTTGGGAAAAACAAAAAATATCTTCTGTTTCCATTTCGTCCGTTATTTTTAGCAGATTTTTACCATATAGTTAAAAATGTGTATTTCCATTGTTTTGTGTGTAGCTTTTCGCTTTTTTCTGAAATGAAATTCAGAAAAATCCCACGGGAAGGTGGCTGCATTGCGAGTTCCACCCGTGCTCACCCATCTACCCAACCATAAGGGCACTTAACTCCTTTGTCCTTGCAGTTATTCCGGTTTTACTGGGTACTCGCATTTGGTTTCAAATGATCACATAACATTAAACGACGCTGTTCGGGTTCTAACTAAACCGTCACGCTTATTTTCTGCACACACAGCCACAGGAACCTCTGTTACTAGTGTCAACACTTTGGGTGTGGCAAGGGAATTTTAGGCTTCCCAGGTATTGAGCTACAGACTCACCGCTGGAAATCAAATTTCTCAAATTATCTTCTGTCTAGTGAGACGTTATTGGGGATTCCGTCAAATTACATTTCTGCCAATCAATAAGGTCTATATATGAAACTGCCTCGGAGTTGACTGACGGAATGTTGTAGTGTCTGTTTCCTTCTTTTTTTTTCCTTTCTTACTCGTAAAATCCTACTTAATCCAAGTTCTCGAATAGGCTGTTTGTGGTTTGTGATCATTGACAAGATTATTCCTTCCGGATGGCCAGAATAGCCATATCTCTGGATAATGGGATCGACAATAGTCTTTAATTCGTTTTTAAGATAGCGCGAGACGTTTATTGTCTCCCACAAATTTCATGGACCATCCGTACAATATGGATTTAATTTGACTGTAAACCACATAGGTGCGTGCACTTTCAGGAACTCTGCCAGAGTTTGAAGTTGGTTTGAAGGATCTGAAGAACTATTGTATAAACGCATTATTCGATTTGCAGTTGTTAGCCAGCCTACTAAAATATTTTTCTGTACAAAGCAGAAAAAAATTGTCTCGACAACAGGAAATGAACGACGATAACAATATAATTTAACATAAAATTTCGCCTTTAAGGAAGCCATGATACTCCTTATTAGATAATGCATGCTTCAAACAGCAAAATTTCCTTACATTTTTCTCAAAAATATTCCTTTAAATTTTTACTCAAAGTTACTTCGGGCTATATTTTACTCCCTTAACCATGCGTCAGAAACCTCTTGTAATGGAAAGCCATCAGGTAAGGAGAATCGGAAATTAATGGTTGTATCTTCATGAAGTCGATACATTTTTTCTTTAGCAAGAGCCCGTACTTTCTGACTCCTGGATTCCCATCGGAAGAAAGCTTTTAACATGCTGAATTCCTATCTTCAAGACAGAAATTTCGTCATGAATATACAGAGAAAGGCGCACCTTCCTATGTTTCATAAAAACGCACTAGTGATAAACAATGATAATTTAAAGATTTAACAAGATATATAAACAGTGAGAGATTAACGGTCTCCGAGTCAAAATACTACTTTCGCCGTGGTTTCTTTCGTTGGGTGAGGATATATGGTCTCAGTCAATGGCCCATCTTTAACATACTGGAGTTGATAAATAATTTATGCAGCTAAGTTAATGCTAGACTTACATACAAACGTACGTTCACACAAGCATTTATACTCTCACTCTCTCAATCATACTCACTTATATAGATATCTATATACATTGCTCGCCATTAAAATTGCAACACCATGAAGGATACAAACAACAAATTCGCAGGAGGGAGAAATGGCATTTTAAACTCTGTATAAAAAGAAAGTTACGCAGCGTATTTCTTATTCGGAAATCGCATGTGGGTGTTGGCTGCTTGTGAGAAGATCGTGTTATGCCTCGTATAAGAAGGAGAAAAGGCTACCAGCACGTGTCGGAAGTCGATAGTGGCAGGATCGTAGCCTAGCGAGAGTACGGTTTATCGTTACGCGGTATTGCTAATTTACTATCCAGGGACTGTCATGTGAACATGGAATCGATAGGTCCAAGAGGGTCATACTAAACACCATGTAGGATCTCAATGGCCTCCCTCCACTAATGGCCGAGAGGACAGACATGTTGTCAGGTTGGCCTTTCAGGATTGTACAGCCACGTCACGGACCTTCAGTCATTAAATGGGCTTGTTTGCAGCCCAACAAGTATTCGCACGGACAGTGCGACGACGCCTGGATCAGGACCGACTGTCTTCACGGCGACCATTATTGCGGCTTTACTTAACACTGCAGCATAGAGACGCACGCCGACAGTGGTGCACCCAACGACAAAACTGGTTACAGGAAGGGAACAACATCGTTTTTTCACACAGGTCCAGGTTCTACGTGCAGCAGCAAGATGGGCGTATCGGTCTCTGGAGGCACCGAGGAAAACGCCCGTCGCCTGCTTGAATTCGATATCGTCATACGGGCACCTAATACTTGGTGTGATAATTTTAAATTAATTTTTGCGTCATTTTTGCGTCATACGGGCACCTGTACTTGGTGTGATGGTATGGGCAGCCATTGGGTACACGATACGAACACCTTTTGTTCGCGTCGTCGGTAATCTGAACAGCCACTGTTAAATTTCTCAGATGTTAAGGCCGGTGACTGTGACCTGTAGTCGGAGACATCATCTTTCAACAAGGTAACACAAGACCGCATGTTGCATGTCGTGTCCTGACTTATCTCGACACAGACGGTGTTTGACTGTTGCCCTGACCATCACGTTCTCCAGATCTCTCACCCATTGAAAACATCTGTTCATGGCTTGCTGAGAGACTGGTCCGCCACCGCTTTCCAGTCACTATGATTGATGAAGTGTGACATAGAACTGAAGTAATTTAAAATTATTTGCCCGGATTTGTTATCCAAGCCCAAATCGACTCGATGCCTATCCGGCTAACAGCCGTTTTAGCTGCCAGAGGCGGAAGCTGTGTGTACTAATTTTGGACCCTGTATACCCCAAATTGCCTACAAATTTAATCATGTTTTATTTCTGCGGTTTTGTATACTACAATAAGTAAAGTTTTGTTACTTGCTTTCCTTCCTGGTGTTGCAATTTTAATGGCCAGCAGTGTGTATAGATGCGTGTACATTTCTTCACGTTTTCCTTAAGGGAATCTGAGAGAAGCACAAAAGTAAATTTTAAAAAAACTTTTAATTAAATATTAAAATAAAAATGTACGTTGCGAAATTTTTGATAACGTATTGATCAAACTTTTAATAACGTTTGATAACGTTTCGATCAATTATCATTATTCCAGGAGCCTTATTTTTTAAATGCTGGCCTTAAAGGAGTGGAAATAAATTTAACACTCTCTAATAACAAACATAACGTGTTACTTTGAAATTACATGAGACAATTTTAAGTACATATAGAATAAAAGCAGTGTATTGTGTCTGTAATGGAATCTGAGAGAAGCACAAAAGTAAATTAAATTTGTAAATTTTAACTAAATATAAAGAAATAATTAATATTGTGAAAAAGTGTTGATAACTTATTGTAAACGCATATATACTCGTCGTATGCAGGGCTTCTTCTTTAATGGAATCTAAAAGAAGCACAAAAGTAAATTAAATAAAACTTTTAATTGAATATTAAAAAATTGTATAATGCGAGATGATTGATAACATATTGTTAAAGCATTTATACTCGTAGTATGCATGGTGTTTTCTTTAATGGGATATGAAAGAAGCACAAAATTAAATGAAACTTTTAATTAAATATAAAAAAAAATTAATATTGCGAAATTTTTTTATAACGTATTGTTAAAGCCTATACACTCGTCTTATGCATTGCGTTTTCTGTAATGGAATCTAACAGAAGAACAAAAGTAATATAGTTATTTAAATAAATAATAGATCTTTAAAAATTTAACAGATTTTTCATTCATAATTAATGTGTAGAGAGAATTTTGCTTTATTCATTATTTTTAATTATTCTAGGAACCTTATTTTTGAAATGCAGGCATTATAGGAGGTGTGAATAAATTAAATCCTTTTTAATAACAGGGAATTTTATTTTAAAATTTAATTAGAAAATTTTAACTAAATATAAAAAAAGAAATTTTATGTTGTAAAAAAGTTCTGATTTTATATTGTTAAACCATATATACTCGTCGTATGCATGACGTTTTCTTTCATGGAATTTGAAAGAAGCACAAATGTAATTGAGTTATTTAAATACATAATGGATCTTTAAAAGTTGAAAAGATTTTTCATTCAGAATTTATGTGTATGGAGAAGGAAAATTCCGTAGTAACTGCAAAGGAAATAATGAAGCTAACAAAATGATTCCCAACCTGTGTGCCGTGGAACTTTAGGGGGCCATGAGATCGGCCAGCTGAATGAAAATTCTGAATGAAAAGATTTTTCATTCAGAATTTATGTGTATGGAGAAGGAAAATTCCGTAGTAACTGCGAAGGAAATAATGAAGCTAACAAAATGATTCCCAACCGGTGTGCCGCGGCACTTGAGGATGCCTTGAGATCCGCCAGGTGAATGAAAATTCTGAATGAAAACATTTTTCATTCAGAATTTATGTGTATGGAGAAGGAAAATTCCGTAGTAACTGCGGAGAAAATAATGAAGCTAACAAAATGAACCTCAACCGGTGTTCCATGGCACTTTAAGCTGTCGACATCAGCCAGGTATAACCCGATATTTTTTCATAAACTAAACATATTAGCAAGACCCACTTTAAATAAAAATTATTTTGATTAAATTGCTCTCACGCATGACAAATCGCTGAACCTCGTTCCGCAGGTTAATTAGCAACATTCATGGTGCTCTGATCATCAATCGCAAGTGTCACATTAATAAAAATAAAGAAAACTTTTTAATTGTTTTCCTTTTGGTCCTCTAGTGTAATTCTATACGGAATCTTATTTTTGAAACTACACTAATATATTCTATTCTAGTGTTTGTTACATATATATTTCAATAAAGGAATAAAATCAGCAGTGGAGTAAGCATTTGTTTGAATTTACACTTAACATGTTCATGAAATATATTCCACTTTTAATGTATAAAAAATTGAAAAAAAAACCTTAATTTTAGGAAGGGTGCCCCTAGTTACTAATCCCATTCCCAAGAGTGCCGCAAGCATTAAAAGTTTGTGTAACCCTAAGCTAACAGGTATTTGCTAAGAAAAACTTTCCCCAATCATTTCAAACTAAATTTTAGCTTCCTTTTATTTCAAGCATTATGAATAAATTAGTTGTATTAACAAAAAAGGATTAATTCTACATTTTTATTTTCGCATTAAAAAAACTTATTAATTATTAAAATCGTTGCTTTAAGATTAAACATCATAATCTAATAGAACAAGCAAAGACATATCTTGATAAAAGAACATGATTTGCTTGATATAAGAACGAACAAAATCATTTTCCTCTACTTTTATAAAGTGATTTAAAGAAAGTAGTTTAAAAAAATCTCCTCAAGCATTGCTTATTAATATATTCTATAACATTTACAAACATGAAAGATATTGTAAAACATATTGAGAATCCTTCCATATTTTATGTGCATAATAGATATCGCTGACGTCAGTAAATGATTTTGCGATAAGAAATGAAAAACCGTCGACATTGATTCCTTTGTAACCGGATTAAAAATTTATTCGTTGCATATGACGCTGTAATTAACACATTCCGTAAACTAACAAAATACAAATTTGTAACATTTTGGGTCTTGCAGAAAGCATTCATTGCAAAAAAAAAGTTAAATTAATGAATGCCAAAACATATTTTTCACATGAAAATAATCATCACTTACAGAGATTTCGTGAAATCTGGGGTAGATAATTTATTACTTATGTTTAGAATATGCAATCAAGAAAAAAAAAGCATCTCCAAATTTATTTTTCCGATATGACATATTGTTAAGCAATATTATAAAGTTTTTTTGGCAATTTTGTATGATTAATTAACCATGAAACCAGATGTCTAAAGCGATTAATAAAATTAATTGCTTTCGCCATTTGATATGCTGAAAGAAATTATCATATTTTAAGAAAATAATCAAAATTTATCCACTAAAGATAAATCGAAATGCATTTTTACAACATTTTTCTTTGGTTTAACTAAAATTCATCAAGAGAGTTTTGAGGGTTTTTCTAATGTTCATTTCAAGACGGTTCGTTAGTTTTTATCAAAAATAATCTTTCTTTGATGGTTCTGAAACATGATACTTTTTGTTGGGAACATTTAATTTATTTAAAGAGCTTTGTTAATGCTTTTCGATTCTGCAATGCATGAAAATTGATAAAACTGCAACGAAGTTTGTCCAAAAAGTATATGCATGATACATGATTAGAAATGATAAAGGGTATTAAATTTTTAATTTTCAGTTTAATGAAATATATTTTATAATCGGATTTAATAAGGAATGTTTTCTAAAGAAATACACGTATTTATTTTAATCATGCCTATAAGAAAACTCTACACAGATAATATAAGATTTTAAAATTATAATAATTATATATATTACTGCCTAAACTCATTTAATGAAATTTTAACTGTATAACTTCAAAATACTTCGATTTTCGTTTTGTAAGCAATATTTCTCGGTATATTTTCGGTGAATTAATTACTTTGAATTTAAAATTTTTGAAAAAAAACTATATTTTTTTTTTTTTGCGTTGTGAGACAGATACAGTATTTCTTTTCATTTCAACAATCGTTAATAAATAACGCAACATAGTTATCAAGTCATTGCTTTTAAAAGAAAACTCCAACATTTCGTAATGTACCTGTAATGATTTCTGTACAAATTAACTGAGCGTAAAAATGTTTAATATTACAATATCAAAAACGTGCATTGATTCAGACAGTAATTCCTGTATCTATTTTTTGGTATCAAATTCAATAATAAAAAACACACAGACACACGCACACAAGGGTTTATTAAAGTTATTTTTAATAAACCCTTTTTTTACAATTGATTAAATTCATAAATCTATGTTTTTTTCTTACATGAAGGGCTTTATTTATGAAAGTTAACAATGTATATATGTACTGATATTTTTTTCATTGACAGTTATATTTTCTATAAAATATTTATTTTTTAATATTATAAAATGATATAATATTAATATGTTTATTTTTTATTACAAAATGTGTCCTATAGAACTTTTGAATACTATATATTATTTAGTTTACTTAAATATAAACGAACTTACATGATATTTGTTACCACATTCTTTCACATAATATAAAAATTTGTCATTTTACTTATAAAATATCGTATTCTTTAGAGACATGTTTAGTACTTAAGTCCTCTTAAAAACATACAAATAATAAGACAACACAATTTTTCCTCAAAATTATTAGAAAATAACGGAAATTAAATGTACAGCTTTATCTGTGAAATGGCATAGACTGTAAAATGAAAAAAGAGAAAAATAATTATTACTTGAAAGATGTTTATTACAGATTAAATATTACATAACTATTACAATGAGAAAAATATAACAAATAGCACATTTCGTGATATATACCAATATAAATTTCTTCGTAAGATTTTTTTCAATTGGCTTATATAATATTTTCTAAAATTGTGGGATTTTTTCCAATATTTATTACATAACAAATATTACATAGATATTACAATAAGGAAAATATTACTGGGAACACATTTTTTTAAATATATAAATTTCTTTATAACATTTTTCTAAATGGACTTACATAGAATTTCTTAGAATTGTGTTTTTTACTTTATTTATTACATAATAAATATTATATAGCTATTGCGATGAGAAAAATATAACAAGGAGCATATTTCTAGATTTATACACATATAAATTCTTTATTAGACTTTCTAAATTTGCTAATGTAGCATTTCTTAGAAATTTTTCCCGATATACATTACATAATAAACATTACATAGCTATTACAATGAGGAAAATATAACTGTGAGCCCATTTCTTTAAATATGCTGACATAATTTAAAAAAAAAAAATTTTAATGTGTTTGTATAGCATTTATTAGAATTGTTTATTTTTTTCACATATGTATTACACAATAAATAATATATAGATATTACAATGAGGAAATTATAACAGGAAGCAGATTTCTTGAAATATAACATATACATTTCTTTATAAGATTTTTTAAATGGGCTTATATAACATTTCTTTGAATTGTTTCTTTTTACCCATGTTTATTACTTAATAAATACTGCATAGATATTATAAAGAGGAAAGAATAACTGGGGCCTATTTCTTGAAGTATACCCATATAAATTTATTTATAATATTTTTTAAATGGACTTACATAGAATTTCCTAGAATTTTGTTTTTCCCCATATATTACATAATAAATATTATATAGATATTGCAATGAGGAAAATATAACAGGGAGCATATTTCTGAATCATACACATATAAATTTCTTTATGAGATTTTCTAAATGGGCTTATATAGCATATCTCAGAAATTTTCCCCGCATTCATTACATAATAGATATTTCATAGATTTTAGAATGAAGAAAATATAACTGGGTGCACATTTTTTTTAAATATGCCCACATAAATTTCTTTTTTAAATTTTTTTAATATACTTGTATAGCATTTATTCGAATTTTTTTCACATATTTATTACACAATAAATATTATATAGATATTACAATGAGGAAATTATAACTGGAAGCACATTTCGTGAAATATAACATATACAATTCTTTATAAGATTTTTTCACTGGGCTTATATAGTATTTCCTAAAATTGTGTGTGTTTTCCCATATTTATTACATAATAAATATTACATAGATATTATAATAAGGAAAATATTACTCAGAGTACATGTTTTTTAAATATATAAATTTCTTTATAATATTTTTAAATGGGCTTACATATAATTTCCTATAATTGTTTTTTTACCATATTTATTACATAATAAATATTATATAGATATTGCAATGAAGAAAATATAACGGGGAGCATATTTCTTGAATTATGCACATATAAATTTTTTTTTTATGGGATTTTCTGAATGGACTTATAAAGCATTTCTTAGAATATTTTTTCCGATATTAATTACATAATAAATATTAAATAGATATTACAAAGAGGAAAATATAACTGGGAGCACATTTATTAAAATATGCCCACATAAATTTCCTTTTTAAAAATTTGTATATGCTTGTATAGCATTTATTAGAATTTTTTACACATATTTATTACACAATAAATATTATATAAATATTACAATGAGGAAATTCTAACTGGAAGCACATTGCGTGAAATATAAGAGATACATTTTTTTATAAGATTTTTTAAATGGGCTTATATAACATTTCTTTCTCATTACTTAATAAATATTACATAGATATTACAAAGAGGAAAATATAACTGGGAGACCATTTCTTGAAGTATACCCATATAAATTTCTTCATAAGGTTTTTTTAATGACTTATATAGCATTTCTCAGAATTGTTTGTTTTTTACCCATATTTACATCGCATAAAAAACTTTGTGCCCTGGATACTAGTCAAAATTAAACAAGAATGATTACCAGTCTCTTCTACTATGCGAAATAATCTATCACGAACAAGTGCGTGAGAGGAATGGAACTATTCAATGACCTTTTAAACCGTGGAGTTAGATCATCAATAATAAAATAATTAGGTTGAAAAAACGTTTTTATTCCTTTCCGAAAAGAGTGAAATATATTTGTTTTTTTTTTCTCGATACCCAGCGAATCAATGAGCAAATATAAATATAGAAGTTTTCGTATTAAACAATAAGATATGGCGTTTCTTTGGTTGGTATTAATTAATTTAATCCTTACTCATATTGAGCTGGAATTCTTTTTCGTTATACTTAAGGGGACAAGGGAATTTCAACCCATTTTCTTTTAAATTTCAATATTTTATGCTACAGTGTGTCCAGCAGAGGAGTCCCTGATTTCAAAATTAAAAATCTCGAAAACAAAGTTCTGTGGAGGAATGCAACAAACGGTATGTATATCCTGAAAGCTGTAAGAATTTTATACACTAATTTTCGAAATAATTACAAAATCTGCGAACTGATGGTGCTGTTCGCCATATTTTATAGGCGCAGGCATGGATTGGCCTCCATATTCGACGGACCTGAGAACCTGTGACTATTTTTTGTGGGGCATATTAAAGTATACTGTGTACTGGAACCATCCTACCACGCTGGACGAGCTTCAATCGGCGATTTGTGTGGCAGGTCGATTTCTGTTGAGACACTACAGGGTGTGACGGTAAATTTTATTGCTTGTTTGCGCCACCTCCGTATAGCGAATGGTGGACATTTTGAAAAGATTATGATGTATTGATTGCAAAGGCTGCTTGCAAAGACTACGAGTTTATTTATGCATGCTGATACGAGATGTAGAGCAACATCTCTTGTAAATATTTCGAAAATTAGAGTATAAAATTCTTGCAGCTTTCACGATAAACATACCGTTTGTTGCATTCTTCTACAGATCTTTGTTTTCGAGATTTTTAATTTTGAAATCAGGGACTCCTTCGCTGGACAGTCTGTATATCTAAAATGTGAATTATAAATATTAAATTTTGCTACATTGAAGACACTTAGAATTCACAAATAAGTATTTTGTGGAAAATTAAGACCTGTTTTCCCAAAAAATTCATCAAAATTAGTACCATTTTTCAATGTGCTATATGCGCATTCAAGTTCTTCTGATTTCTTCCAAATTTCGCAGGATTGTTAAAGAGTTTTTTACAAAAGTGTGCATCATTCTTTGAAACCCCCATCTATTTTTCAAATTGATAGACCATGAAGTAAGGTTAAAACATGCAAAGACTTTAGAAATAGGCAGATTGAACAATATTTATTGCTTTAGATTTTTACGAAAAAAAAATTCACTGCACAATTATGTTTATATATGTATAGTAAACTCACATTAAAAGTTTTTTTAATAAAATGAAATGCGCATGCAGCATTTTTGAAAATAGTTTTGAAAACAGGCATTATTCAGCCACAAAATCCTTATTTTGAATTCTAAGGGTGTTCAATGTAGTCAAAAAGAAAATTAACTATTCTCATTCATGTGAAAAAATTGAGAATTTAAAAGTCTCATTTAAAAATTGAGAATTTAAAAAATCGAGATTCAAGGTCCTTTGTCCCCTTAAGGGGACAAGGGACTTTTAAACCAATTTTTTATTTTCAAATATTTTATTCTACATACAATATGAGAATAATTAATATTGTATAATAATAATTAATTTTTTCTACTCTGAAGGCACTTATAAATCACAAATAAGTATTCTGTGGAGGAAAATACTTGTTTTTCGAAAAATTCTTTAAAATTGTTAAAAAATTTTCAAAATGTTCCTTGCAACTTAATTTTCTTCTGATTTCATCCGAATTTTTCAAAATTGTTAATTAAAGTGTTTGTCACATTTCTGTGCTTTATTTTTTGAAACCACAAATATTTTTAAAATTTGTAGAGCAAGAAATAAAATAGAAACATGCAAAAACATAAAAAATATGCAGAATTATAAAAAAATATATTTTTGACTTTTGATTTATACAAAAAAATTCAATATACAATTCTAATTATATATGTATGGTAAACACTGTACTGAAAAAATGAAGGTTTTAAAATGATTTTAGATGCACATGGAACATTTTGAAAAATTCTAGCATTTTTGAAATTTTTTATTAAAACAGGCAATATTCTGCAAAAATTTCTTACTACATTGAATTCTAAGGGTCTTCAATGTAGTTAAAAAGAATATTAATTAATCTAATTCTGTATATAGAGTTGAAAATTGAAAATCATAATTTCGACGTGGAAGGTTCCTTGTTCCCTTTAACTATATTACATTGTATTTTTGAATTACAAGCCTTATTTATTTGGTGCTATATGATTAATAGTCATAATCTATCGTCTAGTATTTGAGGACAAATTCTCAAACGTAGGTAAATAACTGACGATTCAAGAAATTGAAGCAGAAATCGTTTCACAGATTTATCAAACAAATAAATTAGATTCTTCTCAAAATCACATCAGCAGCAGGAAATCTTAAACATCACGATCGAATCATTCTTTGTACTTTCTGCCTGACAACTATTAGATGCATGAATATTGAGGTGAAAGTGTACCATAGAGTAACAATGTTTCTATCATTCAATGGTTAAGGTCTGCATCATTCATTCATATTTACATTTTTCCTCGGTTGCTTTGCCGTCAGTATCCCTTTCAAGGACACACTGTGATTTGTAGAAGACTCTCGTATCGCTTCCCCAAAAATAATGGATATTTCATCTTGCTGCTGGCCGTTAGAAGTAAGCATTCCGAATAGTAAACCAGTCTGCGTTTTCTCCACTTATAAAAGCGTCCCTGGAGTGTGATAGTTGAGTCATTAGACCAAAGGAAATACATTAGGTGTCAGTGATAGTTCAGGATGTCAGATTCTTTTTTCACTGAATTTCGTATTATGTATTCAGTCTTATTACCTTTGGCTTAGGAATTGAAGATCTGCCATTAATAATCTATTGATAGAATTTCCCTGTCATAACTATGATTTATGCGGGATTTTGGCGATAAATATTCAGCTTTTCTGTCACGTTGGAAGTCGTTGTTTTACTGTTAACTGGCGTGTTAACAACCATTAATGAAATAACAGTTATAGTATTTCTGTTACTTTTTGATTTATTATTTTATGATTTCAATGATATATGATTGAAAGAGTATAAGCCATATCATAAATTCTACTTTTTCCCAAGTAATCGCTTTTAACATTAATTTTTTCTTTGTTACGTTGCATGCATTGTTTATTTTTGCTATATTTTTTATCTTTCAAAATTGATGTGTGTTTCTGACCTGAGGGAGGCGTAGGATTTGAAAGTCATCCAAAGGGTGGGGCGCCTATAGAAAAAGTTTAATAACCACTGCTTTAGATAGAGGGTAGTTTGATCAACTGTAGTCACAAATATTCATCTTACAATTGTGTCTACTATTGTGCTCAGCAGCAAATGTTTTATTTCAATTGTCAAGACTGGCATTATTTTGAATTTGTTACCTCTTCAAACTCAAAATAACTCACCTTTAGTCGAAGATGTTCTAAGTAAACCAACTCAGACTGTTTGATATCTTTCAAGCCTGTTATGCACACAAGCAAGATGTTTATTTATTGGGCACTGTAAAATTACAGTTGAACAGACTACCCTCTATCTAAAGCAGGGGTTATTTAACTTTTTCTATCGACACCCTC
The DNA here is from genome assembly GCA_907164885.2 of Dolomedes plantarius. Classification (NCBI taxonomy): domain Eukaryota; kingdom Metazoa; phylum Arthropoda; class Arachnida; order Araneae; family Dolomedidae; genus Dolomedes; species Dolomedes plantarius. Next base: position 117,259,461 of record OU015498.1, on the reverse strand, counting down.
TTTTGGATGACTTTCAAAACCTACGCCTCCCTCAGGCCAGAAACACACATCAATTTTGAAAGATAAAAATTATAGCAAAAATAAACAATGCATGGAACGTAACAAAGAAAAAACTAATGTTAAAAGCGATTATGTGGGAAAAAGTGGAATTTATGATATATCTTATATTTTTGCAATCATATATCTTTGAAACCATAAAGTAATAAATCAAAAAGTAACAGATACTATAACTATTATTTCATTAATCATTCTAATTAATTTCCGTTTTCACAAATCTTGGGAAAATACGTTCAACACATATTTTTTGCTAACCCTCCAAACCCCCCCTGAATATCCCTCACGCCCACCCAGGGAGGGAGATCCCCCTGGTTTTGAACTAAATTCCCTGGTTCTGATCTAAAGGAAATCAAAAGGAGGTTATAAGAATGTAAAGTTCCGTTATTAAAGTTGTTATTTATTTCTAAATTAGCCGTTTTAGTAATCAATTTCCCTTATTGTGTCAGTGACTAGTGCGGTATTTTAACAAAATAAGGATTTACGAAACAATATATTTTGGATTGTAACATTGCAATTTTCTTCTAAAATAGCCGTTTTGGTAATCAATTTCCCTTATTGTGATTCTGACTTCTACAGTATTTTAACAAAATTAGGATTTTGAAAACAATATTTTTTTGTTTATAACGTTGTTATTTACTTCTTAAAATAGCCGTTTTGGTAATCAGTTTCCTATATTGTGTTACTTAATACAGCGGTATTTTAAGAAAATAAGGATTTAGTAAACAATATTCTTTTGTTTATAACGTTGTTATTTACTACTTATAACAGCTGTTTTAGTAATTAATTTTCTTTATTGTGTTACTGACTACTGTGGTATTTTAACAAAATTAGGATTTAAGAAACATTTTTTTTTGTTCATAACTTTGTTATTTACTTCTAAAACAGACTTTTTGGTAATTAGTTTTCCTTATACAGTGTCTGACTACTGCGGTATTTTATCAAATTCAGGATTTAATACATGATACTCTTTGTTTATAACGTTCTTATTTACTTCTAAAACAACCGTTTTGGTAATTAGTTTCCCCTATACTGTCTCTGACTATTGCGGTATTTTTGTAAATTTAGGATTTAGTAAATATATTTTTTTTGCTTATAACGTTGTTATTTACTTCTAAAACATCTGTTTTGGTAATCGGTTTCCTTTATATTGTCTCTGACTATTGCGGTATTTTAACAAAATCAGGATTTAGGAAATTTTGTTTTGTTTATAACGTTGTTATTTACTTCTTAAAACAGAAGTTTTAGCAATCAGTTTCCATTAATGTGTCTCTGAATACTGCTGTATTTTATCAAAATCAGGATTAATAAAATAATAATTTTTTGTTTATACAAAATATTAAACAGTCGCAACCAAAAGGCTTAAAAAACTGAATATACATTCGGCATGGCATTCGCGAAAAGGTAATGAGGAAAACGCAATTAAATCGATAATCCTTTACCAAACAATTATCGAAACAAATGAGAAATTTCGCTAATCCCTTTTATTGTTTCGTTCAATCCTATTATTTGTGCCAGGTGAAATTGTTCCACATATTTTTCGCGGGGAAAATTAAAGATTATAATTGGTTTAAAGCATTCAATTATTTTGGTAACGTAATGCTAATTTATGAAAAGAGTAATATTCCATAAGCTTATTACTTGATGTTATTAAAAGATTAACAGCACTTTGGTAAAAAAATCCATTTCCCCACCTAATAATTTCTTGATGGCATTAGCAATTTGCAACGTTTGTGAGATTTTTTTTCTCTCTCAAAGACTTAAATTTTCATTAATTTTGAAATAGGAGATTCAAGATAATTTCCAAATTAAAATGTTTCGAGTGTTAATACTTTGATATCTTATTGCAAATTATATCATCTTAATTATAAAATGTTTATCATTTGAGATTTTTATTCCGATTTATACCTTTAAAGATATATGAAAGAATAATTTTCGATAATTATGATGTAATATTAGAATTATCAGCCCAAAGTGCAATAAAAATTTAGTGTGCTATTTATTTGCAATTAGTTTTCTATTTTCGCTGCAATATTTGTACACAATATTTTTTTTCTAAAAAGTTGTTTACATTTGCTTAGTTTTTTATGCTGAGATAAATTTATCATGGTGAAGATGGGGCTTATTTGTAAATGAAACGATACAAATCATGATTATAAAGATTATAATTGCTTTAAAGCTTTCAATTATTTTGTAACGCAATGCTAATTTATTATTTTGTTTTATTTGCAATTAGTTTTCCTATTTTCGCTGCAATAATTGTATAAATATTTTTTTCTAAAAAGTTGTTTACACGTTCTTAGTTTTTTTTTTGTTGAGATAAATTTATTATGGTGACGATTGGGCTTATTTGTAAATCAAACGATATAAATAATGATTTCTATCGTTATTAGCATGTAAAGTGATAACTTTACATGCTAATCAAATTATTAAATTAATAAAAAAATTACTAAAATTATGACATGTTTATGCAACATACTAAAATAATAAAGAAGAAAATCGAAATATTACAGTAAATTTAAAGCGATATAGGAACAATAACATAATGCAAAACATTGGATAACACATATGCTACATTGCTATCATGAAGTCGTTTCAGTAAAATTTATCTACCAATAAAAGATTGAGTGTTATGTCATACTTAAAGTTCTTTACAAAGAGTAGAAAAAAAAATGTCTTTGAGTTTACATATAATGGGTTTAGTACCTTGTAATTTTTATAGTGAAATAAATATATACAATAAAACCTCGTTTATCCGGACTAACTGGGACCATAGTCAATCCGGATAATAAAAAATCCGGATAATCTGAGTAATATGGGTAATAAGCAAATAAAAATCTTTAACAAAGCAGATTTACCGTTTATTACAATAAAAAACTATGTTTTCTAACAAAATTACATAGTATTGTTTACAAGACATTAAAAATATAAAAAAAAATTTTCACATCATTTCTCAACAAAGAATTGGTAAGTCTAGTAAAGCTTTCTTAAACTCAACAAAAAACATTTTATTACTATAATTTTTGTTGTACAATCTATGCAAGAACTGAACATTGAATCAAACAAAAAAGCGAATATTTTGCTTCCTTGTAGTTACGTTCTTCCCATCATTGTTAAAATTATTATTTAATGTGAACGTTAAATAAAAACAATGTCTACAAATCTGATCCGGATTATCCGGAGATTCAGATCAACGAGGGCCGGATAAACGAGATTTTACTGTATGTACAATATGCTGCTTTTTGCCTTTCCCAGTTAGCAGGTTGGTCCCTTGAAAATTACTGACATTTTTTAATATATCTCATCGTGAATCAGTAATTCTTAAAAAAGGTAAGAAAAAAAGAGCTTTTTTCTATAAAGAGTATTTTTAAAAAACACTAGTTACAGTAAACTATGCAACTGTAAAATATTGGAATTATTTAAGAGCATCGAGGGGCACAGTCGTTAGTTACGTGTTGAATATTATAAAAAAGTAGAATTAAAAAATCCACCTTCTTTGAAGGTGCTCCACAAACTACACTCCTGTTACAAATACCTTATACCTTGCATACTTTTTTTATTAATAAGGTACAATTGAGATATGTATGGTAACGTTGATGGCAAATATTTTTATTCTCACCCATGTTCTAAGCAGCCTGGTGATATCCGACTAGTGTAGAGAAGGAAGTGTTTAATATACTTTTATCTCGATACACGTGTGTGGTCAAAGAGTAATGGTAATGATAATAAATTATGACGATGTAAACTATCTTCCTTACGATATAAGTTTTTTAAAGCAAAATGATATAACATTGAAAATCCCTCAGTAAGGCAATAGAAAACACTGTTAGCCACATATTCATTTAAAAAAGAGTAATTATTGATAATATCCATTCATGACACATAAATCGAAATTATTCGAATTACTTCGCACTTCACGGAATCACTAATTTTCCTGCATTTACGCTTGAAAAATCAACAATCCGGGTAGCATCACGCCCCTTTGTCATGAATTTTAGCACTTTCATACAGCAAGCAAAAAGATTTTCCATCTTTTTAAATGTCTTGTACATTTATTTCCATGCAAAACTTCTCTGTACTAGTGCCAGTTTAGTACAGTATTATTCGTTGATATTACTGTATATTCGTTGTACTGTATACTGTGTATTCGTTGACATTACTGTATATTACTTATAAAGTCGCTTGCATATAGTATAGATGACTACGTATTATTTTTTGATGTGTTCTTCTCTCGCCGTATGGTTAAGATTTTTGTAAGTAGGTATAAGTACCCCCTTATATTATTCGTATTCATATCTCTATTATTCGGATTCCATATACCCATAGATCGCTCCAATATTCGTATCCAAAATTCTAATCGTAGTGTCGCCATTGCTGCGACAATGATAAATAACGCTAATTATTAATATAAAAATGTCGCACATCATGTCTAGAGGGGCGTGTCTAATATTCATTTCTGTAAGTTATAGTAATGATATATTACACACACATATATATATATATATATATATATATATATATATATATATATATATATATATATATATATATATATATATATATATATATATATAAACGTGTTACGACGAACGTCCAAAAGTCAGGCTAACTCACGAAATGGCTGGCTATTCTTGCATTGGCCAAGTCACTTACCCAGATACCAAGAAAACCGAGAAATTAACAACTCCTTCGGTCTTTGCCCGACCCATTCGCGATGCGTCCGAGAATCAATGGCCAGTTTGTGAATTGCCCATGAAAAATTATACTTTTTTCTTTAATTTTGAAGCGATTTTTTTTTTGACAAAACTAAAGAGTTTTTCATAGGGGTAATAATTTGAATTAGAACTTCTATGATGAAGTCCCTTACCTGGATGATCCCGACACATGTCTTTCCCTAGATGTATTTTGGCCAAATTGTCTTGAGCAATTTGTGAACTGGCCATTGATTATCCGGCGCATTGGGAATTTCCCACCAAAAGGCCTAAGTAATCCTACATTCTCAATTATTTCTGACCTTGTCCAAGTGACTTATCTAATGCTAGATGTGGCCAGCCATTTCCCGAATTGGCCAGGCATACGATATATATATATATATATACACACATACATACAGTAGAGTCCGTATAATCCGAAATGATTGGGACCAGACCCTATTCGGATTAAGCGAAATCATTCTTAAAATAAACTTAAATTACATAATAACATGTGATTACATAAATATTACATATTGCGTGTGATTAAACAGTTTATTTTATAAGTTCTGTCTAAACCAGTGGTTCCCAACCGGTGGTCCGAGCACCAGAGGTGGTCCGCGAGAACCTCGGGAGTGGTCAGGCACCATTGTATAAAAAAGTTTCCAAATAAATAGAAATTTTGAGAGCAATATTCATTGAACTACATAGATGGGCCGAATATATCCGATGACTATCAGGTGTTGAATTAAAATTTCTTAAATGTTTAACATAATTATTTTGTTATTAGAATATGATACGTTAGAATGTGAGTACGTTAATCCTGTTTCCCTTTTGCCTGAGGGATATTCTATAAACCCATCCCCCCCGGAAGGTTCCCCCCCTCAAGTCAGTGGGGTGTGGTGGTCCGTACATTGTCCAGTTTCTGGTTTAATGGTCCGCAGTGTTCTACGGGTTGGAAACCACTGGTCTAAACGTAAACAAATCTCGGGACGAAATGGGTGATAAGAGAGCGGAACGCTGTCTAGTACGGTACAGCAGAGTGTAAGATTTTAGACAATTAGCAAATTGTTGAAAAAGTTTTGAAAGAACCTGTCAACGTCTCAGACGAGAGTGAAGGTAAAGCAGACGGTGACAGGGAGCTGAGGATATCCCACCTAGATGAGGTGACTGTATCTGATGTAGTGCAACGCTACGTAGAGCAACACTCCGCCGCGACCCCTGAGGACACCCTTTTTCTAACGAGCTTTCGTAATTTGGATTCAAGGGAGAGGTATACTTTTTTTCGACAAAAAAATTTAACAGATTTTTTCAAACAAATGTAGTTTAGTAATAATTAGTTCAGTACATTGTTCAAATTGCTCCAGGTGCATTTCTAATTATTGCATTGCTTTGAAATTTAAGTTTTATATTCTTAACTGTATATCAAATAAATTTTATTGAAAAAAATTATGCTTCGTAGCTCAGAATTTCTAAACTTTGTACTTGAAACTACGATTTATAGGTATTTTGCGCAATAAAAAGGGTGTTTTCACTATTATTATATTTTTCTCTTTATATTTTTAATGAATGCTTAAAATAAGTAATAAGTTTTATTGTTAGTTCTATAAGATATCCTGTAAATAAAAATTACCATATTTTATGCAAAATAAATACGCATGGGACATTTTTAATTAGCCCCATTATTGATATAGTTAATAATTAATAATTCATAAATTATGAATATTTCATCTTTAAATTTTAACCATTATTACATATCTATGGTACTAATCACATATTCAAATTTCAAGTAAATCCATTCAAAAGAAAAAAAGTCAGATTTGAAAGTCCACTGTCCCCTTAATATGGATTAATATAGATGGAATGTATATATTTAAATAATTTAATATAACATTCAAAAGATCAATTAGACATTTAAAAATATAAACAGGATATGAATGCTGTAGAAAATTAATTTGTTATGAATTTATTTAATTAAATATTTTTAAAAATAACTTTACCCTAGCAAAAAAGGTTAAAAGCATAAATTGAAACTGAACCTGCAGACTCCTTTAAATTAATGAACAGACAAGTAATTTATTAAATAAGATATAACTTTAATTAAATCGTGCAGGGTTTTCTTAACTTGGATAAAAGCCAATGTGAGAGTTAATCATGCATGGCACGTACATTTAATTTTGTAAACAAGATTTATTTTTCTAGAGTAAATAAGTTTAAACTGCATAGATGCTATAAAATGAATTTTCATTAGACATTCCTGAGTTTTATAAAATAGTATATTTTCTTTACTAAAAAACTGGTACTTATACGCTCATTTTATCTTACTAGCTATCCTTTTATGTTATAGGATATTGAAAATAAATGATAATAGAACAGTTTTAACAGTGTGTACTCCGATAAATAATTTAATTTCTGTCAGTTTTCTGTACGTCTATTACGTTTAGATATGAACTCAGCCATATATTCAAAGAACTTAATGTGAATTCAAGTTAATAAACTGAACTGAAATGAAAATCATAAAAGAAGATAAAAGTATTTTTAATGCAAAATAGGATTCTATCGGGTTATAAGTTAAAATAACCACCTTGAAATGTTTTTTAGCTTCATGAATGGTCAGAATAGACATATACATATACCATCAGAGTTTTAATTTTTTAACTACATTTTCATTGCTTTTACATGAAGTATTTACACGTTTCATTTAGATAATTTAAATTTTGTTTGCGTTTCAAAAATTCAGTAATAAAAAATCAATTCCTTTTACACATTTGTGATGACAATCAATACAACACAGAAACGTACATTTGCAGTTGAAGGATTCAATGTCTCGGAGGAGGGCACTACATGGTCTTACTGGTTGTATAACCTTCACTTTGTATAACGTATCGTTTATGTGTATAATAATGTTTGTATCAAGACCCGTATGTGAGAAATAATTGCGGAATGTGTGTCTTTAACGAAAACAAATTCATGTTCAGACCACCTCAGCTATTAAACACCAGAAAAATATAAATGTAATTTGGCTGTTCATCTATTGACACTGTAAGTACTGAGAACACTGAGATAGGAAGAAATTTAAAGTGTGTTGAAACCTATAAAGCAAGAATGACACAATACAGTATGGCCGGAACAATACTTGAAGTTTTATTTCGTTGTGGGCCTAAATTCCCAGGTCTTTCTAAGGTGTGGGGGTATAAGAGGAGAATTTAGAAAATACAGGGTGTCCGGGCTTAACAGAATTCCAAATCCGCCGGTCATCGTATGTGGTCACTCGGTGCACTTCGACAGAGAGGGTAAATATCTTGGTGCGTATCTTGACAATAGACTTACGTGGAAAAAAATCACTAGTTTCAATATTGACAAGTTCTTTAAAGACCGTAAGGACTTAGCTCAGCTCCTGAACCAGAGCCAAATGAGTATAGAAAACAATCTTCTTCTCTATAAGACTGTCCTTAGGCCCATCTTACTTTACGCTGCTCCGGTTTGGGGCTCAGCAGCAGACACTCACATCCAAAGATTGCAGACTATTCAAAATAAAACCCTCTGCGGAATTAGGAAAGCCCTTTGGTACCTCCGTAACGAAGATTCATAGAAATTTGACAATAGAGCCTATTGTACACCATATCAAACAACTTTCAATAACCTTTTATGATAACCTATATACAGTAAATAATGAAAACCTAATTAACTTCCCTGATTATGACACTAGAGAATTTCCCAGGCGGCTTAAGACCACACTGATAATAAACTCTGGGCTTGTTTACATTCACAACAGCTAACTTCCCTCCCCCCTCCTTGCTTCAAACCCCCACTCGCTTGACTATGTCTGGTTTCCGAACTGTCACTCCTAACAATGAACCACATATCCATTCATGTTGCTCCGCCCACTGACTCATTTTCCATTAGCTCTCTTCGTAGAATTCGCTGTTTTTTCTCATTGGATCTCTGTCCGGCCATCCTTACTCTTATTGTCCTCGAATGTCTCAGGTTAAATATTTTTTCCAAAATCCTCTGTCTTTTATTAATGTTTTCTCTACACCCCCAGTTATTCCCTCATTACCTAGCAACCTAAACTGTTAAAACTTTTTGTAATTTAATTTCATTTTTTTTCTCTCTTTCTTCACACACTTTCTCAGTACTATTATAATCAAATTTAGAGAATGGTAATCATGATCGATTCCACATTGAATACAGAGGATATGGAGCTCTAGCTCCCAGGAGTCTCTAAAGTTAATTATGCCTTATGCCTATGCCAATGGGTGTCCGGGGTAAAAGTATCCAAAAGTTATAACTTATTTTTACGGAACTACCCATTAGAATTAAAAAAAAATATTTCATTAGAAAGACATTTCACCAAGTTTTAATATCAATCATACATTTCGATAATAGTAACATACATTTCAATGTGTTCATCTTTTGTAACACTACTAGCCAGGTGATGGCCGAATGGCTAAGGCGCTGGCATTCTGTTCAGAACCTGTGGGTTCGAATCCCACTCTTGGCATGGATGTGTGTAGCCATTCAGAATCGTCTTTAAACTGTAGGTTATCGCAGTGAAAAACGACATTTTTCGTAGAAAAGAGAGGGACCAGGTCCCAGGTGCAGAAAATGACGTGATTAAAAATGAAAAACGAGTAACCGAGTTCGAAAAAAAGACAACGACTCAACACACAGCTGCATTTACCGAACGGTTTGGGTGAAGATGGATAAGTTAATGTCGTAGGGAAGAGAAATGTTGGCAGTAAAAGAGGTCCAGCTGGTTATAATGAACTGAGCAGTCGAAAATTGGAGATGTAGCTATCCGAAGTTAGAAGATTGAAAGGGAAGATAAGGATGTATAAGGTTGACTTCATTAGTGTGTCAGCAGGCGGTCGAAAGGATGGCATGAGAATGTGAGGGAGTTATGAGCACCCCAGATAAGAGAGTATCGAAATACAGCCACTGCCCTCCGTGATGTAGATTGGAGCAAAAGGAAAGGGGTAACAAGATATGACGCCCAATGATAGAAATGCTAGGGACTCATTGGTTATTGGGTGTCGCCAATGATCGCCCAGGGCGAAGAAGCCTCAGTGAAATTAAGAAAAAAAAGTTGAACAGAGAGATGACAGAGATCTGAAAAAGCAACAGAACCGAGAGAGCCGGGATGCATACCAGTTGTGACGGAGTAGTTGTGAAAGAGTAGCGGAGAACTGATTGCTAAGGGAGCTGATAAATAGACGGAAAGGCCGCAGCGGATTGAGCATGGCTCATTGATAAGCCCATATTAAAAGTCGTCTGGAGGGAGGAAAGGAGGAGATAGAATGAGAAGGGAAGAAATATATGCAATCCGTCAATACCAAAGGCGAGAAACACGCAGCAATTAATATCTGGACGTCAAGGTACCCAACACCCAAAAGTCTGCAGACCCAAGCCGCTGATACATAGGCGAGATGTACAAATCCATTGATGCCCTGCACGAGAAGTGACCAGTAGATAGATGAGCTCCCGCACCGTGCCGAACCAGCGACGCCAGCTTACCGCCCCAAGACAAGCTCGTCACCCCGATGACACTTGCCCTAAACATTGAAGGCCCTCTTCAAGATCACCATGGAGTTGAACCTGACTCTGGCCGAACCCATCCGTCGACTATCCGGTAGCCTAAGGAAGCCCAGACCGTAGCCTGATCAGCCAATAGGGAAAACGCGAACTTCTCCAGCCGCTATTGTCCGAGGAGAGGAACCCCATTGTCCAGCCAGCTCAAGGTAGGGAGAAATTTGACGAATTTATTCCTTATCAATGTTCAGAATTTAAAAGGATTACTGGGTTAGTTTAAATGAGAGGATTGCGTTGATTAATGATAGGAGCAATTATAATTAATATTATATATGTTGCCATAGATATATATCACTTGTGTGTTAAAAAATAATGTATTAATGTGTGTGTTTAAGAAATGAATTAATAATTGGTAGCAGATTGCAACTGAGAAATAGTGCATTAATGTGTGTGTTTAAGAAGTGAACTAATAATTGGTAGCGGATTGCAACTGAGAAATAGTGTATTAATGTACGTTTGTAAAAAATGAATTAATAATTGGTAGTAGATTGCACCTGAGAATTAGTATATTAAGATATGTTTAAGAAATGAATCAACAATATTGGTAGCAGTTAGCACATGAGAAATATGAGGATAGAATAGTGTATGAGTGTGCATTGGTGAAAAAATGAAAGTGTAATTGATATATGTATATGCTAATAAGTTTGTTTAATAAATTTATTCATATATATACATTTGAGTAATCACTCGTTGTCACAGTCAAGCAATGTACTAACCACTACCACTACACGCTAGGTAAAAGGAGAAAAGCAAACAAAACCTCTATTGCATAGGTCCCGGTCTAATTAGCCCTCGTGTAGCAAAAAAGTTGACCGTTGCGCTCCAAACCTAACCAAACCAAACCAAACCTAACCTTTTGTAACACGACTAACGTCTAAATGGTAATCCAGTTCTCTCCAAGTGTTTTATAGCATATCAGGAGTTATTCGACTTTTTTGCTTGAGAATTCATTAAATCCATATAAACAAAAAATAAACAAAAATTAAAGCTGCGGCTAAGTTGAAGAAGCGTATCATTCAAGTAATTCGTGTAATAACTTCTGATATGCTACGAAACACTTGCAGGGAACTTGATTGCCATTTCGACGTTTGTCGTGCTAAAAAGGTGCCCACATCAAAATCTATGATACTATGATCGTAATCTATGAATGATATTAAAACTTAGTGAGATGTTCTTTCCATTTAAATAATTTTTTTTCATGCTAATGGGTAGCTCTGTAAAAATAAGCCATAACTTTTGGATACTCTTAGCCCAAGAACCCTGTATATAAACATTAGATATTTCTTAGAGCCTTCACACAGACAGAACTTTTTATGTAGTTTTGGAGAGAAATTTATTTTTACTTAACAAAGAATCATAATGATTTTTTTTCGGTTAAATATGTCTGTTAAAGACAGATCGTAATGCCTATAAAAATGCATAGATGATTTCAAATAGAGCTTTTTTCTAAATTTAAAATAAAATAAAAGATTAAAGAGTGTTTTTTATACACATATATCTGACTAGACATATAGATTTATCATTATATTTTTCACCTTTTATGTATAAGTAATATTTTCAAAATGATCGGAAATCTTCATTATTTATAAAAGTATTTTTCTAAAGTTTTATTAACTTTAAAAATCAGAGAAATAATGTTTCCCAGTGTAATCTTTCCTCCTGGGAAAGTATTAACAAAATTTTTGTATGGACTCGAAAAATGCGAATGAAATTTTATTAAAAACAGAACAAAAAGAGAAATTTTCATGGCAGCACCTCGAAAGAAATTTTGGATATGTCGTCGTAAGAAAGAAAAATCGTCAAAAATGTCATTCCGAGGCAAATGGAGATAGATACTTAGAGTATAAGATGCAAGGCAGTGGTGCAATTGTAGCACAGCGAACCACAGTTGTTTCAGACAGTGAATTTATAGTAAAAATGTCCGGTATGTATTATTTGATTTAAAATACTGTATACTATGTTTCAATCCAGGAAAATAAAAATTTTCGAGATTTTTCGAGAGCTTTCTGTCTTGGAACCCCTTCAGTGACCTTATCCATCAAAAGAATTTTGCAGGACCACTATGACAGTGGATACATCAAAATGAGAGTTGTATCTCTTTCAGAGTTTATCTCTATAAGAGTTGTGGATTATTTACAGTGTTAAATGGTCTACATTATCATTAGATGGGAGGAAGCTGTTTCATACATTATGTATGGCTCAATATATTTCGCAATATATTTGGCTACTCTGTGCCCTATTGGGAAAAGAATTCCTGTTTCCTCCAAGCAAAACGCTGTAATGCAGATCAAACTAAGTGCATCAATATCCCATGACGTTCAAAGAAGTGAATGATCTCAATACCCTCTTCGAGTATCGAGTTGAGATATCCCTTTGAATCTCCCTCCCCTTCACATGGCAAGGGGAAAGCGCTGCGAGAATAGTTTCCCCTTTTATCATTAACAATTCAATGGTGGAAAATCTTGTCTGAGTTGTGATGGATCAAAACTAGGGATTCCCTTTTTTTTTCAAAACTGAGAGCAGGGTACTTGATCACAGTATTTCAATCAGTTAAAAACGAAATGTTTTTCAAAATTTGCCGCTAATACAAAATAATGGAGGACTTTTTCTAAAGGTAATTTCAAATTTATATCATCAAAACTAAGACCTTTGCCTTTTACTGAAAAACTGAAAGATGGGATGGAGATTTTGATCCTTCTTTACTCATATGACGGCTTGTTACCATATACGAGTCACGTTAGATCATAAAACACTTATAAATATACAGAGTACATCCGAAATTTTCCCTGAGCAGCAAGATTGTACTTTGCACTTGCGATTAAAGAAACTTTCTTCTACATATAATGGAAATATAAAATAGTTTTTTATCCATTCACTTTCGATACTATTTTCTATTTCAGGTGTATAATCTACTATTTGTATTTCTCAGAAGCCTAAAAACAGAAAAAAAAATTATAACTACTTTCTTATCTTGTTTTTATAGTAAGTGTTCTATTATTAATTAAATTGAACAGAAAATTTTGCTAACATTTTAATCATATTTATATAATAATGGTTTAGATGAGAAAATATTTATTCAAATTTTACAGATTAAATTCTAATCAGATTTAATAACATTGTAATGGAATTTTGTACTTAAATAGGTTAATTTTAATTTTAAAATATTGTATAGTTTATAGTTATAAAGCAAACAATGGCACGTTTTAACAATAATTAGTCACACATTATAAAAGTGTCTGTATTTGTTCACAACAACCAGAATATATAGTAATTTGAATTCTGAGGTGAATTTAAATAAACTATTGTTATGCATATAGACTAAATGGAAATGTTTGGACACCCTTTTCTCTTGTTTAGAAAACCACTGGCATTCAATTAACTGCGTTATTCTTTTAATCGAAATACCAATAGAGAATGATTCGTTTTACTTTTAAATTATCTGAATAATTTCCCAACTATCAAACGCAAAGCATAAAAATTATTAAATTGTGAAATGTATTTTATTTTAGCTTCATCAAACTACAATGAAACAATCAACTTGCTTGTCATTCGTGTGAAATACAACGTAGGTATCATCAATTAATCTTTACAACTCCAAAACTTCTGTTAATTCGGAGCAGAATAGTTTCTGAAATGCTTTGAAATTTTAATATTTACGTACTGGATATTTCAGAATTGTAGATCTGAATAAATGGTGCGTTTGGATGATTTCCATGAAATGCTTTTCGTGGAAAATTTAGTTTTACGTCATCTTTTGTGTGTGTACAAATTACAATGAAGTTCTGAGTTATGGAGGCATTTCATTTTGAGTTTCGAAGAAAATTTAATTTTGGTCCCTATGAAAGTTTTGGACTTGAAATCTTGTCGGTAATTTGGTATAAGAGTTTTAAATTGCATGAAAATATTTTATCTTGATTTTTTTAAAGTACTTTGGATTAAACTTTACGTTTTATACAATATATAAAACGGTTTATATAACCCTCAATATTTTAAGAATCACAAAATACAATTGTAAACTCCAATCAAAAAATACAATTACAAAAAACAAATTAGAATGAAGTTCTGAAATATGGCAGCATTTGAGTTTAGAAGAAAATTTAATTCTGGTTCCGTTGGAAAGTTTTGGACTTGAAATCTTGTCGGTAGTTTAGTATAAAAATTTTAATTTGCATAGAAATATTTTATCTTGATTTTTTAAAAGTATTTTGAATTAAACTTTTCGTTTTATACAATATATAAAATTTTTATAGAACACTCAATTTTCAAGAACAGTTACAAAATACAATTGAAAAACACAATTACAAAAATGCAAATTGCAATGAAGTTCTGAATTATCGCGGCATTTCATTCTGGGTTTTGAAGAAAATTTAATTCTAGTCCCATTGAAAATTTCTGGACTTGAAATCTTGTCGGTAATTTGGTATAAGAGTTTTAAATTGCATGGAAATATTTTATCTTCGTTTTAAAAAAAATCATTTCGATAAAACTTTGCGTTTTATACAATACATAAAACTGTTTATATAACCCTCAATGTTTTAAGAACAATTACGAAGTACAATTAACAAATACAGTTACAAAATACAAATTACAATGAAGTTCTGAATTATAGAGGCATTTCATTTTGAGTTTTGAAGAAAATTTAATTCTGGTCCCATTTGAAAGTTTTGGGCTTGAAATCTTGTCAGTAATTTGTTATAACAGATTTAAATTGCATGGAAATATTTAATCTTTTTTTTAAATTATTACGATTAAACTTTACGTTATATACAGTAGATAAGACTGTTTATAAAACCCTAAATGTTTTAATAATAAAATAAAGCACAGTTAATGGTCATCAAGCAAAGAAAACAGACCATGTAAAATGTTACCAAATTATCGAAACATTAGGAAAGGTATACTCGTAAATTTCTTATTATTTTTATATACTTGTGAAAACTCGTTAATAATTTATATAAAAAAAGGCTTGCAAGGAATTATGAGACTTCGTTTTGCATTTTACTGTTTTTGCGTACAGTGGGTAATATATATTTATCAGTCACATCAGTGTTTCCCAACTGGTGGTACGTGAGAGCATATAATGTGGTACGCAGAAGGGTTCAATAATAATAAGTACGATGAGCCGGTTTCCTTGCCTGTACGCCCTGCAATACAGGAATAGACTGAGTTTGGAAAACTACCTAAAATTAAAGATAAGCACTATTGAATCTGGCTTAGTAGCTCTAATAAGAAATATGCATAAGGAACAGCAAGTTTCACATTAATCCTCCTCATATAGACATTTTAGTGTTGAGAAATTGTATTTGACATTTGTTAATAACAATTACGTATAAAGGGCTTTTGTTAGTTTTATGGATTTATTTTCTGTATTTTGTGTTATTTTTACATATACATTTTTTAAAGTTATTCATAAGTATATAGAATTTATTTGACCCCCGCCCCTCAAAAACTTATATCATAATCAGTGATACGCCATGACGTTACAAAGTTCTCAGGTGATACTTGTGACATGGAATTCGACTTTGTAAATATATTTTATTGTCCCATAGTCTTGATGCAACATTGATTCGGTTCCATGCACATTCTAGTGTATCTGTTTTGTTCTGTATGTCATTGGATGTATGTGTGTTGGGTTCGTGCCTGTATTTTGTACCGGTTTCTGGGGGAAAGGCATGTACCCCCCGGAGGCAAATCCAGCTTATCGTAAAGAGGTTTTTTTTGTATAAGAATAAAAGCGTGACTTGCCACCCCTTCTCGGCTGTAGGGGGGTCTAGCGTCCCCATGGCAACGGCCTAGCAACTTTTTTTAGCCAATGAGAGCTGAAAGGTGTTTGTTCGATGATAGCTGACCTCTGCTCGCCCCAGTTCAAATGGAAGGAATAAGAAAACGTTTTTCCAATGAGTTGGAGTTTTAGCAGCGACAGATATAGGACCTCGTGTTGAGAATATCGATCAGATCCGCCATTTTTTTTTTTTGGCTTGCTTCGCGATTCCGCTGGTCGACTGATGAGATACGAGATGTACCTATTCCATACGAAGGTGGTGGTAAGTTAATATTATTTTGTGTTATATTTATCAGGTGAGAGCACGGTGATTTATTTTTACGTAATTTGGATTTTATGTGTTATAATAATCTTTTAACGTATGATATTAATTGATATGATTTTCTCTGTAAAAGTTTGTAGTCAGTGTATAAATTAATGTATGTAATATGAAGAGAAATTAAATGGTTACATTAAATATTAAATTTGAGTACGTGCTCTTCAGTTATTCTCAGACATGTGTCAGAGTGAATTTCTTAAATTAATAATTTAGCAAAAAAAATAAATAAATAATTAAATAATAAGCCACTATACAGAATATGCTAATTAGCATATGTTCTAACTTAACATAATATATGGTGCCGTGACCAAGTACAAAAAGAATGGGAATCACTGAGTTACAGAATTTTTTCTTTTAACAGCCGAATGAAACGAAACATAAATGTTATATCTTTTTATCATTTATTAGAGTTAAAATTTCCTTTTATTACAGAACCTTAATCGATAAATTACAGAGAATCCAATTTCATTTTACTGAGATATTTGCTTTTATGATAGATAGGCAGGAAAAGAATGAAAAGGAGTAGCAAATGCGTTCTTTACATTTGTATGGGGATGGTAGACAGCAGAAACTCATAAAATGCAGAACAATTTGTGGAGTCCAGATCTAGAATGAAAGAGTTAAGCCTAATCAGTTTGTTAAAGAGTGCTCAGTCATATCCCTCTATCGGAAACTACATATGATTTATCATTTGTTTGTTTTTTAATTCTATGCATGTTTTCTTTTTTTAAAACGCAATTTAGGCAGTAATCATTGTATTTGGCAAATCCTAAGTTCTCTTACGGAGGGCCGTGGCGGCCTTTTGGTACAGCACGCTGGTTTTCGGTGCTGAGGGTGCTCGGATCAAATCCTGGCGAAGTGCTACTAAAATGCCTCCGTTTGTGTCGTCACTTCATAGGGGGCAATGCTGGTCCGTCTATAATGCGCCCCAATAATTAAATGGCCAATAAAACTGCGGTGAATTATAGGCGAATGTCTTCGCGACAAGTGCCTCCGCATTGACGACACACAAAAAAAGTTATCTTATGCCACTAACGAGAGATATAATCTACAATTCTCTGCGTTCATTACAAGCTCAGCTTTTAGAGCATAATCAAAAAGGTTTGGAAAAAACGGTGCTGTAAATAGGGAGATAATGCTAGAAGAACCCTTAAGGGAGGTCGCCTCTTAACGCTGTATTTGCATATGGGACTGTGTGTTTAGGGAAAAACTATAGTCAATGTCTTACAGAGTGCTTCCTTAAGGTGGTGTGTCAGAGGACCTTACAAATCTTTTGATTCCTTATTACACTATGGGAAGTTTCTCTCTCCTTATTTTTAAAATCACGCATTAAAAATAAACATATTTTGAATTATGTATTTTCCAAATACGTAAAAACGTTAATAAGGAGCAAAGATTTAGAAACAGTGTAAAATATAAAAACAGAAAAATGTGTAACTTAATAAATTTGTTCATAATTTTTCTTTTCTATGGACAATTATAATTTGAGTACTAAGAAATTTCACATTTTTTCTTGAGAGTCACAAACAATTGAAACATTTTGCATTTTATTTTACTCTGAACGGTTTTTATTGTGTGTGAATTGCATGATCACATCGTATACAATTAGTGGCAATTCTTTGCTTATTTATGCTTAATTTACTTTGCGGTTAAACAGGCTTGAATTCAAGCCTTGCCAATGTATTGAAATGCAAAATTTAATATTCCTGCGTCACTCTTTCCTAAAATTCAACTATACATATCCAACGATAAACATCTGCATATTTTGTTAGAGCCAAAGAGTTTTCAAAATTTTCTCTGAAAATCGACAGTACAATGTACCTTATTTTATAAACTGCTTCATTGTCCCTTTTATATGAATAAAATTGAAATTGCAATAGAGAAATGCATGTTTAAATTTAATCGCATTCCACTGAAAGGTGCGTTTCCCCACTCACTCCTTTCCACAAGTAGTAAATAAATATTTATTTATAAAGGAATAAATTCCCCATTCACTCTTTCATGAATATATGAAATTTTCATGCCCTAAGAAATACAAAGATTTAGTGCATTTAATTGGTGTTATTAAAGGTACAGAGACGGTGAATATGTGACATTAACTGACTGTAAAAGTGTTTTTAATCCAGCTCGAGAAACGTATCGGCAAAAATTATAAATTGTTTGTGTCATATACACGGTCTGATACGTTTTGTTTCTAGCGAAGGCATTTGTCGAGTAGACATTCGCCTATATTTCACCGCAGTTTGCTGACCATTTTATTATGGGGGGAGGGGACCATAAAGGCGAACAAGCATTACCCCTATGAAAGGTCGACACAAACGGAGGTACAGGTATTCCTCGACTTACGACCAAAATTTTTAAATAAATTTAAAACAAATTCTGAGAAATACTGTTCCTCGAATGTACAATATGTACAATGTTTCTACAAGACTGCAAAAATATGACTCAATAATAAAAATGTGTGATGCAATAGTTTCAATATCCACACGATAAATCAAATTAACCTCCTTTGGCTTCAGAAATGGCTTCAGCTTTTCATAATTTTAATAAAGGACTACAACAATTATAAGAGATGGATCCAAAAGAAGAAAGATTCACAAATCGGTGAATTAGTGTATCAGTGAAAATCGTCGTATTCAGGAAAAAATCTGGCTTGCTACCAGACAATATGCAATGAAAAGAAGACGCAATCTGTTCAAGTTATCTTGGACAACATTGTTAAAAAAACTTTCAACGTATCTTTTGTCGCAAATTCTGAACCAATGGATTGTACTAACATAATAAGTACTGATGACGGAGAAAAATTTTTGTCTTCTAAATACAATGTATTTTAAATTACTTATGAAAGTAAAAAAATATATGTATGTGTATATACAAAAAAACTGTTTGGAACTCGACTTACGACCAACTCAACTTATGACCAAAGTCTCGGTCCCTATCTCGGTCGAAAGTCGAGCATTGTCTGTATTTTAGTAGAGCGACGCCTGGAATCAATCCGAGCACACATGAACATACAGCCGACACCCAGACTGTTATTCAGTTGCAAACCTCTAGTATTTCAACTGAATTTTTTTGATGAAATATTAGAATATGTACGAGTGTGGCACAGGAATAAATTTAGAGAGTCCAAAAAAAAAAGAAAAGGGGGTGGACGTCTGAAGCGAAAAAGAAAGTGAAGCTTATCAATGAAAACAACATAAACGACATCAAGGAGTAACAATTAGTTTGCCTGATAAAATAAGGAGAATAGCTTGTATACAGGAATACCAAGTTTAATATCAAGGATTAAATAATTGATAAATATAAATAATTCTGGCACACTTGTTTGTTGATTATAAATTTGATTTTTTCACCAGTTATTCTGATAATGCGATTACTGAAGTTGTAGTTCAGAGAAATATTCTGGAGCCATTATTCAGAAAAGAATTTCATCCCTGATAAGTTTCATTAGGAGTCGCGCTGTGTTTTTAATCTATTAAAATCTGCAGGATCCAAACATGCAAATGAGAGTGCAATGGTTTATAAATACTACGAACTGCCCTCCAGAGAGGTGAGTTCTTCCAAATGACATCTATCTCTCCATCACTATAAATAAATAAATAAATAAATTTATTAATCAATAAGTACCTCAAAAATACGGTCTACTCATCAAGTGTCACTTATGTTGTCCATTATGCACGTATGTATTTATGTATATGTATATATAATATATATATATAGTGCTAAACAGCAAGGGGATGCACGAGGTCAGATGGTCACCGGTAACCAATTAGAAGTTTTTGGCCCCTTGGTGTCGAAGGTCATGAACCCTTCGTATAAGCCAGAGCAAGGGTTTTTACGTGGCCTTTTTCATGACTGTCCTGATACTGTGAATTCCCGTGCATGCTTTGTGTCGTTTCCGCACTCTATTGTCCTCTGTTGCTCTATCACCGCTTGCCGCGTCCCTTCTCCGTCTATCAAGATGTAACGTAAGTAAATACTCCGGCAGGTCCGGAATTTACATGTAATTTTATGTGTGTTGTAACATACTTCAAAACGCCGCCATTGTGTGTTTAGAATAAAGACAGTCCTAAAAATCTTTTGAGATTCCTTTCGACCCGACTACAGAACGAATGCCTACAGCTGCTGGATATTATATATATATATATATATATATATATATATATATATATATATATATATATATATACACAGCTGGCCACTGTAAATGCAACACCCTGAAGGAAACATGCAAATAACATGAAATTTACAACATGCATTAGCGGAGATGAGATATGCAAATGATTAGAATTTCAGCGCATACGCACATCACGCGCGTCTGTGGCGCCATTTCAAAGCGTTATTTAAGGCTTGGAGATTTCGACGATTTCAAGTTCGGCAATTGTGTTTTTCTTGTGGTTTTTTCAAAAAAACGATCAATTATGCCTCGTCGAAAACAGCGATCATCTTTTGATCAAGTATCCGAGTTCGACAGAGGAAGGATAGTGGCCTACCGAGATTGTGGATTATCTTTCAGGGAAATCGGTAGTCGTGTTGGACGAAACCAAACGACTGTAATGCGGATATGTGATCGTTGGATGCAGGAGGGTACGACGGACCGGCGTGTTCGATCGCATCCACCTCAGCGCACCACTTCACGTGATGACAGGCAAAATGTGCGCATGGCAATGACGGATCGCTCAGTCACATCACGAACCATAGCACAGCACATGCAGTCTGTAACGCATCATCCAGTGTCTGCGCGTACCATTCGACGCCGTTTACAGCAGAGTGGTCTGTCCGCAAGACGTCCATTGCTTTGTCTACCCTTGACGCAGAACCACAGACATGCTATCGCCGCCATTGGTGTGATGACAGAAGGATGTGGACGGCAGAATGGAATGAAATTGTCTTTACTGACGAGTCATGCTTCTGTCTGCAACACCACAATGGTCGCATTCGAGTCTGGAGACACCGTGAAGAGAGGATGCTGAACAGCTGCGGTATGCACCGCCACACTGGTCCTGCACCGGGTATTATGGTATGGGGCGGTATTGGATATCACTCTCGCACACCTCTAGTACGCATTGCCGGTACTTTAAACAGCCAGCGCTACATCTCCGAGGTGTTGGAGCCAGTTGTCCTTCCTTACCTTCAGGGCTTGCCCACAGCCATATTTCAACAGGATAATGCGCGACCACACGTGGCACGCATTGTCCAACGGTTCTTCGTCAATCGCCAGATTGAATTGCTTCCCTGGCCGCATCGCTCTCCGGTTCTTTCGCCGATAGAAAACATGTGGTCCATGGTTGCTCTACGATTGACCCAGATTCCATCCCCAGCTGCCACAGCAGATCAACTTTGGCAAAGTGTGGAAGCTGCTTGGTCTGCTGTACCCCAAGAACTCATCCAAAGTCTCTTTGAATCAATGCCGAGGCGTGTGGCAGCGGTGATCTCCAACAATGGCGGCTACTCTGGCTACTGATTTTGGCAGGAACCCCACTTCACAGAAGTCTATAAATTTAATCATTTGATACTTGGTCAACATGTTATCTACAAAATAAATTTTGTTGTGATATCTCTTGTCTTTCTTGGTGTTGCAATTTGGGTGGCCAGCAGTGTATATATATACATACATACAGTGGAACCTCGATCGATCGTTCGTTGGATCATCGTCTTCCCGTATATGTCGTTTATGTCATCCAGTGGTGCTAATAACATCTCTCTGTTATGTTCCCGCATAAATAGTTTACCCGCATGTATCTTTCAGTACAATCGGTCCCTTGCAAAATGATCGATCCACTGTATATATAGAAATATACTTAAACAGGTGTTCAGCTTCCGTATCCGACTTTTCGTAGTCTAAAGAAGGTGACGACCACACACCTTACGTTGGTAACCGGTATTTTAATCCGGCCCGGTTTGGCAGTCCACTCTTTGTAAACATATAGAACAGATACTGTTGATCATTTCACAAGCGAACAGTTTCGCTGTTACTCGCCTCACTGTTCCTAGCGTCCACAATCATTCTATGCTCAAAGTCCGTTGAAACATGTTTTCCATCCATTTCTTCACAAGAAATACACTTCAACTGTCTTTAGGATCATCCAGCAAACCCTTTTCATACCGCTCTTACCCTACCAGTAATTATGTTATGTCATAGCTTATTTGCTTCAAATTCTTAGGTGATCAAAATTGTTTATTTACTCAGTGTAAGTTAAAATAAATTAATTATGAAATGCCTTTTTTTACTAGTCTTTGACTTTTTTGCCTTTTTTGACTAATAATTATCTATATTGAAAAAAGAAAAAAAAATTCTAATTTAATTTAATTTTAACAGTTAAATACCTTCTAATTTACAATTTCACTAAACAATTTGTCTATATTAAAATTCTCTTGAATTATTTTATTTGAAAAAAAATTGCTTTAACCGAT